>JANBTT010000014.1:0-209246 GCA_027578915.1 Coemansia sp. RSA 1200
AATGCTGCGAACTTTAACGACAACACGGTCTACCTCAACAACAAGAACGCCAACAAGTGCTGCAACAATCTCAACACCTTTACCAATGCAAACAATGTTCTGTTCTAGACAATATCTGTTTTTATAGAATGATTTAAACACATTATATGCAATACAAATACTAACCAGTAAATCACACACGAAGTACTATCCCAGTCAGTGGAGAATGGTTTAAAGAAAACATAGTGCCAAGCATCAAAAGCTGGTTCCTGGCCAATGTGTTAAGAGTATCACAGTCAAGAACCATTTTGCACTGCAAGTCTAAATTTAAAGTGATATGGCGAGAACCATCAGCCTGTTTATTACAGTGCACACACAATAAAAAAAGCTAAATAAAGAGCAACATTGTCCTAGTATAAGAGTTTTAGAACACGAGGGCAGCACCCTTCTTCTTCTTGTCACCACCAAGCTCAAAGTGCTTGCAGCGCTTAATGGGAAGCTGCTGCTTCTTCTTGCAGACAGTGCAAGTGAGGATAAGAGCAATCTTCTTGGTCGTCTTGGCCTTCTTGTGGAAGACGGGCTTGGTCTGACCACCGAAACCAGACTGCTTCCGGTCGTAACGGCGCTTACCCTGAGCAAACACCGAGGCCTTACCAGTCTTGTACTGGGTGACCTTGTGCGGGGTGTGCTTCAGGCACTTGTGCTTGCAGTACGTGTTACGGGTCTTGGGAATGTTAACCTAAAAAAAGAGAATAACAACAACAATTAACGCATAGCAAACAAAACCGAGATATGTTAGCAAAATGCAAACGTTGAACTTTTCCAGTTCGGTTGTCTAATACGGGTCCCAAACGCATTTAGAGTCTGAGAGGAGAAAGTATATCACTCTCAATTCAAAAGTCTTTGCTTCTAGAACAATAAATAGTCTGTACACTCGTCATTGCTAAAGATCCAAGTAGGCGTTGCATTGTCATCCTGTTTTATCTTTTGAAGCCTGGCATCTTTAACGTCGTCCCCTTCGACGGTACAGTCGCCGTTGTTGCTAAAGCCAAAACAAACAGCAAGCTCCAGTGACAAGGTCTAAAAGCACTTGGGTTTGTTCTCCCATCCAGATTCCTCGCCAGACGAGCTAAAGGATTATAAGCAGTCTGTCTTTCTCCTTCGCTGAACCCCTTGTAGCTACTTAATCAATAGCCACACTTCACGGAATTCAAAAGCCGCCGATGAATTCCAACAGCTGTGGCAACAAAGAGTCAAATGAATTCATCTCCAGGCCTCGAATAACGCATTCACTTTATGATGGATTCGAATTCGAAATGCTCCATAATAGGAATTTCAAAAACTGCAAATTCAGCGCGCAAGGGGGCATCCATAAAAATGCTCTAATCACGTCGAATCCTTTCCTGTGCGTTCCTCCGATGTAATCTTCTGTTGATGGATGCGACTTCTGTTTTGGATGGATGCAACGCCCTGGATCTCTAGCCTGCCACTTAGAACACTACGACAATTACCATTGTAACGGATTCGCTCAGTCAATAGAATGAAACACCTGCAAATATAAGAAAATATTTGGTGGAAAGAGAGGAGGTTCACAACAGTTGTATTGCAGCAACGCTTGCTCTCTAAGTGATGAATGCGCTGTTTGGGGCCGATTCAAAATGCCAGGCTACATTCAGGCTTTGGAGTAACGACAATGAGAATAGCGCTTGACAATAAAACATGCAGAGCTCTGTGATTTAATGTGATATTAACATAATTCGATTAGAACTAATCTGTTGTATTTCTGTGCAATTTTTTTTTTGGAAATTACCAATCGGCTTGAAAAAAATAAACTTTTGCACTTGTTTGCCTTGACAACACATGTTTGCTTCAGTCTTACTCTCCAGTCTATACTTTCTCGTTCCCTGGCATTCAGTTCTAAATTACAATATATCTTCCTAAGAAAAAGTAATAAGACGATGGTAGAGCTAGACAGCCTATTTGACCAACTAGATCAAGAAGAAGAATCGCTTGTACAGAAGACTCTAGAGCAGCAACAGCAGCAGCAACCCAGTAAAGCCTCTAAGTCAAAAGAACAATCCCAGGAAAAGTACGCAAAGTCGGCGCTTTTTGTGCGTGGAATTCCCAAGGATGCAACTAGTAGCGATCTAGAAGAGTTCTTTAGCAATATCGGGCCGATTCGATCGTGCTTTGTTGTTGCCGACAAGACCACTGTGCCACCAGAGCAGGAAGGCAATAAAGACGATGCCAGCGCAGAGAGCTCCAACAGACGTAAAAAGGGCAAGGGTGCAGAAAATTCAACGACGACTCCAAAAAACCGTGGTTTTGGATTTGTGCAGTTTGTACTTGCCGAGGATGCCGCTCGAGCTGTTGAAGAGTTGGCCGATGTAAAATTCAGGGGTGCAAAGAGACTGATGCTGGACTTTGCAATAAAGAAGAGTGCTCAGGATCAAGAGCACCCAAAGGATGGGGCTAGCGTAAACAGGGCGCGTGGTGAGCTCAAGCCAGGCACTAAAACAAAGCTTCAGAAACCGCAACGCAATGCTGGCAAGAAGGTTGAGTCGCGCACAATCATTGTTGACGGTATAGGCAAAGGTGTCACTAAACATCAACTAATTAAGAAGCTTAAAAAGTCCGGCGTTCCGCATTCGGTAGTATACCCGGCGCCATTTGACAGAGCAACGGAGGAGCAGCTAAAGGATGGTGCTGGTGGTTCTGCTTTTATTACATATGAAACACACGGTATGGCACAAAGGGCAGTGAAATCACTAAATAACCACATGTACAAGGGCGCAAAGATATCTGCCAATATCAAGCCCGAGTTTATTGACAAGAATGCCCGCCTAATCATCCGTAACCTGCCATTCAAGCTGCGCGAGAACGACCTTGAGCATTTATTTTCTGAATGCGGAACGGTTCTGGAGGTAAAACTGCCGCGCAAGTTCACTGGTGGTCCTCTTCGCGGATTTGCGTTTGTTCAAATGGGCGACTATACTAGCGCTGAGCGAGCAGTGAATAAGTGGGATAAGCATGAGATGCACGGCCGTACAATATCGGTTGCATTTGCTATTGCTAAGGATAGATTCAAAGAGCTTGAGGAGACTGGCGAGATTGAAAAGCCTGAATTTGAGAATGACTCTGACGCTGATGTAAGCATGAAGTCTGGCAATGATGACGACGAAGAAGATGCAGGAAGCGACGACGGCCTGGAAGAGAAGGATGAAGACAGTGTCGATGCCGATGACAATGAGGATGATGGGGATGTTGAAATGGTAAACAGCGATGGCTTTGAGGACGTTGAAAGCGATGACGACGACAAAGCTCATGATATTGTCGATGAGGCGCTGCAAGAGGGATGTACGCTGTTTATTCGCAATCTGTCGTTCGAGTCCGACGAAGACAGTCTATTTGATTTGTTCAGGCCTTTTGGCAAACTCAGATACTGCCGAGTTGTATATGATCATGAGACAGGCAGATCGCGTGGAACTGGGTTTGTGTGTTTCTGGAATGCTTCAGATGCTGTCAAATGTCTTGATGCCGCAAAGAAGGCACAAGAGCTATCAGAAAAGCTAAGCAGCGTACCCTCTGCTAAGGTTTCGGACCAGCGTAACAAGTCTGTTCTTCTGCAAGAGACACCAGCTGGATTCGAGTCAACGTCGCAGTTTGTGCTGGACGGTCGTGTGCTATCGGTCGCCAAGGCAGTGGATCGTGAAAAAGCAACTGATCTTGCCACTGAGGGCTTGAAGACACGCAAAGGCAAGGACAAACGCAGCACATATCTGCTCAAGGAGGGCGTTATCTTTCCTGATACGCCCGGGGCAGCAATGATGGCGCCGGCTGATCTCGAGCATCATGTCAAGGAGTATTCTGTTCGCAAGAACCAGATCCTGAAGAACCCCAATCTTTACATGTCCAAAACCCGTCTCACTGTTCACAACATTCCTCGTTCCATTGATGAGTCAGATATGCGCAAGGCTGCCATTGCAGCGATTGGCAAGTTCAAGCAGGAGATCAAAGACAAGGCGCGGCAGCCGCTGTCCAAGGACGAAATGGAGGAAGGCTGGGACAAGCTTCCTCGTCTAGTCCAGGTCAAGGTTGTTCGCTCGAAAGAACGCGTTGACAGCAGCACTGGCAAAGCGCGAAGCATGGGCTATGGATTTATCGAGTTCAGCACACATGCACATGCGCTTGCGTGCCTGCGTTATCTCAACTTCCGCAACAGCAAGCAGGCGTTTTCCAAGCAATTGATTGACGACGAAGAGCATGCGGGTGAACTTAAGAACAAGTCGGCGCATCAAATCTCGCGGAGATCGCTACGTGTTATGTTTGCTATTGAGAATGCACAGATCATCAAGAAACGTGATCTACGGTTTACTCTAAAGGAGCGGAAGGATTCCAGCAGAGCCGAAATGGGTCGTGACTCAAAGGTAGGACCTAACGGCGACAACAAGCGCAAACGAGATGATGGCGGCTTTCAGAGTGGAAAGTCCGCAAAGAAGGGTCGCCCATTCAAGAGCATGGCTGGGGGACCTGCCCCATTAAAGGGCTTTAGCAAAGGCAAGGCTGGTCGGACAGGCAAAAGCAAGAGCAAGAAGTAATTTTTTTTTTTCAAGAGAAAGTTGATTTATTAATCAGATATGCTGAGTCTACATCCAGAGCCCCAACTTTTTGCCAATTGGAATCATACTAATAAACAAAAGGTTTATGAAAAGGAAATGCAATGATGGCAGTTTGAACCGCCTGCGTTGAAAGTGTGTTCTTGGAGATTGTAAAGCAACGTGTTGAAAAGATAGGACAATGGCCAACTTGTCCGGTTGACTGGCTCCATCTGGTTCAATCTGGAACCAGGAGGTGTCGACATTGAGCCAACCTTCCTGAAAAGAGTTGCTTGAGTGGCTATGTGCAGCATATAAATCGTGAATAATGCGTTCTAATACTATCTTCCTCCAGCGTGGACATGTCTATTTGCCATATAAAAAAGATGGTAATAAAAGCTAGTTAGAATTAAAAGCTTGTGACATTAGCAACCACCAATGTCATAATAGAATAAGTCACGTGAAACAATAAAGTTACATCTAATTGGTCAAATCTTTGTAGATTATTTACAGCTGTAAAGTTGAATTTTATTGGTTCTCTCAGCAGAGACATCTCTAAACTAATTAAATGTAGGTTTGCCAAAGTGTATTAAAATAAACAGTTTCGATTGTATTGTTTATTTTAATTTCTATGATTATGAAGTGATTTTTTTCTTATATTCTTGATGAGAATTTCTTAGCTTCATAATTTATAGACCGTGTTGAGCATATAAACTCATCTTTCTCTTTAATTTGTACTTTAAACAATGTCTAACACTGATGAACACTCGGAATCCACCGAGCTGACACGGCTCCTCACAGCTTTGACTCAACGTCAGGATGAGCGTGACCAAAGAATGGAGGATCTCCTTATGACCTTGACTCAATGCCAGGAAGAGCATGATAAAAAGATGGACATGCGCTTTGCTGATTCCATGGACAAGCAGGCGGAATGTGATAAAAGGATGGAGGAGCGCGATAAAAGGATGAGGAAGTGCGACAGAAGGATGGAGGAGCATTTCTTCGAGATCCGTGGGCTCATCAAACCAATTGATAGACCTACAAGCAATGTAGTGTACTCCGAGGAAATAGGACTAAAAATGAACATACCATTACCATCGGTAGGTGTCATGGAATAATTAAAGCTTAAACCACGGTGTAATATATATGTTAACATTGTATACCATCGATAATAATATTCTTTCATTTAGGATGTGATCTTAAATGTTGTATTCTTTCAAACACAGAATGATCGGTGGCTATAAAAAGCACTGATATTCAATGTTAGAATGAAGTTTTCATTAGGGAGTTTGAAGGAAATAAAAAACTACAATAATATACTACAATGACTTTGCCACAAGTAAAAACATTTACTCTAATATTTTATTTTAAAAACACAACTTATTCTGACTATAGATTAATGAGGGTTACGTAACGCCAGTGCAACAACGTCAGTCTTTGATCGTTAGTGCAGGTAAAGCATAAATCTAAAGAAATAAATACACAGAACACTATTATGTCAATAGCAAGTATTTCCAATGTTAACGTATTATTTTTTTACAATAAATGTTATCTATTTATATAGATTCAACATCGCAACACCCTTCATGTCCTATAAATTCGAGAGGGAAGGCTCTACAGTTGTCGTTGAACAAGCCGAAAAGGGAGGACTGGTCTGTGACACAACCAACAATGCCCAAGACATTGGAATACGCAAACATATATACGGATTATCTGGCCAATCACCACAATGACAAACTTGTGAACTCATTTCTAGACACACTGTGCAAGAAATATAGCCAGAACGGGCCCAAGAGAGGAGTGTTTGTCAACTTCGGAAAATGCCGTTCAATGTGCAGCGTGGGTGTTCTTTGAGTCCGTCCTCTCGTTTATGACAAGCACTGGCAGCAAACCATCTCTTGTCCCATTTGACTCGCACGACCGGCCGATTGTCATGGCCAGCGTGGTCTGATATTCTTATTGTTGTGGAGACCAAGTCGTCCAAAAGGGGATTTCCGACGTCGTTCAAGCAGCTAAATGAGTACTTTATAAATATGTGGACCTCAGCGCCACGCAAGTATACGATTGGTCTCGTTATTGCGAAGGATGAGTATTGTAAACCTTAGTTTTCTCAATAATTTGTATTTTTTCCAATAAATAACTACCTCACAAAAACTCCCTTTGAACACATAGAATATCGGTGCTTTTTATAGCCACCGACTATCCTATTCTCTTCGAAAGAATACAACTATTTAGATCACATCCCAATACGGAATTATATGAGTACTCTCAAAGTTAACATTCTGATCAAATGTTAACATTGTCATACGTCATCATAACAATGAGCTTCACCTCGTGGTAAACACCAGAGCAGGCGCCTATCGGAGTACTGTAAGTAGACTACCTTTTTTCTCTAACGAGTGGGTTCTTTATAGTGACCAGGCTGAGGACATGCGTCTTGCTGAGAAACGGTGTTTTGCTACTGTACTGCGGGTCCTCAATTGTCTTTTCTCATCTCCGCTCAAGAAAGGTTGCTACCTAACTCCCGGGCCTTTGGATGGGCAGGTTAACATGGGGATTCGGAACGGGAAAGATCTTATTTCTGCCCAAAGAAAATTGTTAGCTGGGATCAGGCAGATTACAATTTTGCATTGACGATCTTTGAGACACTTGACTCAAGATGTCCATATGCAGTTGAATCAATGCCTTGGATATACTCGGTTCACTATGTCTGCAAGCGTGAACCTCATGACAATAGAAAAGGTGTAATGAAAATCCACTCTTTTGTCAAATCGCGGCTAAGTGAAGCCAAGATATACGAGGTTCTGCACGAGCAGGGGGTCCCGAATATCCCATTAATTTATTTTTCGGGAAGCCTTGGCGAGCATGATGGGTATGAGAGCGAGATCATACTCATGGAGTACATGGACATGTCGCTAAGAAATCACATTCAGGGAATGTTTTCTGAAGACAGCGGTTCACATTCAAAGCTCATCGATGTCGTTGCTGGGTATTCCGCAACGCTTCTGGCAGCAACATCGGCTGATAGCCCCGTGCTTCATCGAGATATCTCATCAGGAAATCTAATGGTCAGGCGGGGTAAGCTGGTGATTATCGACTGGGGATTTGGCTTGGTTTTGAGCTTCAACAAGCGAGTCAAAGAAGTTCACCATCCGCCAAAGACTGGCACCCTCATATACATGGACCCGCCTGTACTTCAGAATGCCAGTCGTCGCAGCGTTATTGGCAAAAGCTCAAATCACCATAGGCTTTTATCTGTTATTTTAATAAAACTATCGAATTATTGGAATGTTGACATTATTTATAGGTGTCAACATTTTCCTTATCCTGAAAATATAAAGATTATATCAAATCTTATTGTATATATCATATCATAATGACCATCAAATGTTATTATTCCATCAAATATTAATATTGACCACTCCAATCTAATAAACACCCCCTAGTTTTTTCTCCAAAAAAGTAGATTTATTATTAATCGGTACTTTCTGGATCTACATTTAAAGCTCCACCTGATTCAAGCTAGAGCCAATTTATGCTCTGTTGCCTGAGGTTGACTCCGCCGATCAAGAATCGTAGACAATCGATCGGTGAGTGATTTTAAAGCGCTTAAGAAAGCCAATAGAAATCTTAATATACCTGATCTGATCCAATTGTAACGCCAACAAAAATAATGCTTTGGTGATTAAGCGGAGAGATCGAAAAATTTACTGCGATTTTCAAAATGTGCATAAAAAATTGGTTCATTAGTCTTGCTACCTCCTTGAACTTTCTTTTCTTCTACCAGCAAGTCAAACCAGTTTCTATTCTCTGCTTCTTGTTAAAGTCATTTAAAAATAAACTGTTAGGCTTTCTAGAACGGAAATGACCTCGCGAATTATTGTCAAAAACCTTCCAAAACACATTACCGAAGAGCGGTTCCGCAGTCACTTTGGAGCCAAGGGCGAGGTGACCGACGTCAAGCTTGTATACCACAAAACGGGCAAGTTCCGGCAGTTTGGATACATTGGCTATCGGTCAGAGGAGGAGGCACAAACGGCCCAGACTTACTTTAACAACTCATTCATTGATACGTCAAAAATAGTAGTGGAGATAGCCAAACCGTTTGGCGACGCAACACTCCCGCGCGCATGGTCGGTCTATAGCAAAGGCACAACGCTTTACAACAAGGTGCATGGTGTTGAGAAGAAAGTTGGGCAGAGCAGGAAGGAGGACGAAGGGAGTGAAGCCAAGGGCAAACAAAAGAACCAACATGCGATTCGCTCCCTGTACGAGCAGCTGGTTGCAGACAAGCAAAACGACCCGCGGTTTAAAGAGTTCTTGCAAGTCATGGCGCCTCGTGCCAAAAACAAGGCCTGGACAAACGACGATTACTCGAATTGGCATACAGACGAACTTGCTGCAGTACGGGACGCAGTGGCTGCAAAGCGCAAGCAGGTGAATGATGAGGCTGGCGATGAAGTTAATGAGACGAGCCGGAGTGGTGACGAGACTGTCGCAGATCCTCAAGGCACTGAGACTGGGGGTGTTAATGAAGAAGAGGGAAATTCTACAGCCGTCTCTGACATGGAGTGGTTGCGGATGCATATGACCTCCAAGACCGAAGATGATCTTTTTGATAGCGAGGGCGAGGACGTTAAGGAGGAGGCAGAGAAGATTAAGGATGGCGAGAACACACGGTCATTGAACGACGAAGCAAAGAAGGCTAGCGCCATTGCGTCAGAGAAAGAAAGGCCCGATCCGGTTGCTGTTGTTGCAACATCAATTTCAGAGATTCTAGAAACTGGCCGGCTGTTTGTACGCAACCTCCCGTACTTGGCAACAGAGGAGGAGCTACGCTCTGCGTTTGAAAAGTTTGGCCCGCTTTCAGAGGTCCATATGCCTATCTCCAAAGACACCAAGCGCCCAAAGGGCTTTGCATACATTCTATACCTCCTTCCTGAGCACGCAGTCAATGCTTACAAGGCGATGGATCATAAGGTGTTTCATGGCCGCATTCTCCATGTTCTCCCAGGAAAGGAAAAGCCGCAGGCGCGCGAAGCCGAGGATGGTATTGGCGGCTTCAAGTCCAGCGTCAAGAAGGAGCGTGATGCCAAGAAGAAGGCCCTTGCAGGCAGCGACTTCAACTGGAACTCGCTTTATCTGAGCGCCGATGCCGTGGCAGATTCGATCTCTGAGCGTCTGAACATTGACAAGGCTGATCTTCTGTCGGCCGATTCTAACGGTAACCCAGCCGTCCGACTCGCTCTTGCTGAAACACACATTATCAACGATACCAAGCAGTTCTTTGAACAACATGGAATTCTTTTGGAAAACTTTGGCCACCAAGAACGCAGCGATACAGTTATCCTCGTCAAGAACATTCCATACAGCGTCGATGAAGAAGAGCTCCGTGGTCTTTTTGGTAAATTCGGTGATCTTGGTCGCGTGCTAGTGCCGCCGTCGCGTACGATTGCCGTTATTGAGTTCTTTGAGCCAAGCGAGGCCCGCACTGCGTTTAGACACCTTGCATACAAGCGTTTGAAGGATGCGCCTATCTACCTCGAACGTGCGCCCAAAGACATATTTGATGCGCCTTTCGATCCATCCAAACACGTCAAAAAGAGAATTTCAAGTAAGGACGCTAGCACCCAACTGGATGAGATCTTTACAGCCTCCAACGATCCAGCAGCAGAGGGAAAAGAGGCTGCGCAAAGTGGTCCCAAGACCAGCATGGCTGGCTGTGTGTTGTTTGTTAAGAATCTTGATTTTGACACAACCGAGGATACCCTTCGTCAGCTCTTTGGCGGCGTTGATGGGCTTCAAAGCGTGGTTGTTCGTCGTAAGAAGGACCCAAAGCGGCCAGGCAAGTGGCTATCAATGGGATTTGGATTTATCGAGTACAGCTCGCCCGATGCTGCCCAGCAAGCGCTAAAGGCGTTCCAGGGCGTGGAGGTTGACGATCACGAACTGGATATCAAGCTTTCAGACCGTCTGGCAAAGGTCGATTCTGGCGCCAACACCGAGTCTGGATCCAGCACCAGCACTGACGGCAAGAAACCCAAGAGCACCAAGCTTGTGGTCAAGAACATTCCGTTTGAGGCAACGCGCAAAGATATCCGGGACCTTGTCTCGGCGTTTGGGCAGGTAAAGTCGGTCCGCTTACCCAAGAAGTTCAATGGTGGCCACCGAGGATTTGCCTTTGTGGAGTTCCTTACGCCGCAAGAGGCACAGCATGTTCTGGACACGATGAAGGACACGCATGTCTATGGCCGCCATCTCGTTATTGACTGGGCAGAGGAGGACAACAGCCTCCAGGCTATCCGCGAAAAGGTTGGTCGCCAGTTTGCAAAAGATGGCGGAGAGACTGGACAGTCCAAGCGGCGCAAGATCAATATGGGCTCTGACGGGGATGATGAGTTTGGCATGGACTTTGACAGCGATGATGACTGAACAAGCGGTAATAAATAAAGAGAGGTTTTCGGCTGTTCATTAGATATTTTTATTGTGGATGCTTTGTTTTCTTTTTGTCGCATTCCAATTTCTGAGACTATTATATTTCGATTCAATCTTTATTTATCTGTCTGTCCTTTTCTAGAATTCGAAGAGAATAGTAGTGTGCTCTTGCATTTGGCAAATGGAAGTACAACTTGAACCACTGCTAAAATATGCCGAGGAACTGCTGCAAAGCTACTCGCGAATCATTGTATACTCTGGTGACATTCTACAATCACTCCCAGAGCCGCGCGAAGGTCTGAGCACAGCCAATATTAAGCCCAAGAAGGAGGAGTCGATAGCATTTTTGCGCGAATGGAAGCATCTCGAGTCTGTGTTTGACGAGTTTCTCATACGGCTGAATGACATACGCACACGGGCTCATGAAGAGCTTGAGGCAGCGCGGGTAAAATGTCTTGTTGGTGAGGATATCGATATGACGTTACCTGAGGCGGTGTTCAAGCTGGAGATGCGGCTGACAAAGTACAAGAGACAGTATGCTGGACTGCTCAGGGTGGTCGATGGAGGCTCGGCTGGGGATATAGAGGAGCCTGTGGAGTCGCCTATGCGCACCGATGTGGATATGGAGGACAAAGAGGGGGATCAAGCACCAGAAGAAACAACAACATCAGAAGCAGCAGAAGCAGGGGATCCTGACAATAGTGAACTGAAGGATGTAAAACATACTGAATCTGACGCACCAGATACACACGGTGCTTTTTTGACCAATGCTACTTCAGCCGAAACTGCTGCCAAAGACACAGCAATTCCAAAAACAACTGCATCCCAAGCAGCCGAGACGCCAGGCGTAATGGCTGTTGATGATGACTATGATTACGATGAGGACTATGATGTTGTTGAGGTTGGATCCCAACAAGCTGAAGACCTCGCTGCGTCACCCGAAGCAAACAAAGTAGTAGAAGCAACCACAGAAGAAGGCCAAGGCGATGCCGGCACAAATGCCAACACGCCAATGTCAGTACAGAACGAGCATAAGACCACAACAGATACACCGGCAGCAATAGCTACAGACAGTGAGGTTATGGATGTTAGCAATTCCCCAGCACCTGCCCCCAGAGCCGGACATGATGATGTGTATGTCTTGATTGATGCCGATGCAGACTCTCTGTTCGATGCACACAGCAACACCGGGAATGAGGCGATTGGGGTTGACAGCAACTCTGATCTGGACAACGAGGAAATGGAAGATATCTTCCAGTAGTATGAATGAACAAGATACGCAAGCTCGTCAACATTATTTCATTTTCTTTCTTGCACTAACCATATTTTTTTTGTTGATATCACATATCCCAAAAATGTCAATAAACCTTTTTACATACTGTCAAACGCGTGAAGTTGCCCAATTATATCGATACATGTGCAAACGGCATTGTCGATAAGCTCGATGCTGCTCTGCATGCTAGGAATGCTGGCCTGGAAAACAAGCTCCCGCTTGATCTCCGCTGGCCGACCATTATGCACAAGCGTGTAGCCCGTGCTCTGCTCCTTCTTGAATGCGTCCAAAAGTCCTGTGCTCTTGAAACTGTGCCTGAACTTGAGCCAGTACACGTGTGTAACAAGCACGTCTTTCTTAAGGCTGCATTCAATTACGAGGTTCTCAGGAAGCGCTGGTGCAAACTTCTACAAGGAGATAAATCCAAAAATACACACACAAACATAGTACACATGACAAGATAAGTCGGCTTGAAGGGCAAACAGGGATTGTATAGAAAGAAGATTAGAATCCTTTTGAACATCCATGGCAAGAAATAAAAAAAGCAAATACAAACCTCGGCGTTATCGGACTGCAAGGGCATTAGACTCTGTTGTCCTCCTACAACCAGGATATGCTTTACATACTGCAGACTGTTTAGCATATCCTCAGTGTATCTCAATGCCTCGATTGCTGACACAAATGCCGGTGCGTTCTGTGCCTTACTGAGAGCGGATTTCAAGTAGCTCTGTGCATCCTGGGCTTGGCGCAACGGCAGCGACTCGTCCTTTTTCAAGTAGATGGTCATTGGCTTGCCCTGGTTGAGATGACTGCTGATTGCAATCCTCAGCGACAACTGCGTAACGACCGTCCCTGTGATGGTGGCTGTTCCTTTGACGGCATCGCTGTCGCTGCTTGTGTCCGCATTGGCCTTGTACTCGTTCCCAGTGGAGACAAGGTCCACATGCGTAGATGCGTGCTTTGCTGCTGCTGCTCCCGTGCTGTTGGTTTTAGTTGACAGGAATGAAATGCCTGACAGACACGCAGCAATCTGGCCTATGCTTTTGGGAATGCTCTGGCCAAGCAGCCACTGCAGCTCCTGGCGCACAGACTGTTGCTGGGACGATGCATCGTTAGAAGTTGACTGGGGTGACACAATCATTTTAATATAGTAAAATACAGATAATTGAAGCAAGAATACTGTGTTTAGGACTAGATGTCGATGCATGAAGATACAAAAAAAAACATGTATGTTACTTTATAATATGGATAATTTCTTATGGGGTTCTGGAACACCCTTAGTTATGGAACACTTGGCTAACACTATGTGCGGCAGAGTTACAAGCCCAGTGCTACAAGAGGTTCAAGATTCGCAATGGAGCCCAGATAGATCGTGAATCCACTTCTTCAATGACGCCAGAACAGCGTCGCAGGATCATGAAGCGACCGAAACATGCAGTATCTCTCTCGCCGAACCCACGAGCCGACGAGAACGACGGAATACCAAGATGGCCGCGTACAACGAAAGGCCGCGAGATGGAGATGAGACACTGCCACTTTGCCACAAATAGGGCACTCTTCAACCAACCGGTTGGTCGGGTCTGACAATCTCTGCCTACTTATTTGTAGCTACTACCGGACCCGGGCTGGATGTTAAAATCTAGCTATTCCGCGCCCTTTGGGCGACAGGACGACAGGTCGGATGATAGAGCCCATGAAGGGCAATTCGCAGTTTCTCTTTTCCTTCTTTCTAATGACGATTTCTCTGTTTATTTCTTAGTCGGATTAGATTTTCCTTCAATAAATCTATTTTCTCATCATGGAACACTTGGCTATTTACAGCGGAGCTGTTTACTGTCTCCCGTTCCCGTTTCCCGACATGACAACTTCGCTCGAGGACTATTTTTAAAATCCTGCTCACAACCTTCTCATGCAATTGTAGGTTCAAGGATGCTCGCGCTCTTGTGAGAGAAGAGAAAAGTTACATGGCGCGAATGCGAGCGATGACGTCGGTGAGGTCCGACGGGTTTGAATACTGCCCGTTCTCAGTGGGAATGGCGCTGTCGTCAATGGTGTCGTGGCCGAAGAACCAGCTGGTCTGCCCGCAGATGAGCAGCCCGTTTGGGAACCCACCACTGATCATGTAGCCCTTGATCTGCAGCTGCCCGCGCTGGAAGCCCTGGTACGAGCGCTTGCACTCAACCACAAGCACCTTGTCGCCACCGCGCAGCACTTCGATGGTGATGTCCGCAACGTCGCCGGCGCCCAGGTGGCGTTCAACACGCACTATGTACCCGTAGCGGTAGTCCTTGTGCCCCTCGCCCAGCAGTGCAAATGCTAGCCCGCTGACGTCCGCCTCGCTCTCCTCCAATAGTGCGATGTTAAGCGTCCTCTGCACTGCATCCATTTTTTACCTTTTGCAATGTACTTTTGAAATTCGAATTTGCTAATTTTATAACAATGGTAGACTTAGTGGAGATAAGTTTCTCTTTTGTTGATCATAAAATAAAACTAGTAAAAGTAGTAATAAAAACTTTTCACGTGATGCCGTTAACATTGCAATGCTGTAACAGTAACTCTACGCAGCAGATGGATGATGTGTGTGGTCTGGTTCTTGGCGACAACGATAGCTTTGGTGCTGGATTCTGATATCTTACAGTCCATGCGTCCAACTACCACAACAATGCAAACACTCTGCGCGATGGCAACTCTGCTGATTTCCAGGATTACGTGGTCACTGGTGTTGGTGCTGGATGGTCTGACAGCCGCATGACTATTTGGAACTCTGTCAACACTGCTCTTTCTGCATAGTAGCATTTTCTTTTTCTGGTATGCTTGAAATTAACGCATTGAGTTGGTCTAGTTGCAACTGTTGAACCTGGGTTTATTAAACATTATTAAAGGTAGCTATGTTGATATTTGCATGGGCACTGCCTGTGTATGCTTGTTTGTTGGTTAGTGCCTATTTTGGGGAGGAGCGGTTTGGTGCGATCGGCTGATTTAGGTAGTATCTCAAAATCGTGGAATTGCTTGAACCAGTGTGGATGGATGGTGTGTGTGCGGCAGATGTGGGAGAAGGTGGTGGTAGTAATTTTGTGTTAATTTTGGCCCGTGGTTTGTAAATAGGCGTTGGAGGTAGTTGTATGGATAACGGGGAACGAGTGCTGCCTGAGTCAAGTATAAGAATCGAATGCATGTCACTCCGCACGTCACAGTTCCTATAGATGTTTCTGCGTGCTCTTTTCCACTTTTTGTAAAAATACAGAAAAATGCTTGTTAGAAGTAAGCCGCCAAGAACAGCACTAACAATTCCGATAATCAGGTTTCGTTTTAATGACGAGTCATAGTTGTCGTCATAGCTGCCGCTTTCACTACTAGCTGTATCGGATGATGTTTCGTTGGCAGATTCAATGCTAGAGTCGGTGCCAGCACCTGC
Organism: Coemansia sp. RSA 1200; assembly: GCA_027578915.1. Lineage (NCBI taxonomy): Eukaryota > Fungi > Kickxellomycota > Kickxellomycetes > Kickxellales > Kickxellaceae > Coemansia > Coemansia sp. RSA 1200. The sequence continues at coordinate 15,698 of JANBTT010000014.1, forward strand.
AACATTATTGCTGCTTACTTCATCATAGATACTGCTGCTTTCATTATCCATATCATTGCTCATAGTACTTGTGGTCTGGTCAGTACTTTTAGTTGTGTCTGGAATGTTGTCGTTTTTTAATGCTTCGGTCTGGGCGGAATAAAAATCGCCCATCAGGTAGTTAATAGACTTGGCTTTATCCTGGGGTTTAATCATGCTAAAGTTTGGATCTGTCTGTGGCACAACATTGTTGTTATTTGGATAATATCCAATTTTACGACCAAGAACCTTGTCTGCAAACGCAACATAATTGGCCAATAGTGTATAGTAGCTTTCCTGACTGTCAAACAAGGTACATTTGAAAGAAGGTCCAGAAAGCGCAGTAAATGTGTAGATCCCAGCAACATACGGCTTGTTAGCAATGTACACCTCAACTACTCCATATGGAACAGCACAGCTTGTCAGGTATGCAAATGTTGGGTAGGTTGTGGCATTTGAGCAGAGAAGGGAATCAATATTTAGGCCATAGAGGTTTTTATTACTATTTTCATTATTTGGAATAATATACTGATTTGTTGCGGTAGATGGCGTGCTCCATTCCATTGTGTTCAGATTAGCTAATTCCCGCCTAACAAGCACAATGTCACTCCAGCTGTTGTTTCTGTCAATGGCAATAGGATTAGACCAAGTCTCTGTGCTGTCTTTGTTAAACTGGAGAATGGCTATTGAGTTAACCAAAGATGTGGCGTTGTATTCCGGATGCACTGTTATTGAATTAACTGTGTATTTGGCAGTCTTGTTGTTGATGCCTGCATCCAGATACACTTCATATGCAGTGTTGCTGTCAACAACGCCCTTTGAAAAGTCAAGACAGGGAGCAGCTACAAATGCGGCTGTGCTGTCAATGACTCCAAGCTCACACGATGTCTGCTTTCCATTCTTGACCAGTATCCCGCCCTTGGTACTGGATATATCTGCATTAGTGTCGCGAACAGCAAGACCATGTGCGGTGGCAGCCAAGCAGGCTGTTGCAATTAATAGAACAATATGAGAAAATAGTATAAAAATCATGGTTGTAGGAATATTAAAACTTTTGAGGAATAGCAATTCATCAAAATTAGCTGAACAAAGCAGTTTAGATACAGCATGCTGATGCGTTTTTCTTTCTTTTTTCTTTAAAGCAATCAGATTGTTCAAGCATTTTCTTGGTATGGCTGTATTTCATGAATCTCTTTATAATATTTCTTTAGAGGCCATTTTAAATGATTTATAGATACTGATTCTTTTGCAGCCCCAGTGTATATGCAATACACGCCAATATGTTGCACAAAGAAGATGTCGTATCCACTTGTTATATCCTGAATCAACCATTTCAGAAAACAAAGTACGCGTAACAAGGCTACAGATCTTGGTACAAAGCCCTCAATTATTTTAGATAGCTTGATGTAAAGGACCAAAAGATGCTAGGAAGGAATAAGGCATCATTTTTACAAGCCAAAACATGAAAACTGTGCATCCTGAGGACTCCTTGGCTTGCAATACAAAGACGAATACAAATACAAAGTCATACACGGCATACAGCTAGAACAATTTGTTTTGTCCATTTTTCAACTCAGTACATTTCATTTGATCAACTGTTAAGAAAAAGCAGAGACATAGCTAATCAAATTCAGTAAAAAATTACTTAGCAGTGACACTCTCCATTAACCCTTTTGTGCTAGCGTTACTACTACTGTATGTGTCTGTTGCTAAGCTTCACTAATCTTTGAAACTGATATTTCCTGATTTGCGCTTTGCTTTCATTGCCTAATAACAGCGTGAATTTATATAAATTTCTGACTACTTTTGTGGTATAATATAAGAGATATATTGGGGTAACTGGAAAATGACTAAAGGAAGCCAACCCGGATTCCACATCGGATCCTGGGGGGGATGGGCTATATATCCAACAACACTAGTTGATTTAGTCCTATGACAACTTTAAATAGATGTGCTTATAAGTAGTGTCAGGGCCCAATCAAATTCTATTACATCATTTGCCGTTTAATGTTTGTTGGAATATCTGAGGTATGTTGTCAAATAAAGATGTATTTAAACTAATGAAGCTAAGTAAAGAACTAACCAAGCAAAGAGTGTTATATGCTGGGACATCTGACTCTTAAATAATCGGGTCTGATGTTTGATTGAGGCATCCTGGGTTCATCTCTAAGTTGCCATTCGGATGTGGATCCTGAGGCTTGCATGTCATCATTGTATGTTGGTTCCCGTGTGAGCCATTCGGCTAACATTGGTTACCCTTTTTTGATACATTTTTCTCACCGCATTCATGCATATAGAGTGACTCAAGAAATTGTTGCAATGTTGTTCACGTTGTCAGGTATTTTCAATTATCTCTTGAACTGGTAATTGAAATGGGCTATAAATTTAGACAATAATAGTACACATTGTTCTCTGTTGAATAATATGATTTTGACATGTATTGCTTAATTATTTAAAAGATATTGTGAATCGAAGAGCAACACGCTATTGCAATAGCTATTTGGCTGGCTTATTAATAATCCACTTATTAAAAACATGCCTTAATCTTAACCAATAATTTTCAAATTTTGCACACTATTTTGTTTGCCGTTTTTTGTTGTTATCCAATTTTATTATGTTAAAATGTTACCTATAAAACCTTTCTTGTCTTATACGACATATGAAATTATCTCAGCACTTTGTCAGGAATAATAGCATGGTCGAATTTCTTCATGGTATGTTGTAAATTACCCAGCCGTATTACTAATTGCTAATAATAACAGTATCAACCTATTCATAAGAGTTGGAGATTGCTCAGTACTGTTATCATACATTAACTGTCAGACGATTATTAAAATAACCACCTCTAAAGCTATTTACACTGCAACTGATGCTAAAAGGTTACTTCAAAAAAGCGTAGAATTATCTGACAATGTTCAAATAACTTATAATATAATAATGAATGCATGTCTAAAGATTTAAAAGAAATAAAATTTAATTTTAGAATATAGAGAATTTCTTACCAGACAATACAAGCGTGTATGAATAAAGTAAAATAGAATAGACAATAAAGCCATTACTTGCGATGGCGCTTGCAGAAAGCGGCAATGCGCTCGGATGCAGCATGAAGCTTGTCCTTTGGCGGGGTGATAACCAGTCGGACAGTGCCGGGGTATGCAAAGCACTCGCCAGGGAGAATCTCGACATTCTCTTCCCACTTTAGTTTTTGGCAGAACTCGGCATCATCGCTGATATCGGTGAAGGAATCGAGGTCAAGCTTGACCATGATGTACATTGCGCCCTGAGGGGTAATGACATCGAGGCCAGGGGCCTTGGCAAGCTCGGTTTCCAGGACTTGCGCATGCGATTCAAGCTGCTTGTTGAGATCACGCAGATACGAGTCTGGAACGTTGTCAAAGATGTCGGGGATTGCGGCTTGAACTATTGCGCACGGGCCGTTGATCAGTGTCGACAATGCAAAGAGGCCCTTGCGCACTTCATCGAACTCGTGGTTGCAGCTGTGCACGAGAATCCAGCCGATTCGCCACCCGGGGACCAGCCACTGCTTGGCCAGGCCGCCCAGCGTGAGGATAGGGACAGTTGATGTCAGCGTGGCGGTTGGTGTGAAAACCTGGCCGCCAAACACCATGTCCGCGTATATCTCGTCCGAGATAAGTGGGATCTTGTGCTTCTCGCAGACAGCCAGGATCGCCTTCAGATGCGCCTTTGTAAAGTTCGAGCCGCAGGGGTTGGAAGGGTTGTTGATTAGAATTGCGGCCGTGTTCGCGTCAATCAGAGACTCCATATGCTCAATGTCAATCTCCCAGTTCTTCTCCGCCAACAGATTGTAGAGGCGTGCCTCTATGTTGCGCGACCCGGCAACGGTGTTGTATAGACAGAATCCAGGACGTGGAAGCAGGATGTTTTGGCCTTCGCTACAAAGGACACCAATGGCCATCTCAACGGCACCTGAGCATCCGCTCGTCATAACAACATCCTACAAATCATAAGATCCACAATACAATTTAATTTTTTCTATTTTCCTGCTTTCTGTGGGAACCGCAAAACAAAGAAAGGCTGTTTGCTGCGTGTGATATGTTACGGCATACGTGGGAAAGAGAAGGAATGAAAGCGTTTAGAATTATACACGTGAATTCTTCCTTCCTTTGCAAGTGGAAAGGGGCTGTTCTGCACTACGTGCGCCTCGCTCTTTCTCTAATTGATACTGCAAATGCCGTTGACATTATTCTCAGGGTGAAAATTGGAGGGAGGGAGGAGGAATGCGCGGTAAAATGTAAGCGTCAGATATGGATGTAATTCCAATAGTACTTTGGCAATGAACGACAATGGTAATTAGCGAAAAGGAGATTGTGGCTCCTCGCCATTCAGCATATGTACCCCGTGGGAAAAATGGCAAGATAGAAAATCGTAAATGTGCACTTTCTACTGGCGCCAAACGAACAGCAAAGAAGAAAAAGACATTTGGCGTGGCATTGCTACTGGAAGAGGAAGAAAGAGGAGAAAGGGAATGGAAGGTCATCTGCTCTTGGTGCATAAATCTGAGAACTACTTGGCTCTACACAGACCAAGAGACATGACATGGCATAACATAGCATGTGCCAATATTGTCCAAAAACGGAGAATATACAAGTACAAGCTGCACTTGTGACAGAAGCCAAAACGTGGTAGTACGCATGCATACGGGATCTTTCCCAACTGGTTTTGGGAGTGACAAGAGTGCAATTGCAGCCATGTCTTCAAACATTTTCCAAAGACAGCACGGGGGATGGTAAATAAGAAAAAGTCTTTGAATGCCAATCTAGCGACGGAAGTTGGCGCAATAGCGCAGGAAATACTTACATCTGCGGTAAGCGGCGCGTCGGGATGCGAGTACTTTTTGGCAATGGCCTCACGAGCGACAGGAACACCTATTGATCCGCTCAAGGGAAATAGAGAAAAACGAAAGAAAAAACACAAACACAGAAGGCGATGCTCCGATTAGAGAAGGTGTCCGCGAAAGGGCTGCGGATGATATGAAGCAGGATGCTTGGTTCAGATGGTCTGCAAGCACTTACCGACTGACGGCGGATAGCCGTTGTAGCTAAAGCTCCGAACGGCGGTTTCGACAGCCTTGACGACTGCATCGTGGGTCTTGAAGTTCCCAAAGACGGTGGGATCGCCGATCGAGAGGCTGATTGGATCCTTGGAGCTCTTTGGCGTTGCCTGCGGCAGCATCGGTCTGCTCAGCACGTCGCGGATGGGATTGAACGTGCGGCGGGAAACGTCGCTGGCTGGGATCGCTCCCCAGGTGCTGCTTGCTAGTGCGGTTGCTGCGTCGGTGGAAGGCATGGTTGATGAGAAGAGAACTATGCTACGCAAAAGATAACTGCCAAATCAAAGAAGCAAAGAAGAAAATAGCACACAAAAAGGAAGAAAGACTCTAGAGGGGAAGAAAAAAAGAGGGGTTGCAGAAACGGAGTAATGACACTTTAACTCGGCAGAACTTTGAAAAAGTCTAGCAGAAAAAACAAAAAATATTTGCGATAATGGAAAATAAAAAAATGAAAAAATAAAGCGAAAAAAAAGATGCTCGGCTTGCCCGGAATTCCTTTAATTATTTCCTTCCATAGCCTCTGTCTTTTATAGCAAATGCCGAAACTCTGGGGCTCAGGAGTGTTGTTTTTCTTTCTTTATTTGTTCATGCTTGGGGCTTCTATTACTGGGCTTCCGTTGTCTCTTCTTTCTCCGGCTCCTTGTTGTCAGCCGCGAAATGTTTGGACAGCATTGATATTCACGAAGAAGAGGGGATACCAGTCAAGCGTCCTTTTTTAACGCCCCTGTTTTTTTTTTAGTTATTTCAGTTTCTTGGCCTTTGCGCACGCAAACGACGAAAGGGGCCGCAGTATCATGGCTAGCTACCCGCCTTCTCTTTTCTTTGACTTGCATTTTTTGACGTCGTTGGTGTTTTATAAATAAACCTGAATCACAGGCAACACATTGCTATTATAGTTGTAGGAGGAAATGCAGTGTGTTGCTTGGCTCATCCGCCACCTTTTTCTTCTCTTTGCCTAGTTGCTTCTTGAATTGCATTGTTGGCCACAACGCATTGGTAAAGCGGCACACCACCATTGCAGAAAATTACAAATCCTCGTGTGCAAGAGATTTTTTTCTTGCGGAGATGTTGCGTTGTTGAATGAAGAAAGGAAGGAAGGATTTAGTGTGTTGGATTGGTTTGAATAAGCTACTTTTCTGGTTCATGATCATGGACTTGCTAAATACAGTAAAGTAGTGTGCTAACATGATGTGTGATCACCCCCCCCCAGTTACCAGCATCTGGTGTATCTGGGAAGCGCAATGTCCTGTGGCGGGTTTTATTTTAATCTCCGAGAAGAAACACGTCCTCGGACTTCTCGCATTCGCCTCCAAGCCTACGACTTAGATCATCATCGCAAAAGGAAAAGCAAAAGGGCAGGCAATTGCGTTTAGTGCTGCTGCTTCTTTCTAAACGCAACCGTGGCAACGGTCTGGCCGACTGCTCCGCCAAACCTGAACGACTTGTGCTGCACGCTTCCGATAGACTCCAAATGGCTTGCAAACCTCGCCACCAGCTCCTCCTCGGTCCAGTTGCACGATGTGATAAGGAACACGCCAGAGTCGCTGAGACTGCCGACCACAGACACAGGGTAGGCATCGATAGCGCGCTGGTCAACGGCAGCGGCATCGGCGTCGCTGGGCTTCAGACATATTGCATCGTACGTGCCCTTGTCCAGCACAAGATCAAACCCACCGGCGCCAGCCACGCGAGCTACGTCCTGCGGATCCAAAAAGTCCTGTTCCAGATACACGATGGCTGACCCAAGACCCTTGGTCTGGGCGATGCGCTTGGCAAGCTCAACCGCCTGCGCAGAGTAGTCGGAGCCAACGAGATTTGTGTAGCCCTCGGATGCCAGCTCCAGAAGCAGATGCCCGTTCCCGCATCCGACGTCGAGGATCCGCGCATCGGTGTCCTCGATGTTGTCGTACACCCATCCGAGCATCTTGTACGCCGTGTCCTCCCCGAACCACACCTCGCCTATATCGCCCGACTCTTCAAAGTTGCTGATCTCCTGGTCGTAGACGCTGTTCCAGTGGTCCTTGCGTCCTAGTCGGGATGCCTTGAACTCGCCACCCTTGTCATCGGATCCGCTGCTGTTTTGCATTATTGCAATGCCACCAATATCTAGTATTCTATTGTTGGAGCCGCTGTGTTTTTACAAAATACGAGGGGTTTCACTAATGTGCAGGATTATGTGTAATAGCTTTTTCAATGTCTATGGAGAGTTGCAATAGCCCAGTTCTGATATTTCCTTTTCCTGCATCGCTAAAAGACTTTCCCTTTTGGACTCTTGTGCTTGGATGCAGTTATGGCTGCCATTGATCGGGTAATCCAACAACACCCATGCCCACTGTGCAACATGTTCGACATCCACATAGATCCAGATACGAAAACAATACATTTTAAAGAAGAAAGAAAATAAAACACCTCCAATTCCCTAGTTGTCGGCCTCAGGCAATACTCGGTAGACAAAGGCACGGACATCCTCCAGGATCTCTGCCTTCACATCATCAGGCACCATGGTGCGCGCAAAGGGCGTCACTTGCTCAACCACGTCGTTTACGGTAAGCTTGTCAACGTCCGGCCCGCTCTCATGGATAATCTTCTGGCACTTGTCCTTTACCCGGTCCTGCCACCCGCTTTCGTTCAGCTTGCTCCGCAGAATCTCTTGTAGCCGCTCTCGTTCCCCAGACTCGATGAATCTCCGAAGAACCTCCTCTCTGATTCCGCTAGTCTCGTTGGTTGACGTCGAGGACATTGTATGTGCTTTAAGGAGGCGAGTAAGATACGGTGGTGAACATGATAAGAAATCTCGCCAGTATGTGTTTTTCTTTCCTGCTGGTACAGCATAAAAATAAACACTTGCCAAAGTATGGTACGCCTTAAATCCCTCATGTGATTGAAAGACCATATCACATCTACTAATGGTGGTGGTTTGACTATTGAATTAGAGATAGAAGGAATAGTAAATGTGAGAGAGTATTACGATTAAAGATATTTGTGTGTAGTTGAGACGACACAAAACAAAAACACAGGGCCCGCTTAGAACAGAACACGCGTGATGATGCTCTCGTTCATTTCCGTGATCTGCTCGTAGATGGTGTTGATCTCGTTCTGGTCGTTGACGGTGACATCGGCCATAAAGTACGCAACGTCGCCCTTGGAGTCGGAGATCTGCTTGTTGACGTTGTAGTCAGCTAGAATGTTGTTGATCTGCTTGAGCACGCCAGGGACGTTGTGATGCACATTGACGATGCGCAGCGTGGTCAGATCCGTCGATGGGATGTCGCGCAGGTCGCATTGCGGGAAGTTGACTGCGTTAACCGATGCCCCCGAATCGATGAACTTTGTAATCGCTGTGGCCACCTCAATGCCAATCATCCTCTGGGCCTCCTCGGTCGACCCGCCAATATGCGGCGTCAGCAGCGTGTTCGGACAGTTGCGCAGCGGGCTCTCGAATCCAGGTCCGTTGGCAAGCGGCTCCTTCGGGTACACATCAACGGCAGCGCCTGCAATGTGCCCCGATGAGAGTGCGGCAGCCAGAGCATCGATGTCAACAACGGTGCCGCGGGACGCGTTGATGAGATAAGAGCCCTTCTTCATAATCGACAGCTCGGTCTCGCCAATCATGTTCTTTGTCTCTGGCGTCTCAGGGACATGGAGCGAAACAAAGTCCGCTTCGCTAAGGACCTCATTCAGTGACTCGGCGGATCTGCTCATACCAATCGACATGAGTGGCAGAATGTCGTACCAGATTACGTGCATTCCGAGCGACTCGGCCAGAACACCCAGCTGCGTGCCAATGTGTCCGTACCCGACGATACCTAGCGTCTTGCCGCGGATCTCGTAGCATCCCTTGGAGACCTTGTTCCACACGCCATCGTGCATCTCGCGCGACCGGTCGCCCAGCTGCCTAGACAGAAGAATGATCTCCGCGATAACCAGCTCGGCAACGCTGCGGCTGTTGCTGAACGGCGAGTTGAAAACGCAAATCTACATTGATCCGCCGCAATTGAGATAAGACAGACAGATTACAGAAGAAGAGGAAGAAGAAAAAGGATTAACTCCACATTCAGATCGTGTTAGTAGCATTGTCATGTTGCACAGGTCAGTTGTGAGCGTGAAGCAGGAAATGACAAACGGGTGCTTTGTGTTCAGGACTCATGTCTGTCTGAATCCACTCTTTCACATCTCCCTAGTATATGATGCACACCAAGAGAATTGAGAAAAGAAGAAGAAAAATGACCACGAGATATGAGTTAACAAAGTGCAACATCGGATGTCAAAAACAAAACATAAAATAAGAAGAAAAGGAGGCGAAGCAATAAACACAGACATTGAACCAGAATAGCATTAGGTCAGGTTAGCTCGTCCCAGTCCGCCAATTGCCAAGCTGCAACCATTTCAACATATGCCAAAGGCAGATGTGCAATATGTGCATATCTATAGGCCGATGTTGCATTTCCTCCGCCGAACAACAACACAACATTAGATGATAAGAACGGGAAGAACATGGCACCTGCCAATACATGCACACGGAGAGAAATAAGTTGCACCAGCGGCCACGCAGACAGATCGATAAGCATAGGATGTCAATAGACCCTCTTTTGCCTTGCTGACATGACATCTTTAGGTGGCCGCTTAAGGCACGCATAGTTAAAGACATTTCTGGTACTTACCCCGCGGGAGGCTGCGTAATTCAGGTTGACCTGGTTGGTGCCGATGCAGAAGCACCCAATAGTCAGTAGCTTGTTAGCATGAGAGAGTACCTCTTCGGTAAGTTTGGTCTTGCTTCTACATATCAATAAGAAAAGAATTCGTCAAAGAGCAAGGAAAGAAAGAAAGAAAGATATATGAGTGATAAGCAAGAAGATAATGAGTGATTGTTGTATGCGTGGCAAAGTACGAAGACGAAGAAGAAGAGAAAGGAAAGTGACCACAGGACTTGCAGAAATAAAGCGAAACTAAAACCAAACAAGTAAACATTTCAAGAATGAGGTTGATTAACAATGGCACAATTGCTTCTTACCTTATGCCAACCGCGTGAACGTCCTTGATCTTTTCAATGAGCGTTTCCTTGTCAAGTGCCTTTGCATGATGCTCCACTTGATATCCAGCCTTTTTCAAAATATCGACTGCCTTCTGGCTGATGTTTTCTAGAAGCAGGATCTTGATATCGCCGCTGTTGAAGGGCTTGAGGTTCCTGGTGTGTGTGTCGCGGATGTTGAAGCTGTCGCGGCGAGAGATGGGGTTTGACTCGATCTTTAGTGTGTCAACCATTTTTCCTTCTTATTTTACGATGAAAAGTCGAAATAAAGCTATTTTCTGTCAGGTAATGTGAGCAATCGGCAGAACATGGTAGAGACTGTAGTAATTAGAGCTATGAAAGCAAAAACGTTTGGAAAGGGGAAGGTGTTGGTATGTATTGTGGAGAAAGCATGTCTAGAGTTCCAGCAATGTAGTGGTTGTACCTAGACCACCTTACAGGATAAAAAAGCAGCAGATAGCAAAAGTCAGTAGCAACATACCTTGATAAAATCAGATGGGAGAGAGAGAGTATGCGATAGAGAAAGACAGAAAGCTTTACTATTGTGCACACAAGAAAAGCGTAAATGATAGAATAATAGATGATCTGTTTGGACAAGTATGAAATAAAAGACAGAGAGAAGGAAGGAAAGAAAGAGAGAAAGGACTGGGTGGGACTGGGCAGAGGAAGCCGCGTCGAGCCGCCTCGTTCCATTTATAGACGATAGCGTCCGAATGATTTCCGCCCAGAATCGATCGTTAACTTTTCCCTTCCACCAAGGGATAAGAGGGAAGCGGTATCAATCAAAACCTTTTTTCTCTCTTCTCTTTTGCTCACTCGCTCACTGTCTGTTTGTTTGCAAGTGAGAGAGTGAGAGAGCGTGCTTTGTTGATGGGACACAAGCGAGCAGGAAGAAAAAGAGGGGGAAAAGAGGCTCCTCTATCTTCACGGTGAACTTTAGCTGCACTCACATCCGATTGTGCCTGTGAATGCACAGGCGATAAGAGAAAATCCCAACGGAAAGTAGCATTCACTGGCCAGAATAATACCGCTTCGGGTAGTATTCAAGTTCTTTCACAGGAAGAAGAAAAAAGGGGGAGGAGGATGGAAAGGGGGAATTGCGGAAGCAGCCTTGATTTGGACTTTTTTGCACAGACATAAAAATATGAGACAAAGAGATGTGCTTTTGTTGGATGCCCATTTCCACCATGTGAGTAACTAACGGTACCATCCGTTATTTTGATGCCCCCCTTTGTTTCATTCAAGTGGAATGGTCTCTGATTTCCGCCAACGGAAAAAACAGCCAACCACGTCACTAGGAAAACAGCCTCGTCCCGTTTCAGCCGTCTGCGCCGTAGTGACTCGTTTTGTCTGTGAATCAGTTGCTAAAGCATTTAAGGATCGGGATGCAATGTTATCTGTGGGATTTTCGCCAGCTTGCTCAATCAATGTACTTGGCTATCCTAACGATGATCAAGATGTCAAACCCGCACCATCGTCATCGTGTAGAAAAGTCCTACTCGCCGATCGGTCCAAGTGGTACCATGTCTCTTTTCCGGGAAACAAAGGGCCCGAATCTGATTCAACCTACAGCACTCCTCCAGGCACAGACTATGTCGCAGTATTACAGCTATTTGTTTGAGCTAAAAGATTTGCTCAGCCTAGAGACAAAGCCTGGTAAGGACCATGCTGCTGTCGTCCAATAAGATTGTGCGCTTTTTGAAGGGAAAAAGCGTGCTTATTTTGGACAAGAAGATTCAAAAAAGAAAATTTTTTTACAAAACAAATCCCTTTTTGTTTTGGTTAACTTTGTTTTGTTTTCATTAAGACAAGACTGGCCAATGCGTGCAAAGCAGCAGATAAATGGAAAGAAACCTCCAACTAAAAGTAAACAACATTCTTATCCTGTATTTTAGGCAAAACATGCAGGACAAAAAGGATGGAGAAAGTCGATGATCTTGCAAAAAAACGCGCTAGCATGGCTTTGTTCTCTTTTTTCCTTAAGTCTTTGGTTTTTATTCTTTTTAACTATTATTAGCTACTTGCCATATATATATCTGGTAAGTTCCATTTTGGACATTAATAGCGATTAATTTTACATATGGGGTTTGCAGCTACTATGCGTAGAAACAAGACTACTTTCTACAAGCGAGAGTGCGGCGCTAGTAGTATCTGCTGAGATGCAATGGCAAGTTACTGACAAGCGACTAGCTCCTGGAACAGCAATGCGCGGATTGGTTTTTTAGCATCCTCCTTTGGCTAGCAGCGTACAACACGGGTGTATGTAATTATGTACAGGAAGTCCCTACTCTCCCTTCCCCTTCCTCTCTTGTAATCTTTGTTCCGTTGTGTTATTATTTATAAATAATTTCTGGTTGTCTTGCTGCAAAGATGATCTAGACGGGCTTTTTCTACAATCTTTTGCGTATACAAGCTCTTACTTGTGAGCCACAAAGATATAGTTGGTGGTGGTGGTCGAGTCGTTGTTTTCCCCGCATTAAGAAAAAACTTCCTTTTTTCATACTTTTTTTGCGTCCCGCATTAACATGCAACAACACCACTTTTTCTCTCCCTACCCATTTCTTCTCTGCTCCCTCTTTTTTTCTCTTTCTGTCTCGAGCACTGTAATTAATTATCATTATTAACATTATTTTGATTATTATTGTTCTTTTCTAGGGCCCACAAGAATCATGGGAAACACACAGAGTAGTCTGCCGACATACTACAACGCAGACCCCAACAACGAGTCGTACACAAATGCATTGAGCGACTATGTTGACCTGGCGTCGGCGGCAATCGGGGCAAAGGTTGTCAAGGCCAGCAACGAGCGGTTTGGAGCAGCCAGGAACCTGATAAAGGCCAGCCAGCCATCGAAAGACAGCGACGACGAGAAGATGGACGCGTGGGTGACGCGGCGCCACAACCCGGAGGCGGACTGGGCGGTGATTCAGCTGGGCAGCAGCGGAACCATTGCTGGATTCGACATTGACACGCGCGGACTGGACGGCGAGCACGCAGCGCAGGTGTCGATTCAAGGATGTCTTGCGTCAGCCGGGACGCGCGTCAACAGCAGCGGCGATCTGGGCGGGTCGCACGAGTGGCAGGAGCTGCTGCCAGCCGTCGAGATTGCAGCCAACTCGCGCCATCTGCTGGCGCTGTGGACGCCAACCAAGGACGAGTTCAACTACGTGCGCGTCTCGCTTCATCCGGACGGCGGCGTGTCGCGGCTGCGCGTGTATGGCACGGTTACCAAGCCCCACGACGCGCCAGCCGGCGAGACCGACCTTGCCTCTGTAAACGCGGGCGCGCGCGTCATCCTGGCAAGCGATGAGAAGCTGGGCGCCAAGAGCAACCTGATTCTCCCGGGCCGCGCCACGCCCGACAGTCCCGAGACGCAGGGCTGGAAGACACGCAGAACACACACCGCCGACCACAGCGACTGGGCGATTGTGCGGCTGGGCGAGCCCGGCTTCCTGACACGCATCGAGCTTGACACGCACACGTACGATGGCGACCAGCCAGTATCGGCAGCCGTGCAGGCGTGCTACACGGACGTCGCCAATCCCGAGCGCGACCCCGAGTGCTTCTGGTACCAGATCGTGCCGCGCACCGAGCTCAATGCCAACCGGCTGCATCGGATCGACGTCTCGCTCAACGATGTGCCATTCTCGCACATCCGTCTTGTCATCTACCCCGACGGCGGCGTCAGCAGGATCCGCGCCTACGGCCAGCGCGTGCAGGAAATCGAGAAGGAGGCCGCCAGAGAAGACGCCGAGGCTGCTGCCGAAGCGCTGCTGGCCGTCGAGGCTGGGCTTGACGGCGTCACGCCCCCACCAGCCGACGATGAAGAAGGCGGCCGGCATCCCACCGAGGAAACCGAGACCGTCAGGGTCGTTGTCACTGAGACCGTCAAGACCAAGGAGATCGACAACCACCATGTGCGCTCGTCTCCGCGCAAAAAGGCCGCAAAGCCCTCTTCCAAGCACAGCGCCGAAGCCTTGCCACCCGCTGGCTTCTCGTCGCCCTCACGCGAAATCCTTCAGGGCCTGACATCGCCAGTCGCCGCCAAAAGGCGCGGCCGCACATCGTCCCGTGCCGAGGACGATACGGATGACGGCTCCATCAACACCGCCGACCCTGGTGCCAAGCGCTCCCGTCGGAAGGGCAAGTCGCGTAAGGCTGCCGATTAAGCCTGGGAGGACGGCGCTCCTTTTGGCTGCTGCGTACTCATCTCTTTTCTTCTCTAGTTTTTTTAATTATCTATCTATTTTTGTGGAGTTTGTTTCCTAGTAAATCCCCGTTATCCTGCACGTCTGTTCTGCTGGATCCGAAGGCTCCAATGATCTGATCTGGGGAAGAGCATTGTGTGGCATTGGACGCAACGAGCCGAATAAAGATGGGAAGTCAGTTTTCTTTTTTGCCACAACAAAAGATAGGGAAGAAAAAGTTTTCGCTTTTTTTGCTTTTTTGTTTGCTGTTTCTCTCAATCGTTGGATTTATTTACTTTTCTGTTTCGTTAGTTGAACAACTTTAGAAATTTGGATTTAAAACAAATTACAAAGGAGTAAAGGGGGAACGACAGTAATATTGAAGAGGCAATCAGAATGGCAGCCGAAGACATCACTACCAGCACCAATAACAATCCACAGGGCCCTAGACTTCCTCAGAAGCGGTACTTTCGGCAACGCGCGCACGTCAACGTGTTCAATGACATGCGTCTCGAGTATCCGGTCCGGCCAAGCGAACAGGACTGGTCAAAGTTCTATCCAGCCTATTTCCCCAGCACCACAAACCAGCACCAGCAGCAGCAACAAAATGATGACGATTCTGCCAAGAGCCAGCAAACCAAACGACCCAGCAGCCCAGCCACCCAGATCGCCGACCAACCGGCACCCAAGCGCGGTCCTGCCGCCACACCAAGCACCGCAGACCCCAGCAGCAGCAGCATTAGCAACGCCCCACAGCAACAACCATCACCACTAGCACCCAAAGTTGAGTTTGCAGACATCGGCTGTGGCTACGGCGGGCTCCTCGTGGCCCTGTCCCCGCTGTTTCCAAACACCCTGATGGTCGGCATGGAGATCCGCACAAAACTAGTCAACTACCTGCAGCAGCGAATCGAAGCACTGCGCGCGTTCCAGCACGACATGGTCGACCGCGCCGCCGCCGCTGGCGAACAAGTCGAGTGGGTTGATGTCCGTTCCAAACTCGACCAGGAGATCGCAGCTCTGCAAACCGAACCCCACCCACCCAACGCCACCGCCACCACCACCACCACAAACGAAGATGATGACGCCCAGCTTCATGACAACGGAGAAACCCACAGACTAGTGCCAGGCCACTACGACAATATCGCCGCAATGCGCATAAACTGCCAGAAATACCTGCCCAACTTTTTCGAAAAGGCCCAGCTGTCCAAGATCTTCATCCTCTTCGCCGACCCCCACTTCAAGCGCCGCAAACACAAGGCCCGCATCATCTCCTCCACCATGCTGGCCGAGTACGCCTACGTGCTGCGTGTTGGCGGCATCGTCTACACTATCACCGACGTCAAGGACCTCCATGACTGGAACGTCAAGCATCTCGACGCATTCCCCCTGTTCCAACGTATCCCCGACGATGAGCTTGAGAACGACCCTGCCATCCCCTGCGTAGTCAACAGCACCGAAGAGGGCAAGAAGGTCGCCAGAAACAAGGGCGACAAATACCTTGCGTGCTACCGCCGCATCGACGATCCAGCAGAACAGTAAGGAGGAGCTCTTGATTCAGATCCAGGCCCGTGTCATTCTTTGCTCCTTGCAACAGCACTCCCAACTCCCACAATGAATCACTCCGTCAAAAGATTGAAAAATAATTTTTTTTATTGTACAGAGGGTTTTTTTTTGGGTGGTTAGAAAAGTTAAGCTATAAAATAATAGAGAGAGAAAGAAAAGACACTTTCTGCCAAAAGAAAAATCAAGTCTTCTTCTCCAGCACAGAAAGACAGCCGAATGAAAAGAACAAAGGAAGGGTGTCAAAAGAAGTGCACAACACAATTCCCGCCATCGCCTCCTTTGTCTTTCTGTCTTTAAGCCACAGCGGCGCAAAGACAAGCAAAGTGGAAAAAGAAGACAACAACACAGCAAGAGCAATCATGGCTGATGGGGATGCCTTTTCCATTTGACAGCAGAGGAAAAGGAAAAGACGAAGAGGTAAACGTCCAACAGATTGGAGGAGAGGAAGAAGATGAAGAAGGCGGTTTTTGATGGCAGAGGTGCTGAATATGCGTGTGCGTTGACTAGCGTTAACACATAAACACGCCCTGCAACATCGCAAGAAAGAAGAACGCGCAGCAGTTAAGAAAAGTCTATAAAGGTTGAGTTGATGTTACAGGAGAAACCCCCAAAGCGCCATACACACCAGCATATGAAAAGAGAAGGAAGGCTTCCACAGAGGAAGGGAAAAGTATTGAGATTATAACAGTGGATATCCCTCATGTCAGCCCCATCCATCTCTTGTCCAGTGCTATATCGAATAGCATATATGATGCGTGCGCTTTGGTTGTTTCCTCGACTGTTCCATTATTTTGGAGAAAACCCGTCTTCGTCTTCATCTCTGCTCCTTCATCCGCTGTCCAGTTTGATCTCAATATCCATGGGCTATTCCTTTCAACCAAGCCATATCCTGCAAGAAAGAAAAAGCTAGCGGAACAACAGAAGCAGTTGCACGCCTGGCTTAGTCAGATGCCGACGAGCTGTCTGGTCCAGCAGTAATTGCCATCGCCAGCAGAGGAGACACTGGCGGTGTTGTTGAAGGCGAGTGGCTGGCAGAGTTGCTGCTGCCAGCCGTGTTTAGTGTGGTAACGCCAGCGCTCTTCTTTCTGCTCTCAGAAGTAGGAACTGCGGCAGCGTCGTTGTGGTTAATGGAACGCGAGCGCTTGCGGGGCGATATGATTGCCTTGTTTCGCGGTATCGCGTTCTTTGCCTGTGCAACCTCACCGCTGAACAGGTCGTCCGCTTCAGAGCTGCGCTTACGCTTGCAAGGTGTAAGGCAGTTGCTGTCTCGAGTAGAGGAAGAAACAGAAGAGCCTTTGCTCTGGCGCTCAACTACTTCCCACCCTCCGTTTGTGGTGAATGACTTGACAAAAATGTCAACAGAATCATCAGACGCCATGTAGTCTATCGTACCCTCGGGCGAATCCAACGAATCCGGCGAGCAATTGCCAGAATCAGAAACAAACCGCGAGTCGTCTTCATCCTCCTCCTCGGCGCTGTTATCGTCCTCGTCGTCATCACGGTCATCGTCTTCCCTCTGCTGACACACAATATTTGCTGCAGACACTGTATCTAGCAGCTCCGTTTCAGAAGCATTTGCAAATGTGGTAAACGTGTCACCGAGAACCTGGCCATTGGCATTAGCAAGAATGCGACGAAGTGCTTCCTCGATGTTTGGCGGCAGAGTGACAAGTTCAGACGAGATATCGCATCCAATCGAGGAGACAGATGCATCAAAGGACGACGATTGTGAAGAAACGCAGTTGGAGGTTGTGGCTAGGTATGACTCTCCGCAGCCAATATTTGTGGGCGACGGTGAAGGCGTGGGAATGCACCCGGCAATGGCAACCTCGGTTTCCTCGGCAGATTTTGTTTGGTAGAGCGACGAAACGTCGGACACATCGACAGGACTGGCAGATGATGGAATGGATATGTAATTGTTGTTACTGCTGTCGGTGGGGTCGTATGAGGCGTCGCCAGACAAGGAGTTCCATTCCGCATCGTCATCGCTGGCGCCCTCGGAGTCATAGAAAGACTGCAACGAGACAGCATTGAGAAGCTTGGACTTGAAGCTGTTCAAAACAGCCTCAGCAAAGGGATGGTTTACTTTACGCGAGTCGGTGATGCGCTCGTACTTGTTACTTAGCGTATGTAGTGTTGTGATGCACCAATCTGCTGGCGGCATGTCGGCGGAACTTTCGCTAAAGCTGTTCATCTTACAGGTTCTGAAGAACATATGGTACGTTCAAACTTGTCCAACAGGCGTCCGGGGCAACGATTAAGCGTGTGGATTGAAGAAGGGTATGAGTATGAGTGGCTTCCAACTGCACCGCAGAAAGAGAATCCACTAGAGAATAGTAGAGTATTGCAAAGAGTAGAAAAATGAAGATGCCAGATGTGGAGATGGTCTGAAAAGCAAAAGCAGCAAGTGGTTTAGCTAGACCGAAATGGAGAGTAGATATTACAAGAGACGACGAGGTAGGTGGACACACACACTAACGAGGCAATGCTGTATACTGCCAAACGTATTCTAATGACACCAACAGTCAGACAAAGAAAACACAAATAGAATAAAAGATCGTTAGTAAGAAAGATTCATAAGCATTAAAATACTAAAACACGCAGCAAAGAAACAACACGAAAGAGAAAGTGTCAAACGACACTTTCAAATAGACTTTGGTAGGACATCCAAGAAGCAGATACAATGAGGGGAAAAGGACAAGATAGAATTGAAAAAACAAGCTCGCATCACAATAACACCACCGAACAGACAGTTGAAGGGACGACTGGCTTGTGGTTGCATATAAAGTGGTGGCAGATGGAGAGCAGATTGTTGTTTGCCAAAGTGTTCCCCACACACGCGTACACGCGTGTAAATAACAACAGCATTTGTCCACACGTGCCATGCCATCTAAAGACACAAGCGCGTCAAAGCAGCAGTCGGAGGGTCATAAAATAATGTTCCGTCCTCACCGGGGAGACAAGACAACAACAACAACAGCGACGCGATGGGAAGCGGCTACAAGAATCACACGGCTAGAGGGATTGCAAATGGAAAGATAATGTATGGGGGAGTATTTGTTTAGAGACTCACGTTTTTAGTTGACAACAAAGCAACGAAAAAAGAAAAAAACTAACTAAAGTATGGGAAGAAAAAAAGCAAAAAGGGGGCAGAAAAAATTTTTATTCTCGACGTCCTCCTCAGTCAGAATAAAAGAGGGAAAAATAAAAGAACGTAAAGAAGAAAAAATAAAAAGCAGAGGAGAAAAAGGTGGGCAGCCCCCAATGGCAAATTTTGTCGTTCTAAGCCCACTTTTCACATTCTCCCATTTTTTCTTTTTTCCTTTTCCTTTTCTTTCCGTTGGGGATGGGCAGAAAGGAGGGGTGGGGAGCCAAGCGTTGCAGCAGCCCCTTTTGCCGACTGACGCAAAAAATAGGACACCAAAAACGCTTTTCATTGGCTGTAAGTGCATTCACGTGCATTTACTGATGTCGCGGCCAACGATGATTGGCCGGTGTCAATCAGGCAAGTCCTGCCGTTTTGCTTTTTTTCTTCTTTTTATTCTGCCCTCCCAATTTTTTTCTGGTCAGAGGAAAAGAACGTGATGACCACCCCAGCTTACGCTGATGACAGATTCCGCCTGACCCTGGCAAGCGAAGAGAATGTGAGCCACCAGCAGGAGGAAAAGCTTAGTGACTGGCAGCCATTTTTTGCTGGGAAAGCGTGTTTCAGCTTTTCAGGCGCGTTTTCTGGATAGACACGCCCAAAGACGCGTGGCAAGCTAAAGTCCCATGTTACATCCGAACCACGGCATTCGCTTTTTTCGGGCGTCTCTTGTGCAAACGTTGGCCGTTTCGAGACTGCAAGCGCTGGAAGGGCGAGGGAAGAAAGTGGTGCCATTTGTCGCCTTCACTTCTTCCCTCTTCAGCTGCCGCTGTTGCTGCTGTGCATGCGATTGTAAGAGATGCGGGGAGTTGGAGAAAGTCCGCTGCCACAAAGAAAAGGAGCGCGGGGTTGGCTGTCGGCCTTTGCTGCATGCTGCGCTTTTTTTCCAGCTCTTGCTCGCTTGTTCTCCCCTCTCAATGTCACATGCCTATGTTTCATCGCATCCGTCTTTTGTGATTGATTGCGTTTCCACGCGCACACGCATACAAAGACTATTTTCCAGGTCATTTGGGTTCTTTTTTCCCGTTCTTGTGGTCATCAGGGCCCCCCATGATCATCACTTAGACAAGCTAATAATGTCAGGAGGAGGACATTCTAAAAAAGAGAATTTTGGACCCTCTTCTATTTCCACGCGTGTCGCGTTTTGGATACTATCTCCTGTTCCTTCACTCGAACGGTTCTGCTCCAGAAGACGCGTGCTCATCCCCGCGGAACGGTCCATGTGCATTTTGTGGAACGCGGTCTGGACTGGCAGCCATACAAAAGTGCTCTGTGTGTAAATAGTGCATACTGCCAGACACGCCGTTTGTCCCTCCCACCCACTTACCACACGCCTGGTTTGTCCGACGCTGAGAAGAGCTTTATGTATGTATTTCCTTGCAGTTTCGACGGGAGAGAGCGTGGCGATGCTTGCCATTTGTCCGGAATACGCCGAGCACGGCCTGACGCACTCGCATTTATTCTACCGGCATCGTTCTCAATAAAACGACAAGTTGCTGTGTTTTCTTCTTGTAGGGTTAGGAAGATCATCCCTCTCTTCAATGCAGACAGCAAGGGGAAAAGCGCGTATATTCTTCTTCCAGCTAAAAAGAAGAGGTGCTGCTGCTTTGGAGAGACATACGATGGCATCTTAAAAATTCGCCGCATTTTTGGAATGTTTCTCCATACGTTTTCTGTTGCTCGGCTTGTCCTATTTGCTCTTCATTTGATGAGAGGGCTCGTCGGGCTGCTACGGGATCGTGCAGAGAGTAATCGAAGTATTGAGCGCTCAATCTCGGTCATTAATAGATCTCAAGATAGTCAGAGCGTAAATAAAATGCAATAACCAGTCATGCCTGTCAATTGTTGCCGCTACACAACGCTATTATCCTGGCCGCACAGTCACTTGGCACGATATAAAACGCCTCTACTCTTCCTTTCATCTCTGGAAACATCAACCTTTTTTCTTTCTCTCGTTTATTCTGCACAATTCATTATACCTTGGCCTTGACTTTCAATAGTATTCATTCTGCTAGGGAAAGCTCTGTAGTCTATATCATCAGTGTATTTTCGTCAACCAGGTCGATAGAATAGATAACAACAACAATGGCAAGGGATATAGTCGTAGAGCGGCTCACGATTGAGTCATTCAAGCCATACGGCGATGTGATCCAGCTAGAAGGCAACAAGAACGTGGTGGTTGCCAACCAAGGCACGGCCAAGCGCGTCAACTATGTGGCCAAACTAGAGAACCTGCGCGAGTGCTCGGGACCAGCACTGCAGAGCGCCAAGCCCAACATGTGTATATTCAGCTCGGCTCCACGCCCAACGATCTCAGGACGGTTCTTCCAGGTCAAGCTTCTTGAGCGGCACCCGTACAGCTCGCAGGTGTTCATGCCAATCCATCAGCACGGACAAAAGGGAGCCAGCGATCCCGACGCGCCCTGCTACCTGGTGATTGTGGCCGAGAATGGACCCGACGATAAACCCGATCTTAGCACGATCCGCGCATTCGCTGCGGACTCTACGCAGGGGATTAATTATAAGGCGAACTCGTGGCACAGCCCCATGGTCACCATTGGCAGGCGCGTCAATTTCCTGGTCCTGGTGTGGGAGAACCGCGTGGCTCTGCAGGACTGCGAGGAAGCGCCGATTGACCCGGTTGTTGTTGATCTGGCTCCCTCGTTCAAGAACCTGTCGTCAGACTCCAAGCTCTGAGCATTCTAGACCTATTCTTTCTAATATAGTAGACAGGAGGAGATTCTGGCTCTCCATTTATTTCTTGATCGAGTTTTTTTTGGTTTTTGGTGAAACACGGTACAAAAAAGATCCAACTCGAGTTTTAAGGTGGTTGTCTTTTTCTCCCTTTTTTTATTTCTGACGCATTTATAAAACAAATATTTCACTATTTTTCTTTTATTTTCTTCATTATCTTGTTCAATAACGCAGCGCTGTTTATATTATTGCTCTTCACCTCTTTCTTACCAGTAAATTAGTACGTTCTTTGTTCTTGGGGTCGATGGGAGAAAAGGGCAACAGCAACAGCGCAGCAGGGCAACTGTCGTTCAAAGCCAACGAGCGCATCCTATGCTTCCACGGACCACTACTATACGAAGCCAAAGTAGTAAAGGCCGAACTATGGAACGGTCACGAAGGCGAGGCTGGAGCAGACCCGGGACCACACTACTTTGTGCACTACAAGGGATGGAAGCAAACCTGGGATGAATGGGTAGACGAATCACGGGCACTTAAATTCAACGAAGAGAATCTGGCCAAGCAGAAGGCGCTCAAACAAGCGGCGTTGCAGGCGTCGAAGAAGAAAACAATCATCGTGGCAGCCAAACACAGCAGTGCGTCAAAGACTGAGAGCGAAAGCGAGTCGTCCCAGCAACAGATATCGCCCTCGCAACAACAACAACAGCAACAGCAGATTCTGCAGAGGAGCCGGAAGCGTGGGCGTGACTCGATGGCCGAAAAGACGCGCGATGAGCGCGATGATGGCAGCAGTGGAGGAGGGGGAGGAGGGGGAGGAGGAGGACAGCGGAGTCCCGAGGTCAAGCTGCCGATCCCCAATGCGCTCAAGGCGCAGCTCGTGGACGACTGGGAGCGTGTCACAAAGGACAAGCTGCTGGTCCCGCTCCCACGTAACCCGACGGTGGCACAGATGCTTGCGCAGTACCAGGAACACCGGCGCACAATAAAGGACAAGGACAAGCGCCGGTCGGGCAAGCGCGATGACGACGAAGTTGTTGACGAGATCGTCGACGGATTGCGGATCTACTTTGACAAAGCACTGGGCAACATTCTGCTCTACCGCTTTGAGCGCTACCAGTACAAGCAGATGCGCGAAAAGTACCCCGACAAGCAGGCGTCAGAGATTTACGGACCCGAGCATCTTCTGCGTCTGTTTGTGCAGCTTCCCAACATGGTTGCGCACACCAGTATGGATGACGATGCGGTGCAACTGATCAAGGAGAACATGGCGGATATCCTCAAGTACATGCACAAGGCGTCAAAGTCGCTGTTTGTTGACGAGTACGAGAACGCAAGCCCCGCCTACGTGGCCATAGCAAAGGCCACGTAGCTTTTGTTTTACTTGTTTGATTTGAATTTTTTGTGTGAATAAAGGCGCTCTACATCTATGCAGCTGGCGACTCAGTACGACTGGCGAGGATACGACCCCAGAACAACCAGATCCAGACAGTACGACTTGATCTCGTCCAGCGCACTGGCAACGTTGGTGTCTTGCGCATGGCCGATGATCTCAACAAAGAACACGTAGTGCCACTGGCGCTGGCCCGACGGCCGCGAATTGATTGCCGTCTGGTTGATTCCGTGTGTGGCAAAGACGTTGAGGGCGCCGCACAGGGCGCCGGGCTCGCGATGATCCACCGTGAACATCAGCAGCGTCTTGTCGTCGCCGGTGGGACCGTCCGATGACTGTCCCAGCACAAAGAAGCGCGTGGTGTTATCGCGCGCCGTGGTGATGTCCTTGGCCACCACATCCAGCCCATATATCGCCGCACATGCTTCGCTGGAGATGGCTGCTGCGTAGTTCTCCGACGCAGCCAGCTCCGCCGCCTTGGCCGTTGACGCAACCTCCACACGCGCCGCATGCGGCAGATGCTGGTCAAGCCATCGGCGGCTCTGTCCAAACGCCTGCGGATGCGAGTACACCTTGCGGATAGCGTCCACCTGGAAGCGCGATAACAGCGCCTGTGTCACCGGCAGATACACCTCAGCACGGATCTTCACGGCTGGCTGCCCAACAAAGGTGTCGAGTGTCTGCACCACGGCTCCAAAGGTCGAGTTCTCAATCGGAACCACGCCATACGTCACCTCGTCCTTGGCCACCGCATGCACCACGTCGCCGATCTTGCCGTACGCAACGTACCCAAGACTGTCGCCGAATCGGTTAAGCGCTGCCTGATGCGAGAACGTCCCTGCCGGCCCCAGATACCCCACCGTCACATCCGACTGCAGCGAGATCGACGCCGACATTATCTCCCGGTATATCGCGCACACCGAGTCGTCTGATAGCGGGCCTTGGTTGAGCCCTCGCACCTTCTCAAACACCCGCTTTTCTTGCCCTGGCACATACACCTCGGGCTCGCTTTCGCTGCCTCCCTTCTTCAGCGTGTCCCGCTTTGCTGCGCCCACGTTCACTGACAGACGTGCGCGTGCGTTAAGCAGCTCCACCAGCTGCCGATCCACGTCTGATATCATCTTGCGCGCTGAGTCCAGGTCCATCGTCTACAACACGCCGTAACAACAGGAGAAATTAAAGAAAGGAAAAGAAAAGTGTATTGGAGTATATGCTGTTTATAGAAAAGGAAGAAAGAGATGGGAAGAGGGGGTTGGCGGTTCCGTGCTTTTTGTCCAGCATTAAAAAAAAGATCCAGCTATAAGGTGAAAGAAAAACAGAACGCATATGTTTGCGCCTGGCTGTTGTTTTCCCACCATTCTCCCCCATTTTGTGCTCGGTGAGTCATTTTTCTTGAATAAGGAAACAAGCTCCAGGCTCCATCCGAGCGGCTCCTTGCCTCTCCACCCGCTTTGGTTCCAGCTCACGCAGTCTCCATTTCCATTTGATCTTCGGAAAGACACTTCTCCACCAAATCAACGCATATGTCAGAATTAAAGATGAAAAAGCTACAAAAAAAAGGATCATGTTGTTCTAATCCGCTCGCTAAGCGCCTGGTTCTGCAACCAGTCCAACGACACATCATCCAGATGCTCATCAAAGTCATGCACCCAGACCTCTGCGCGCTCATCCACAAGCTTCCGTGTCACTGCTACCACGCGGTTGTTTTCCAGAACAAAGCTCGCGCCCTTGGTTCCGTTGCCCTTCCCAGACTCGCCAAACGCGTTGGACTGCTCCTTCCACTGCGGCTCTGCATACACATAGGGTACAAACGCTGCCCCGCTCGATCCCGGAGTAAGCTTCTTTGCATCAACAACAAATGCCACAGTGCTTTCGTCTGCCTCTACTAGTGTCTTTGCCAATAGCGCCCCCGAGGCCGACAGCTGCGTTGCCTTGGTGTCCTCGTATGCTACATAGTATCCACACACCGAAAGGCCCTTGGTCTTTGCATACTGCTGCGCTTGCTGAAGCGCTACATCGAACATTGCCGTCAGATTCGTCCAGTTGTGTGCAAGCGGAACCGCATCTACAAACCGAATCTTCCCCTCCTTTTTCTCTGCTAGCAGAAGCCCATGGACCGTTGCCCACGGATGCTTGGCGCAATGCAAGACTGCTTTGGCGTACGCCTGCACCGAAACAGTGTACTCTGTCATATTCCTTACTCCTTCCTTGCTGTACGCGCGTGTATTAATACCTATTTGTGGTTCAAAAACAAAAGAAAAGAAGAGCTGGAGTGAAATATGACAAATGCTGTGAAACGCAGGCGTTAGAGTATATCTAATTGGCTCCAGTAGTCAAAGCAAAATAAAAGTGAAAAAAGCTGCTTTCCAAAGTAGGGAAAAATTCTGTTTTTTACTCTCTGCTAGTCCAGACGCATTTTTCTTCTCTTTCAAACTACTACTTTTACGCTCTTGTCTTTCCGTCAAACAACAAATCAACCACTCCATATTCATGTTCTCTCTTGCCAGCAATGTTTGGCTCCAACAGCGCTCACGCCAGTGGTGACCTGCGTGCCAGGAAGCGCCGCTGTGCGGTATGCGGCACCAAAAGAATGATTAACCGCGAAGACGGCCGCGTCACTTGCAGACATGGCCACGAGCAAGCGGGAGTGTTTGAGGAATCCGCCGAACTCATCGTCTCCGGCTCCACCCGCCGCCATGTAGCCAGGAGGAGGCGCGAGAACAAGCGGAGGAAGGCCCAGAGTATGCGTCTTTACGGCCGCAGTGCGCATTTCGTTATTGTCCAGGCATTGCAACATATCCTGAAGCTGCAGGTAGAGACTCTGGTGCGTGATCTGGGTGCCCCAGAGCCCCTGATTGGCGCTGTGCGCAATATTTGGCTCCTCTATGTTAGTCAACTCGATGACCAGGATGCGCTTGATATCACGTACGCCCACGACCAGCACCAAGGAAGTGGTACGCAAGCTACCGTTTCCGGTTCTGCTGGTGCTACCGCCACGCAGACAAGACGCTCTTCCGCTTTTGCTGCAAATTCGCTGAATAATCTTAGTGCCACACAGTCATACGACATACCGCCTGTTGAAGATTCGATAGATGAGCTGTTGAAGGAGATTGATGCAGATATTGCCGAAGACGAGGAAGATTTTGTTGCCTGGCAACGGCGGGACGAGGATCAGGCTGCATCTTTACTGGATACATCGCATGGGGTGGATGACGAACAGGCGCCAGGACTCGAAGGAACTTCGAGATCGGCTGCTCAACAACTGTCCAGGATGTCCAGCCGTGGTGGTGCTCTGTTGATAAAGGAGATAAAAAGATTTGCGCGCATAGATTATCTACCGTCTATACTTTATCTGGGCTTCTTGTGGATAAAATCGTCGATTATGCTCGGTGACCTGTATTACATTATTGCCGAGGAACGCATCCCGTATGTATCTGCATATCTCCGTATTCCGGAAGAAATAACCTTGCGTTTGGGTCAGGGAATGGCTCGCATCTTTGCTGTTCCCTTTGCGCCAAGCATAAAAAAGATTGCAATCCTTGCGACTGCTTTCGAAAAGCTTTTACTAATGTCAGTGGGCGTGAAGTTTCCACAGCAAACGTTGCCATTTCAAATGATAATGCTTATCAAGCGACTCGCTCTCCCGATAGAGATATACCCGATGGCTATGCGTGCAGTTGAACTTGGTGGGGATGTAGTGCGGGCGAAAACTAAGAAAAGAGGTGTCACCTTTATTGCAATGGCTGCTATCATTGTGTGTCTGAAGCTGCACTACGGACTGGACGAGATCGAGCGCAAGCCTAGCAACCCCGATTCAGAGTCAAAGTTGAACCTTCCGCCTTTGGATAAGTTTCTGGAATCGTGGAGGGACGATTGGGAGTCGGAGATGAGCATTGGCTCCATTCCCTACATGACAGCCTATGGCCAAAATTGGCCCACCCGCTTTGCAGAGCACTACAAACGTCTTGTTTCTAGTAATGGGATCAGGCGAACCAGAGCTGCATATAATGATATCTCCAGACGGTACCGTAGCGCAATTGACACGTTGGCTGCTAGCGATCGGGTGGATAGCCTGCAGACTGCACGGCCGATACTACCTTACGAATATCACCATAGATATAAGGACCTGAATGATCCGCTGTGCTTGGGCCCCCCAAAGCCTGGACGAAAGAAAAAGACAAAAGATCACCCTCGGCAGGTAAAGCCGCCGCCAAAGAGACCAAGGGTGCGTATAACGCGGGACCCTCTTACTGAGGCGGAAATCGAGAAATGCATAATGCCTGTATCTATATCTGCTGTGTATTCTAAAGGCGCCAGAAATGCCTTTGACTCTAGCTGCAGAAAACGACCGTTTACAACCATTGTACAGCCATTTAAAAACCATACACAGATACAACTGGAGCATGGTGAGAAGAACATGGTTCTGTATTCAATTAGCCATGTCAATACATATGGCGACGGATACACGATGCCTCTATTTGGGCTTATAGTCACTCGTTGCGCGATGATTCTTGGATGCACGTCTGAAGATATGATCCGTTTGGTTACCTCGTTTGAGTACGATCTGATCCATGGAACCAGAGGAAAGGATTCCGTTCTATTAGTATAACGTAAATAGGCTGGCACATAGTCATGTTGGCTTTTATGACACCAGAAATGTGGCAAGTCTAATACATTTACCATTCATAAAGGCTGTTGGTAAGCGGAAAGTGTTTAATAGTTAGAAAGAAAAAGTTAAGGAGATGAAAATTAGACATGTAGTTGTCGCAGACACATAAAACGTCCTGGATGTGAGACTTTTAGTGCTGAACGTCCTGGAGCTCCGCCTTCATTGCTTTCGACTCTTGTTCTGTGACCCATTGCAGTTCACTGATATTAGGGTGCTCTTTGAATTCCATCGTGTCCTCGCCCACACGCCTCAGTTTCCCGAATCTAGCAGTAGTGAGCTGCAGAAACCCCTTGAACAGTTTTGCCTCAGCGCCCTCTATGCGGATGATATCGCCATTGCGGATGTATCTGCCATCGTCGCCCCAAACATTCATCAGAATGCTGGCGGACTTGTCGGCCACAAGGAAGTTGTATATCATCTGCCCGTCTCTTGTCGTTGTCGGTACCGCTGTCTCGAGCACAATGACCTCGCAGTCAAAGCCGCGCATCGATGGCCGGAACTTTGCGATCGGGACAAACTGCTGTCCAGGCTTTAGTGGAGCAAACATGGGTTCGAGTGTCCTTTTTTGTTGTGGTCAATTTATATGAAAGAAAATAATAGATACAGTTTAATAAGTAGACCAGAAGACTGTTTCTTGTTGGTATGGTGGTGGTTCGAGGTTTTTATCGTTCCATATTTTTTTAGCCATCTATAAAATTATTTATTATCCTGCAAGATGCTGTGCGGTTATTCTTATTAT
Source organism: Coemansia sp. RSA 1200 (assembly GCA_027578915.1). Taxonomy (NCBI): domain Eukaryota; kingdom Fungi; phylum Kickxellomycota; class Kickxellomycetes; order Kickxellales; family Kickxellaceae; genus Coemansia; species Coemansia sp. RSA 1200. Next base: position 44,227 of record JANBTT010000014.1, read on the forward strand.
TAGCATTAGAAAAGCAGTCTTAAATGTTATGGAACGTATATCATTTGGCGAGTGACATGTAAAACAAAGAAAAGAAAAAACGAATGACAACTACCATGTTCTGTTTTGCTATAGCAGTGACAGTTTATCCAAGGACCCTGGTGAATAAGCAGGACTTCTTTAAGAATGACTTTTTATATTTTTAGCTTTGGAACGGACCATCTTGTTGGCAGACCAAGTTACAAAGATGAGTATTGATGCACAAGCTCAAAAGCGATGCCCTTTGCATCTTGTCCTTTTGCTTTCTGCTCTTTATCCACTTTTGCTATGCATGCTGAGAAAAGACTTTTTCTTTTCCTTTCTTTCTTTTCCTTCTTTATACCGCCAATTACTCATAGCATAGAACCTCTCTTCTGCACTTTTATGTCTTTCATTTACAGTTACAGTTTTCTAATTTCTAAAGTCCAACAATAATGATTCCACCCGGCTTGGTTCAGTTTGTTCTGTATATGGTTGGCCCAGTTGTTCTGGTGAACTTTTTGCGAGGACGCCAGTCAAAGGACAGCAGTGTTGCGCGGAAAAACCGATTGTCCAGAGCCGACTATATCACATACGGCAGTCTGGTTGGCGTTGCGCTGGTGCACTTGTACGTGGGCCTGAATGCTAGACCTGAAAACATATTCAGGACCATTGATGCGGCACCCTTCCAGCCCTGCCATGTTCTGCGTGAGAAGCTGGCGAGCTATGCAAAGCAGACCCCGAGCATTGTTCCGGTCAGTGGGATACCAACAGCGGTCGAAAAGAGCATGAAGAGCTTTGACAGCAAAGCGTACTACACCGGCAGCAAGTACGGTCATCTTGACTTTCTGGTCGACCGGTTCTGCAACTACAAAGAGGACACGGATGTATATCTTAGGTTTGGCGAGGACGTTTTTATGAACTCTGTTGCCAGTGACTTTGGCGCTAATATGATCTCGCCACGCAACACAATGCCAAACGGAGGCAAGGGCGCCAACCAGTTCTTTGCAGAGTTCCCTGATATTGGTTTCCTGCTCTACGCCATAGCATCAATGTTCTTCTGCTACCTCCCTGCGTTGATGCTGATTGGCGTCCTTACCACGCCATTTACCACCAGCAAATTTGCTCCGTCCCGCGTCTACGCTCGGCCATGGGGCATTATTATGCTGGTGACTTTGTTTTTCTCTGACTTTTACTGGATGATTACTGTGCCTACATCGGCGTCAACCCGCGTATCCAACGCATCTACCGTTTGGATTGTTAGCCCGGATGACCGTAGTGCCGTGCTGTTTTTTGCCGACTCGGCCACATACACCCGTCATCTGTTCTTATCTCTCTGCCTCCTAGCGTTTCTAACCATGGACTATGCAACCAGCTCGCGTCAGACGGACATCCAGCTGCTCAAGCATGCCATCACAGATGCTGCGTCCTTGTTTGTGGCCTCAAAGAACCAGACAATGCTCAGCGTCAGCATAATGATGTCGGAGCGACTGAGAGACCGGTACGTCGCGCGGTTCAAGCAGGAGCAAAAGGCGATGGAGGCTGTCTTTTCGGACGCTGAGTTTGAGGAAAAGTATCAGAATCTCGCAAAACAAACCAACAGCAAGCATTGGGCTGAACGGACTGCTTCGAAAGCAATGGACGAACTGGGAATATGAGCTTCAACAATTCATGTGGATATGATGGTCTGTTTTCTATTTCTATTTTTCCCGTTTGCCTCGTCGCATCTTGCTTAGTATATCTATATATTTGTATTTTCAAACCCCAGGGTATGGATCAGGCTGTCCAGTAACAAACGGATACATTGGCTCTATATTCACATGGTTCCAAAAGTGTGATGAATCAATGCGCATGCTGACCACAGATGGTCCCAACTCAATGTCATCGACTAAGGTGGTTCCCACGAGGCTTTGCGTCTCGGTCTCCTTGATCAGCTCCTGAACAAGACCACGGATCCGCGTATCTCCAATATAGATCTCCAAAGCATCATGGACCCGCTTGTCAGACACCAGCCACCGACCGCCCGACACTGCTTCTGACTGGAATATCACCGCATATATGGCCCTGGCAACATCGGCTCCGTGAACAAGATGAAGACTGCGGTCCGCTAAGCGTTTACGTAGCTTCTCTTTGTCTGGATAGAACCGAGACCAGTTCTTTGGATCCCTTGCGCCGCCCCAGAGCCCAGCGAGATTCAACACGCAGCCATCGTGCTCTTGGATCAGGTACTCTTCTGCCTCGACTCGCACGCCGCCAGCCGCCATATCGGGAGGAGTAAGATACGTGCTGGGCATTTCTTTGAACGGACGTGTGGACCCTAGGTATATCCAAAGGGGCTTTTTGGTATTTCCTGCACCGTCCTTTGCTAATGTGCGGATATGCTCGGTGTATCCATCCACAAGTTGCTTTGCAATGCCCCTGCCCTGCAACGGAAACGTGATGACAACGGATCGTGCTTCTGGAAGCGCGTGAAAGTCAATGCCTGCTGCTGTCTCTTCTTCCTCAGGCCCTGGCAGCCGCCATTTCGTGGTTCCCTCGCGACCATCCGTTGTTGTTGCTGCAAAGCTCACACCCTTGCTCTTGAGAAGATCGCCAAGATACTTGCCGACGAAGCCGCACCCAAGAATAAGAACAGAAACAGCCATGGTACAAAAAAAGGTTGCTATGAAGGATTTTGAAGTAAAATGAAATGAACTGTAAATCCCTAATGAAGAAATGAAGAAAATGCAAGTATAACATACTACGTCATTAAATATGTTTCAAAGAAAGAGAGCTTGAATAAAGCTGGAACTCCCTTCACAAGAATTTGGGAATGGCACAAAATCCTCCTTGATCTTGTGTGCCTTGGCTGTCAGTTGATCAGAATCTCCCAATTTACAACATCAGCATTAAAAATTGTATTTTTTTCAAGCACAATGTTTTTTCTTGTAATATATTTTTTCTTCTGTGCTTTTTGTTCACGCTGACTATTTTAATACTTTTATTCTTCTCTGTTTGCCGTTGACGAAGGCCTACAACACAGTCACCATGGTTGTCTATAGAAACCTGAGCAAGATTGATAAGAAGAAGTTTCTGCGCGCAGAAGAGCGTCGGAAGCGTGCTGGCGATGAAGAAGGCGAGATTGAGGACTACTTGTCTGAGAGCAGCGAAGGCGGATCTGAACACAACGATTCTGGATCCCCAGACTCGTCTGATGTCGAGGAAGATGAGAACGGCGAGCTAGTCACGCCTGAGCTGGACGCACAGATCATGAAGGCATTGACTGCGCTCAGGTCCAAGGACAAGAGTATCTACAACTCGGATGTTCATTTCTTTTCGGAGGATGCGATCAAGCAGTCTCAGGACGCGTGGGCTGCCAAACAGAACCTTGCCAAAGGTAAAGACAAGGACAAGATGACAATGGCTGACTATCAGCACAAAGTCATGGTGGAGCATGGGGGTATTGTGGACGAATCCGATGAGTTGGACAAGGTTGGCCGAGGAATCACTCATGTCCAGGAGCAAGAAGCACTGAAGAATGCGTTCAAGAAAGCAGCAATCGTCAGCGACGGCAGTGACGATGAGGATGATGCGGGCGACGAGTTTCTAGTGAAAAAGAAAAAGACTGACGAGGAGATTGCGCAAGAAGACGCTGATTATCGTAGATTCATGCTTGAGAGCATGGGCGGCGATGTGGAAAACAGAGCTGCATTTGAAAACTGGGCAACCCGGTTGGATGACTCGGAAACGCCAAGCGCTGGAGACGGGGTGGATAAGGACCAGGAGTTTTTGATGGGCTACATTCTGAACCGTGGATGGGTGGAGAAGAGCTCCAAAAATCAGACTGCCGAGATGGAGGCAAAGGCTATAGTCGACAATGAGGAGGATGAGAGAGACCTGGAGATTGCCGAGAACTTTGAAAGCAAATACAATTTCCGCTACGAGGAGGAAGGAGCAAACCAAATCAAGGCCTACTCCCGCGACATAGAGAGCTCAGTACGGCGGAAGGATGACCGGCGGAAGCTTGCTCGTGAGCGTGCCAAGGAACGCAAGGAGGAGAAGAAGAAGGAAAAGATAGAGGAGCTGAAGCGCATCAAGAACAAGAAGAAAAAAGAGATCCTTGAAAAGCTTCGCGATATCCAAGGCATCACCGGCGACAGAAAGATTGGTCTTGACGAGCTTGATCTCGACAAGGATCTCGCGCCTGAGGAGGTCGATGAGCTGATAGACAAGCTTGTGGAAGACGACAACTGCACCTACGACGAAAACGGCAAGCCCGTTTGGGACGATGACATTGACATTGGGGATCTGGATTCAGACAGCGAGAAGGGCAAATCAAGTAAAAAGAAGCCTAACAAAAAGATCGACATTGGCGATGATGACTTTATCATGGACGCTGACTACCTAGATGGTGCCGAGCTCGATGCGGAGCCAAAGAGGGATCTTCGTGCCAAGAAGAGCGAGCTGAAGGAGAAGGTCTCCGATTACATGGACCAATTCTATCAGCTAAACTTTGACAATATTGTTGGTGGCGACATTCCTACTCGCTTCAAGTACTCCAAAGTCAAATCGGTCGATTACGGCCTGACTCCTGCCGAGATTCTGCTGGCTGACGACAAGATCCTCAACGAGTACTTCTCCGTCAAAAGGATTGCTGCATATCGTCCTGAAGAAAGGATCGAGAACGATCTGTCGCTCTATGCAAAGGGATCGCGTATGAAGTATATCAAGAAGAAGGCACAGACGACACGTGCCGTGTGGGACGAACAGCTAGCAAGCATTCCTGACAATAGCAGCGGCAAAAAACGAAAGGCAAAGTCTGACACTGCTAACTCTTCGACTAAAAGTAGTTCAGAGAAGAGCAAACATGTCAAAAAACCTAAAAAGGAAACGAATGCCGACACGCCAAAGGAAAAGAAAGAGAAACGCAAGGAGAAGAAGGCTGCTGTTAAGGATGTTGTCGTCGAAAAGACCGGACCTGTTTCAGCTCCGGTTCTGGAGACACCGAAGAGCTTGTCTGCCGATGCTTCTGGCGCAAAGATAAAGAAACTAAATAGACGTCAGCGGCAAAAGGCAAAAAAGACCGGAACAGAGGTTGAAAGCACAAATTGATCAGCTAGACGTAACTAATTTTTTGTTCATATTAAATGCGCAATGTCAACAAGCACGAGTAATCATCCGTAATCATCAGATCAGCGTTTGTTTTATCTTGCTCTTTTTTCTTTGCTTTATCCTTTCTTTTTCTACTCGTTGAGTGTGTTGGCTAAATTGACCTTTTCTTCTTACCTGACAAGTGCTTGTTTCTATTTCTCTCTTACATTAACTACCTTTTTCTAGAATTATTTGCTTGAGTATAGAAAATGGCGACCTTTCGGCTTCCCACTGTTCTTAACGAGGTGATCCGCGCGCACAACAACCAGCTGATTCGACCGATCAAGCCCAAGAATGGTGTGAACTCGTTTGTGTTTCCGTGTCGCAAGATGGTATTCAATTATTGCGAACGCAGCGGCAGCAGCAAGGCGATGATGGTGTATTTGCAGAAGGAAGCGCTCGAGTTTGCTAAAGGCAACCCACAAATCGAGGTCATTGTCCAGCCCCGGCCCTCAAAACATCCCCTCATTCGTGCGTTTTATACTAATGGCAAGCAAAAGACAAAGACTGTAAGAAGATGCTCAATCGAAGAGATACCAGAGGTAGTCAAGTCGTTGAGGGACCATTCTGGCCACAAGCTTCGGCGTTGGAACAAATATGTTCTTTCGGATACGCCCAGCGTCCGCGGGATCTTTTCGCCATTCCACGTTCACCAGGAGCACAAGATCACGGATCAAAAACCGCAAAAGTAATAAAAAAAGTGTAACAAAAAGACTTTTCTATTTCTTGAAAAATAAAGATTCTCTAATGCTTAGATCACTAGACAACTTGTGTAGTCGGAATCTCTGGGACCGGCGGAAAGTCAAGAGAAACGCCTTCTACGTCTAGCTCCAGAATATCGGCAGTATAGCTGGTAAGCTCGGTTAGCGAAGGCGATGTTCGGCCGAGATCGCCATGGACAAACTCCTTGATGTATGCGCCTGCCTCGGATTCGATCCTAACCTTGTAAAAGTTATCTTCAATGTGAGAAATTGCCAGGCTCAGAAGCCTTTTCGGGCGAGTAAGTGGTGCTCTGCGGTGGAGAACGCGGACAGGTGTTTTCTGCTGAAGCAGTATCCCATTCTGTCCAAGGACATTGATCTCGTCCATCTTCTCTTGGGTAAGCTGCTTTGAGAGCCACACCAGTGCGCAGTATTTCTTTGACTTGTTCTCCTCGCCTTCTTTTATTATCGACGTGTCGTCTGGACGGATTATCTGCAAGCGGCGTACCTGGACAGGCGAGTTTGAACTCACAAGGCTAGCCTCAATATCATGGATCTGCTCCTGAGTGATGGATTTGATATGCGGGTTCATGCATTCTATGTAGAATGGGCGTCCGTCGCCCAGCATGCGGACATCGGCATCCTCTCGGCCAGAACCTACCAGATTATACTCATCGCAGCGGACGAGTCGTTGAAGGGGCTCGCCAATAACCTCGGCAACCGAGGTTTCGGTCATCCTTTTGCCTTCCACAATAAACGGAGTTTGGCTTATGTTTCTTTCGAGCTTCAAGTACCGCCCACCAACAAACAGCGACGCCCTTTTGAATGTAAGGGACTCTATCTTTGCTTGCGAAGAGACAGCTGAAGGCGGACAAGCAAAGTTCTCAGTAAACCAGTCATCTGAACGCTGGCCAAGCTCTGCAAGCACTACGGACAAAGACTTTCCGGTCGGCTGTGCCGCAGCCGTCTTCCCACGACGGTGTTTGGGCTGTTTAGCAGGAGCACTTTGATCTGGAAATAAGTGTTGGTGTTCTTGGGAGGTTTCATCGTGACTGAAGACAACGTCAATCTTTGTATCGCTGCTAGACTCTGTCTTGATCCCACACATAACAGAAAGCTGATTTAGTATCAGATAGCGCACAACGTCTTTAATCTCGGGAACGCTGGATGCTACCAAGGGAATTTCCTGCTTTTTCCCAGCTATTGCGACTGACCTGTGCCGTATGTAGATGCTCTTCGGGAGCTCAATGCCCACAGACACATTCGGAGAGTCAAATGCCTGCATTTTATACTTTTCGGCTATAGAAGTTGCCAGGGCCAAATCCAGTATGCCGAAACATGCAGTACAAAACTGGCTGTCTTGGACTTCTTTCCCATCTTTATCGTTGTGGCATTTTTGGTCTTGCTCTTTATCTGCTTCTGGTTTTGCTTCTGTCTCAAATACATGGCATATGTCGTTGGAACCGCACTCGTGGTAGATAGGACCAACAGGTAGCTGGATAAATCGCAGGACGCACAGGCCGCATAATCCAAAACCACGAAGATTCCTTGCTGTTTGTTTGGCTTGGTCGACGCACCTGTATGGCGAGTGTCCCGATTTGATCCAATCGGCAATCGCCTCCTCGATGGCTGTAGGCATATCTTCAAGGCTTTAGCGATATATAACAAAAGATAGTAACAATTCAAAGCACGCAAAGAAAGAAGCAAAAGACTAAAGATGTTAATAATCGTCATTATCGGAGATCTTTCAGCCAAAGAAGCAGAAAAGTGTTGGTGTTGGACTGCTAAATATGGTTTTTGGTCATCTGAAAGCATTTCTGATTGCAGCTCAAGCGCTTTATTTATTTTCTACCTTCCCCGACATTAACATTTTGAATACTCGTAGAAAGTGACGTGTGGCCTATTTGACTCCTTTCTCTTCTCCTCTCTCTTTCCTGTTCATTCATTTTCAGTTCTATTATTCATGTCCATTTTTCTTTTTTGTTGAATAATTTTCATCTTGTCCAAAAGCATTTTCTGTCTGTTGCCGCCATGTCTGCTGCCGTTAAAAAGATATACTGGATACCGCTTGAGGCTTCGCCCGAGTCCATGAACAAGGTGATCCACCAGATGGGCGTTAACCCATCAGTAAAGTTCAACGATGTCTATGGCTTTGACGATGAGCTCCTTGACATGGTTGCCCAGCCAGTCCATGCACTGGTGTTTCTGTTTCCCCTCACCGATGGCTTTGAGAGTGCTAGGAAGGAGGAAGCCCTGAGCAGCGAAAACAAAGTGTCACCAAACGTGTGGTTTATGCGGCAGACCATCGGCAATGCATGCGGCACAATGGCTATATTCCACGCACTGGGGAACAACCAAAAGACGATTCCCATGGACGGAAACATTGCCGAGTTCTTTAAGGAGGTGAACGGGCTTTTGCCCGAGGACAAGGCCAAGGAGCTTGAGCAAAGCAAACCCATGGAGGAAGCCCACACGAGCGGAGCAATTGAGGGTCCGTCCGAGGTTCCAGAGGCTGACGCTGAAATGGATCTTCACTTTGCTACATATTCTATTGTCGATGGGGACTTGTACGAGTTTGACGGCAGGATGCCCGCTCCCATCAACCATGGTCCAGCCACCGATGTGCTGAGGGATGGCGTGCGTGCCATCAAGAAGCGCATTGACCAGATTGGAGACGGCGCGCATGAATTTGTAGTTGTTTCCCTGAACCAGGACCAGCAGTAGTTTTGAGTGCCTAACAAAGGTGTTTTTGTCGTCAATTTATCATTTCGTTATCCTCTTGCTTATCTTTGAAAATTTCGAAAAGCAGAACCAAAAGTCAAACGTGCTAAACAGGTGTTTCTTTTGTACATGTTTTTCGTGTGGAATGATCTGTGCCTGAGATGTTAACATGAGCGGCTGGGGATTAAGGCTTGCTTGTCCGTAATCTGCATGAAAAGCCTTTTGGAAATTGTGATTTGGTTTTATGCCTATGAAAATGTTGATTTTACCATTTGTGCCAAATATCGCGCCATCGCGACCTATGTTGTAAATTTTGGCCATGTGCCTCCTGCATCGCAACAATGGCAGTCTATCGCAAATGCGGAATGGGGGGCAATATCCACCAGCATTTGATAAATGTGGCATTTTGCAAGAGTTCTCGTAGAAAAAAAGGATTGCGCAACCAAGCAACACACACTATATAAATCGACGGACCTGGCACCGTCATGAAGAAAGGGTAGAACACGAAAACCTAGCCCTGCTTGTCTCAATTAATCTTTTTGTTTTTAGTTCTGCATTTTTCAAAGTAAACAGACACTTTTAGTCTTCACAGAATGGCGCCCTTGCGACTTGGATCCCTTGCACCCAACTTTGATGCTGAAACCACCACTGGGCCTGTGAACTTTCACGAGTTCATTGGCGATTCATGGGGAGTTCTTTTCTCGCACCCAGCCGACTTTACTCCGGTGTGCACCACGGAGCTTGGCGAGGTCCAAAGGCTTGTTCCCGAGTTCAACAAGCGCAATGTTAAGGTCATCGGACTGAGCACCAACGACCTCACCGACCACGCCAAATGGGTCGATGACATCAACGAGGTCAACAACGTCACCGTCAACTTCCCGATCATTGCTGACAAGAATCGCAAGGTTGCCACGCTGTATGATATGCTGGACAGTGTTGAGCACGATGCGTCCAACGTTGTTAATGGCATTCCGTTCACTGTGCGCTCTGTGTTTGTGATTGATCCATCTAAGAGGATCCGCCTTATTCTCACCTACCCAGCCAGCTGTGGACGCAACTTTGACGAGCTCCTGCGTGCCATTGACTCGCTTCAGCTGTCGGACAAGCAGCCGATTGCTACCCCGGCCAACTGGAAGCCTGGGGAGGACGTTATTGTCCATGTCAGCGTGCCTACCGAGAAAGCAAAAGAGATCTTCCCAGAGGTCAAGGAAACGCTGCCTTACTTGCGGTTTGCAACCTTGCCTGAAGAGACCAACTAACCAGGCACACTGCTTATTGTATTGTTCGTGCCGGTTTTCCTCAAATATATCTTGTTCTGAGTTTATTTATTAAACATTAAACGTATGTTTTATTTGTCAGCAACTTTTGAACCACGAAATCTGCTAAAGGTTAATACTTCTCTGCCATTATCAACACAATGAGCGTTGTCCATCCAGTAAACGGATGCGTACCCTGGCCATGCCCATCTTCCGGGCTGTACTGCTCCCAGAAGAACCGCGACTCCCTGTACTGCTTGCCAATATTTTCAATCAGATTCCGACGCAGGTCTGTGTATATGCGCTGCGCCTGATCTCGGTAGGGGCCTTCCACAGTAATGTAGTTGCGGTAAAGCGAAGACAGCAGCAGATAGTTGATATTGATCCACACGGGCCCGCGCCAGTAGTCCTCGCCCTTTCCATAGTATGGATCGCTCTTAGACAGCGAGCGGATTCCGTAGTCTGTCCACAGCTCGTTTGGATCCTCAACAATATCCAAGATGTGTCCAAGCTTGGCAGAGTGTGGCGGCACAAGCCCCAAAAGCACAGGGAACAGACTGATATATCCCTTGTGGCAAACAAAGACAGGCTCGGTCGCTGTGTTCGCATCGTCCTCCAGCTCATCATAGTCATCGCGTACACGCACGGTCACATCACAATACATGTGTTCATCGTCGTTCCAATGCAGCTCATCCAATCTGCGCAAGTACAGCTGAAGATTGCTGTCGGATGGTATCGCCACATTCCCTTCTGTACTGTTAGTGTTACTAGATGCAAAGGTGGCGAGTTCTGCGTTCACCATCTCCATATACGTAACCCATGAGAATAGATCAACATGAAGCTCGCCAGTGCTTGGCGGCCGTGCGCGAGGATAGTCGTCGATGCCTGATGTGAGTGTGTGGTCCATTGTGCGGCCGCGCCATCTAAAGCCATAGGCCGCATTCATGCGCTGCTCGCCGCCGGACAACCCGCCTGCAACATTGTACACTTCGCCTGCTTGAGTCCTGTGGAAGAATTCTAGCATTTTGGACACGTACTCTGCCATCTGGCCAATATTGTCGCGCATTGCTTGGGTCCTTGTCTCAATGTTGATATCCTGCGCCCTGCTATCCACGTTGATGGTCTTGCCAAGCGACTCGGTAACATTGGCAGCTTTAGTCCACGAGGCAAGCATCTGAATGGGTAGCAGAAGTGTGGGAGGGTTGGCGAAATTTGGATACTGAACCTGGAACTCCTTGGGCACCTTGCTGCGTGCCTCCTCGCCGAGTATTTGCTCACGTGCAATCCATCCGTTGCTGTCCATCGTTTGGAACCAGCTGTGCAGGATCTCCACGCTCAGCTCGCTGTCCCAGTGACCGAGAACAAGCTGGTGGAACCCTTCGTCCCAGAGAAAGCCTCGTGGAAAGAATGGGCGCGATGGTGCTGCTGCAAAGAGCGAGTAGGGCTCACAAAGCTCGGGATCAGCAATCCTTACGTCTCTCTGATCGTATTCGGGCTTTGGATCCTTTGAAACAAGCCCACTTCCATAAAAGTATCCAATTCCTCCTATTAAGCTACTAAGAGCATTGCGCGCCATCTCGATCTCCGTATTGTCAAATCCTTTTTCGCGGAGACCAAACACTGAATCGAAGCGAGCATCAAAGTCCTTGCGCTTGTTATTTACAATCGTGTCAATTGATTCATTGTCAATCTTTGCACTCTCGTCAGCACACTCGTATACCACATCAAAAGAGAACTCGCCTCGCACAACCATTTGCGCAAAGAATAGATTTTTTCCCTTTTTGTTTGGAATGTCGGTATCCAGACTGAACAACATATGGCCTGGAAACGGCTCCTTTCTTTCCGTTTGCTCGATTACCTTAATCATACGCGTTTTGGCCGATGCTACGACCTTCTGACTGATGAATTCCTTGGCACGCCAAACCTCGGTCTTTGGAACCTTCAATGCAACCCCGCTGATCTTGCTCACTGAGGAGATACCATCTACTTTTAGCAGGTTCTCTGGTAATTGTGGCGACACATTGCTTTGCGCAGGCACGATCCGAACGTTGAAGCGACCGAGCTCAGGAGTCTTTCCCCTAATAGTCAGCATGTCGTCAAGCACAGACATTGCCATCGTGCCATTACCCTCGAGACCAAAATAATACATTAGTGATACGCCATCAGTATCCTCCTTAAGAGTCTTGCCGCTGAAGCGGGCCGCCCAGCTACCGCCATTCATGCCAGGCATTTTGATAAACTCGGACTTTATCTCAACACCATGGTCGATATCCAGCATTGTTTGCTCTCCAAAATCGCGTCCGTTGTGTCGTGCATACCCGTACTCGCTCAAATTGTCGCCAAGCTCGCATGAATGCCGAATGGAGTCCCAGTTGCGCTGGTTATCAAGCCCAAACCACATTAGCCCGCTGAGCAAAGAGTTTGGCAACCGTGGCCGTGTGCCGAAATATAGATTTGGTCTGTATGTGCCCCAGAAAAGGTCATTGTCTAGTTCACTTTTAGAATTATCCGCTTTAGCCGAATTCATATCGCTTGCACATGCGTAGAACTGCAGAGAAAGTATTAATGCTGATTTGAGAAGCCCCATCTTTTAAGGAAGAACTTGCGAAAATAATACGGGGTATTTGAGTGAATAAGCAAAAGAACAAAAGCTACCTGGGTTGCAGTCAGTCAAACTCACTAAATAATGTCTTGTGAAATTTCTACTACGATCAATGTTCACTATTAACATCGCCAGTGACGTCGTTACGCTAATCGCAATCTGAGTGTTGACATTTGCTAAATCTGCTGGGAATCAAAAAATGCTTTGTTGATTTGGTGATCAGTAATTAAGAAACGCTTTTGGCTGGGAAAAAGGCACTTTTCTTCCAGTGACCACTTCTTTTTTCTTTTTTTCTTTTTCCTCTTCTTTAATTGTTCTCGTCATTTGTTATAACATTTATCTTGGCCAGGCTATTCGACATTGTACTTTTTGAAATGGCAACAGTAAAGGAAACAAACCAGGAAGTAGGCCTTCTTGAGACAAAAACCGGCGAGGGTTTGCCTTCTTGGAAGACTCTGGCCAAGGAGGGGAAGAGATTAAGGATTGAAGCGAAAAAGAACAAAGCAGCCATTAAAGCTACCATTAAGGTGAAGCCATCTAGCGACGACTCGGATACAGCTGGATTACAACAGGAGAAACTTCGTATGATGCGGATCGAAAAGGCCCAGCAAGCGCTTCGCCAGAGACGTCGGGTTTTCCATTCGATAATAAAGAGAATTACCAACCTTGAAAAACAAACAAGACTGCGCCGTATAAGGAAGGCGAAGAAAGTATTGGATAAATTTGATAGCAGCGAAAAGGACGCGAATAAAGCAAAGACGGCTATTAGCGAAAACACAGAGCTTCTGGATAATGTCCAAAAGATAAAAGTGGAAGATCTTGTGAAGTGCATGGTCCTGAGGTCCTATAAAAGAAGTCCTGTAATCCGCGAGGCTTTCGGCGAGTACGAGTGCGAGCCGCACATTAAGGTTTTGTCAGACGATAAGACGGCAATACGTATGCTAAAAGATGTAAAGGCAGTCAACGTCATCAAGGCTGCTGTGCTGGCTGTCGAAGCGCTGATAGAGGGATCCAACACCAAAGCCGCGAAAAAGCTTGCAAGAGAAAAAGCTAAACAGCTAAGAAAGAGCAGGAAGGAGCTTGCGAAGCAGGAGGCTCTTAATGCCGATCCCGTTAGCCAAGACAATGAACAACTGGTTTAGTGAATAAAATTTTAACTAAAACAAGCTGAAGGAAAAGAAATAAAAAAAGGATATTGAGCCATGCTTAAAATCCAAAGCTCAACCGGAACTTGAGTAAGAGAAATACGAATTAACTGCGGTTCCGCCAGCCCTTATCATAAAATAGATGGTTCCTGTGTTCTGGTTTCATTGATTCAAACCACTGTGGATCAAGAAATCCTTCGATCAAGAGATCAACTCTCAAGAAAAATACTTTTTGCTTTTGGCTGAACCTAAAAGCACCACCATTCTTCCAAACACTCTTTCTTTCCTTTTCTTTTTCCTGTATAGCTTATTCATGTTTTGATATAACTTGCCCAACCTATTCAAATTTGTACTTTTTCTGAAATGGCAGCGGCAAAGAATATTAACTGGGAAATAAGCCTTCTAGAGGCAAAGACTGGCGAGGGCTCGTCTTCTTGGAAGGCTCTGGCTAAGGAGGCCAAGAGAAAACGAGCTGAAGAGAAAAAGGACAAGCTGTCTGCCGGAGCTACCACTAGATCGAAGACATCTAACGACGACTCAGATACAGCTGAAACACAGCAGGAGAAACTCCGAGGGTTGCGGATCGAAAAGGCCCAGCGTGCACTCCACCAAAGACGTCGGATTTTCCATTCGATAATAAAGACAATTGCAAGCCTTGAAAAGCAAAAGAGACTGCGCCGTATAAAGAAGGCGAAAGCCCTATTGGAGAGTCCTGATACCAATGAGAAGGAAATAGATGAAGCAAAGGCAGCTATTAGCGAGAACACGGAGATTCTAGAGAGAGCCCAGAAGATAAAAGTAGACGATCTGGTGAAATGTATGGTCCTGAGGTTTTACAAAAGAAGTCCTGTAATCCGCGATGCTTTTGGCGAATATGAGTGCGAGTCACATATTAAGACTCTGTCAGACGATAAAACAGCAATGCGTATGCTGAACGATATAAAGGCAGTCAACGTTATCAAGGCTGCTGTGCTGGCGATTGAAGCGCTGATAGAGGGATCCAATACAAAGGAGGCGAAGGATCTTGCAAAGGAAAAAACTAAACAGCTAAGAAAGAGCAGGAATGAGCTTACGAAGCAGGAATCTCTCAAAAACAAATCTGTTGGTCAAGCCGACAAAGATGATACCAGCGCCAAATCGACATTTGTGGCTAGTCTGGGCGATTTTGACAGCGATGACGATGGCGATGACGATGGCGATGTCGATACTAATGTTGCAAAGCCTAAGAAACGGAAAGTTGTTGATGAGGATTATTCTGAGGACGAAAAGGACTTTAACGCGATATACGGCATTAATGAGCGGAGGAATCGTCCCGGTCAGCGTGCTCGCCGCCAAAAATACGAAAACATGTATGGCAATGAGGCGAACCACATTAAATTGAAACAGAAGGATAAAAAGCCCAAGCAATCATTCAACCACACCAACAACGACAACAACAACAGGAAGAAGAGCGATGGGCCTGTAAGTCGAGAAAAGCAAAAGTCAAACACACAAGATGAAAAGCTCCATCCGTCGTGGGAAGCCAAGAAGAAGCAAAAGGAGATTATGGAACAGGCATTGAACACCAAGAGAACGAAAATTATTTTTGACTAGCAGGGCGTTCTTATACAATGGTTTGCACGCACTTTGGTGACTTTAATTTTTGCACTTTTTCTCTTGTTTCTTATATAATAACCGAGTTTACTAGAACAAGAAGCCTATTGGCTATCGCAATAACAGCACCAAATATACATATATAACATACAAAGGATCTTTAGAATTTCCTTTGTCTAACTTGCGTTCCTTGGAGCGCAACAGCAAAGAGAACCATAGATAGGCGTTGTTATAATAGAAAAATCAATATTTCTGGGCATAGAAGAGAGGCATTTAGAGCATTATCATTTCTCATCACAGTGCAAATAAACAATTCTCCGCCTACCATCCAAACAACGCTTTTTTGCGAAATACCACTTTTTCCTTTTTTCCCTTTACTTTTTTTTCTTTTTCCCTTTCTTTTGTCAGCGATAATTTAGCTAATTTCGAGTGCTTATTTGTTTCTTAAACGCAACTCGATTCTACACATTTTGCTATTTCTTTTACACGTTAAAGCGTGGCTTCCGGGGTTGGGAGCGGTCGTTCTGTGACAATATACAGCGCTTATTTGCAACTCTAGCCATTGTAACAGGTCCAAACAAACACAGCACATAGCATTAAACAGACTACCAGGGTTCTCTTGAGGGCTACTGTTTACATTCCCTCGTTTCATTTTCCTTCATTTCCCTTCATTTCCGACATTGTCGCGTTTGTATAAAAATAGTAAACCTTGAGGCAATCTTGACACGCGAACCAAAATGTCAACATTACCCAAACCAAAGGTAAAGGTCGCTGAGGAAGGCAATAAGCGTTGATAATAAACGATCAATGGAGTGATTAGTCTTTTGCGTGCATGCAATACTGTTTACTACATGTCTGGACGCGTAGTTCTGTGTGCTAACTGCTAATTCTTTTCATAACACATTTACTGACAACTGTAGGATATTCCGCAGCAATTGCTAACTTCATTGCGAGTGAATGATATGAAAAACATACTCGCGTATTCCAGATCGATCCAGAAGCATTACACTATTACCAACTGCGGCGACAAGGATTCGCATGCCCGTGTATTGCGTTCTCTGTTGGTGACTCTATATGACTTGAAAAAGCGCGAGGACTATAAAAAGGTTCTTGGGTGCATCAAGTACTTTTCAGAAATGAAAACTTCCATGTTTTTGCAATATGCCAACTTTGAATGGTACGATGGCAAGAAACACTCTATACCGAAAGATGGATCTTGGACGACATTTGCATATTACCCAGTGGTAGTATTGTCGTCAAACGGAAGGAGCGTCATGCTACCTGCCGCTCGGCAAACTCCTACGTATTCACCCACACCAACACCACGAACAAGTACGCCCCAGAAGAGTGCAATGGGCTTTACTTCAAGTAATCTTATCTTTGCAGAGACCGAATTCCTTTCACCGATCAATACCATTGCCACGCCCGCAATATGTTTGGAGTCTCCGTCGAAATGGACCTCAAAGACATTCAACGTGCGGTTGGACGTGGATCAGCTGGATCTGCTTTCACAGGATGCAGAGGGCTCCGATCTGTCTACACACGGTCTGTATTTATACATGTGCACATATGCTAGCGCGGCAGATGCAACTACGGGGATTCCCAAGCGTCCGATATCTGTCGAGTATCCAGTTAAGCTGACAGTGTATGTCAACGCAAAGGCGATATCCGTGGCTGACGTTCAAAAGTCCATTGTTTGCGGCCAGCCATTAAACCTGACCGAGCACATTTACAAGACCACGGACCATCCCAACAACATCTCGATCACATATTCGACAAGCGGAAGGTGGGTATCTTCGTTGGTGTTAGCAAAGGAACTTTCATTGCAAGCGATTTCTTCCGAGATCCGAAAGACAAGCTTTGTTACGGCAGAAAATGTGCGCCATTATTTCTTCAAGGCTAGCACGGACAGCGATGATGACGATCTGATTTCCACAGGTGCCCTGGTAAGTCTAAAGTGCCCTCTAGGACTCTGTCGGATTAAAACGCCGGCGCGCTCGAAGTATTGCCAGCACTCGCAGTGTTTTGATTGCGAGACATTCTTGCAGATAAAAAGACGCACAAACACGTGGAAGTGTCCGGTATGCTCAGGAGCCATAAAGTCGTGGCGCGAGCTTATTGTTGATGGTTACTTTGAAGAAATACTCCAAGGGACAGCTGCAAATGACGACCAGGTCTACATAGAATCAAATGGCGACTGGAAGAAGAAAGAGAATGCAAACACACCAAAAGCAAATGGTGGTAGAGGAACGCCGTCCTCAGCCAAGGGCAGAGTCCTAGATGTCGATGTGATTGATGACAGCGCTGCTAGTGACAGCGATGATCTGCTTATGCAAGGGATGCATAGAAACAAACGGCGGCGAACCGAGATTATTGACCTGACTCTGGACTCTGACAGCGATGCCTGCAACGTGGAATCGGATGAGCTCCCACCCCTGTCTCAACAAGAGATCGAAATGGTGAATTCTATTGAATCGGCTATCAGGACGTCTACGCAGACTTCGACTGGGATGAGTCAAAGCGGTCAAAACAGCAGAGCCGTAGACAGTGCTGATCAGCTGGCTGGCACGGTAACCTCGACACCCACAAATAAAGCACCAACCAGGGGTTCGTCATCAGTGCTGGCAGTGAGGACAGCAGCGCCAGTGAGGCGGATGACGCAAACGCCAACTCGACCGCATAGAAGGTTCCAAAACGGCAGGGGGTTTCCTCAAAGTGCATCTGCAGCCATGAGAAGACTTCGTCCTGCTCGACACTCTGCACCGATTCCTAGGGGTTCTTCATCAACAGTGACATTACCAGTCACTACGTCCGTGTCTACATCCGCATCCGCATCCGCTGTTCTGCAAGCCTCTGAAGCCGAATCACCTGTTTCACCAAGACCGCAACCAACACAGTCGAATTCTGGGTCGAGACTGGATGATGTGGTTCCAAACAGCCCTCGCTCCAATCCCAACCCTGTCAATGCTGAGGCCAGCACCCTGACCTTGCCACAGCCGAATCCGTCTAGTCCTGCGCAGTTAGTAAATACACATGGGGCAGCTCAAGAAGGCGTGCGCACGGAACAGCAGCAATCATACTACTATTATTATCCTTACACTTATATTCCTCCTGTCCAGCTGATGCCAGTTGGAGGAATTCCTTATGCCGCATACGGACCATCTTCGATGCAAACGCCTCCAATCGCAGCTCGAGGCCAAAGCGCCCGTCCAGGGGTTGGGTCTTTTTCCACAAACTCGCCAGCTCCACCTTCTCTATCAGTAGCACCGCAGGAAAAGGACGCTAGGTGGCCTGGCGTAGTTGCCACGACACGGCCGCTCTCGTCTCCCGTCCGCTCGCTATCGGCAGCAAGGACGCCTGCGCCCAAATTATCTACTTCGACGTCGTTTCCAGTGACTTCTACCACAACCCCGACACCATCAGGATCGACATTGGCATCTACTTTGACAACTGCAGAGACAACAGCCACAAGAGCTGCTTCTGCCTCTACTACACCTTCTGCAAGCCGCTCCAGCCAATTGTTTTCTGCAGGATCTAGTTCCTCTGGATCACAAGGCGCTGGCGTGTCGTCGACATACAGATTGCTGTATATGAATGGGGAGGCGCAGAGCACGCCGGGATCCAATGTTCCAGCAGCAGATCCGTGAGGCTGGAGTATATATCAGTTACCTTTCCGTGCTTGAAGTGTTTTTTTTTGTTTTGAGATTTCAGAGCCACAGTGATTGACTTGGCATTGTTTTGGCTGTTGTTTTGCGATATTTTCTTGTATAATTAAAACGCATGTAATGCTTCATTTTGCTTTCTTAAAAGATGTTTTGCTTGGACATGCCAGAAACAAAAATGTCATCTATAAAAACAAACATTGGTCTTGGGGGTTCCCCATAAAGCTAAGCACTGCCAACTACAACTGTCTGTCAGAGATGGCAAGAAAGGAGATACCGAATTGGCCACACTACTACTTTCTATATGCTGTCAATTGTTTTTCGTAAAGTGTTTTGCTTTTTTTTTCTGTTGACAACAGTGAGGAGAAAGGACAATTGCGACAATGTACAAGTCATTATCATTATTCCATGCCAAGCCATGCCTGCGAAAAGTGGCTTTACCACAGGCAACAATTGTTTCTACACGAGCATTTTCAGACGCACAGGGGCCTGCTGGGACACCGCCGCAGAGACTGAATAAGCCAGATATCCGAAGCATCCCGCGACCCAAAGACCCAATCAACCTAGCTACACCACCAAGTGGCGAGCAATCCATCGAGTATTCGCCAGAGTTCCTTGCCCAGGGATACGACAAACACGAGATCTATGTGCACCCTGAGTTTATAACAGACGAGGAGCACGATCTTCTAGCAAAGAACTGCGAGAAAAAGCTTCGACGTCTGGCAAGCACGTATGAGATGGGTCACTTTGATAAGCGGATCCACAATTACCGCGAATGTTCGGTGGGGGCATGGCTGCCAAACATGCGCTCGGTTGCCGGGCGAGTTGCACAGGAAACCGGTAGAGCCGTTGATCCGGATCCGGTGGATCTCCCGGACAGGCGCCCATCGAGCGGAGGCATTAGCAGCAGCAGCAGCAGCAGATCGGGTGGGTGGACAACGGTAGGAAGGGACGACGGCGAGATTCGAAATGTGCTTGACCGCGTATGGAGTCTGTTTCCAAACAGTCTGGCATGGTTACCACCGCATATCCTGGATCTCCACCAGGACGGCGAGATCCTTCCGCACGTGGACAACCCGGAGTACTCGGGTTTCGTTGTTGGCGGGTTGACTCTTCTAGGCCCAGCCGTCAGTACATTCAAGCACGTGGATGATCCGCACGTCCGCGTTGATGTGCTGCTTGAGCCCAGATCGCTGTACTTTATGACCGACCGCATCCGCTACCAGTTTACGCACGAGATCACTGTTGGTGCTGGGCAGCGCGTTTGGCGGGGCGTGCCGGTCCCGCGTGCGCGAAGAATATCGCTGATGTTCCGAGATGCAAAGCAGCCTGAGAAGGGCTGGGGCAGTCTGGCAGTCCAGTAGTTTTGCATGTTGTACTTCCAAAGAAGACAAGAATGACAGAGGGAGATAGGCTTCTTATACAAAACAAAAAACCAAACCACTTTATAAAAGAGAATTAATTGCATGTGTGGGTTTTGCAACTTTTTAATTTTAACAGAGGAAATTAGTAGCACAAAAAAAGACGGTCAAAGTTGAAGAAACAAGTTCCCATCCCATGTCGTGGATTCGTCCTCTTTGTGCAAGTTACTCGGCCCCACCCTTAGGGGCTTCCTTGGCGGAAATAGCGTGCTCCTCGCCCATAGCGGCCAAAAGAGTGACCATGACAGTCTTGTCCTCATCAAGGAGCCTTTGGATATCCTCGCCAACCTCGTTGTCTGGGAACTTGACGTCCTCCCTGGTGGAGCCATCTTCGCACTGCAGCACAAGGAAGTCGTTGTCGACATAGAGAAGCTCGATATCCTGGCGCTTCACATTAGGAACGTCCATGTTGTGCGTCGAGGGCGACAGATCCTCCAGCTTCTTCTGGGTAAAAATATCAATAGCGACAATGTTAACCTTGGCGTGGCCGTGCTTGCCGGTCTTGGAGGTCGACATTTCAGCAATCTTGCAGGGACGGCCTCTGATGACAACGTGTCCACCCTTGCGCAGCGCAGAGCACTGGACGGGGTATGTCAGAGAGGCATTATCTCCGGCGGCTGCCTCGAATTCCTCAATCTGGTGATCGTCGTTGTGCTCGTCGGCCATCTTTGTTACTGCTGCTTTTTTGAAGAAAAAAACCCAAAAAGTCTTCCTTTGGAATAGGCTACAGCACAGGCACAAAAAAACAGACAACAACAAGAAATAAAAAGTCATAGGTTTAGTCGGAAGGCATGTCCATGTGTTTTTTTGTTGTTGGTGTGGTAATCTATCGGCAATAAGGCAAAACAGAGAACTGGATTTTCACTCCAAGCAATCGTCAAAACGGTTATGCTTTCATGGCAAAAGAAAGCCACGCAACGACAACAAAAGCCCTATTAAAAAGTACAACCAAATGTTATTGTAGATTACATACCTAAAGTGCTGGATAAAAAAAGGTTAGAAAGAGTTGAGGAAGAAGAAAGAGAGCCCCTTAAGGATGGCTGCAAATGGCTGTAGGTACAAAACAAAGTGGTCGCTTGCATGGGGAGAAGGTAAAATTTTTCAGTATCATGAATCACCGAGTCGAGCCGCCAAGGATAGACAGTTCTGGCCAATCAAATCACAACTATGTTTGTAATAAAAACCCCCACTTCAGAGGATGCACATGCAGATAACATTCAACAAGAGTGCAGTGCTTAATTTGGAACAAAGTGTAGTGCGCTTGTTTTGCGTATAAGCGGTGTCGTTATTGCGTTAAATGTTGTGGAAAGTGCGACAAGTGGCAAACACAAGAAAACCATTCATCAACACACCATATTTCCCTTTCTAAAGGAATCCATTGGTGTATATTTATAGCACTGTCAAGAACGTGAGCTAAATAAAAGTGTACATTAGTATTTCGGCCAACAAGAAAAAAGACCCAGAGATAAAAAAGAACAAGCAACAACCATTCTACCGACTAAGCCTATGCAAAGAACTTGACGCCAATATCATCGTCAGACGTGCCAACAAAGAGCTGGGCCTTTCCCTGGCTCTGAAGCACATCCAAGGCGCGCCGAAGCGTAGCCGGGTCAATGCCATGGAACTCCTGGCCCACCGTATCGTCGCCATTGGCAATCTCGAAAAAAGTGAGCACGGTGTTGAGCATGCCGGCATCGGCGGCCCACTGATGAATCACCGTCGCCCAGGCCTCGGGCTTACGCCAGAACACAAGGCACGCGTCGCGCGTGTTCTTTGGACCCATCCAGCTCGCGTTGCCCTGTCTGACCAGCTCCTCCACTATTTCGCGCAGCACGTCCACCCGCAGCGATCTGTGGATCCCTCGGTTGCTGAATAGCGGTCCCGTTACAGCTTCCGCCAGCGTCATCGTCGACAGGCCATTGTGTCGGAAGTACGAGAGAATCAGATCGCACCACATCCGCCGCTGCTCCTTCCATGTGCTCTCGTTTGGCTGCCGCCTACAGGTCAAGAACAGTAGTCTTCATGTATTAGTTTCAATGGAACAATTCGTTTGCTCTACAGCTTGGCTGCGGTGTTTTTTTTATCCTTTCTTCTCTCAATTTTTTTTTGGGGGGGGGGAATAGCACACAGTCCAGTTGCTTACGTGAAAAACGGAGGAAAGTTGTGGATTTCGGGAAACTCAAAGTCTGCATTTGTCGTTGTCGTTGTTGTTGTCATTGCTAATGCCGTTGTCGCATTGGACATATTACTCTCTAGCCTGTTGTGCCTTTGCGGGTCGGCCGCCTTCCTCGTTACTGCAACGCCCACTGCTACGTTTCCAGAAAGACTGAAAACAGGAAAAAAGAAAAATTGATGGTGTCGTAAACCAAAATATACAAGCCAAGTAGCAAAACCAGAAAAAATTAAATAAATGTCAGAACAAGTAAAGAAAGAAAAATATCGGTGCTTTACGGAAATTGTCGCAGGGACAAAATAACGTGATTTTCTCACTTTGGTTGCCCAGGAAAAATTGCCATGCAGGAGCATGCACGTGATATTATCCGTCCCAAGAAGCATTGAAGGTTCATTGAGGTTCCACCACACTACACCTCCTAGTCAATATCTTGAGGAAAGGCGACTCTGGATGAAGAAATCCCCTTCTTTATCCTCATCCTAATCTTTTGCTCTTTTTCTTTTCTATTTACTTTTCAGACCTTATTTTCTAAATTACCAACAACAGCAATAACAAGCAGAACGATGGCAAAGAATAGCAAGAAGGAGGACGCTGGGGCAGTGACAATGTACCTGGTGGCCTACAACGCAGCATCGTTTATCGGCTGGGCGTATGTACTAGCAAAGACAGCAATGTACGTGGCAACCAACGGCGTCACCAGACTGGACGGGCTATTTGCGGAGATTGGGTACCCGCTGATATACGTGCAAACGGGAGCAGCGCTGGAGGTTCTCCATGCAGTGGTAGGGATTGTGCGGTCGAGCCCGGCCACAGTGATGCTGCAGGTGTACTCGCGACTTCTCCTAGTGTGGGGCACGCTGTATCCGTTCGACTACCCCGAGATCCGGGCATCCTACGGGTTCCTACTCATGGTCGTTGCATGGTCGGTCACCGAATGCGTGCGGTACAGCCACTACACGCTCGGACTGCTCAATATCGAGTCCTCCGTGCTGCTGTATCTGCGCTACACCCTGTTTTATGTCCTGTATCCGGCGGGTGTGTCTGGTGAGCTGCTGGAAATGTGGGCCGCTCTGCCGCATGCTGGCGCTATTCATCCCGCCCTCAAGGGCTTTTTGCTGCTCAACATGGCTAACTACCCGCCTGTTCTGTACAAGCTCTACACGCATATGATCCGCCAGCGTCGCAAGATTCTTGGTGGCGAGAAAGCAAAGGCCAAGACTGGCAAGCCGGCAAGTGCTACTGGTACTGCCAAAAAGAAGCTTTAGCCCTCTTTCCCCCTTTTCTTCTATTATCTGAATCACACTGCTTTTTTCGTTCTCCGCTATTAGCAAAAGAAACATCGCTCAGTAAACTATATGCCACCACATCCACAATATCTATAGCGTACTGTGCTAAAGTTAAACGCTACTTGCAATTTGTCAGAGGTGGAAGCCGCAAAAGAACATCATGACGTGAGGAGGAATGAAAATAAGGAAGGGGAGGAGAGTTTGGTGGTAAATGAAATCCCTCCTCCCTCTATCAACAACTGCGTTTCTTCGCTCTTTTCTCTTTGTTGTATTCTACTGTAAATATTACTTCTTGTTAAAACAAACAAAATTAATACCAGCGCTCCATTTTTCCATTCCATTCTACTCTATTCTTCTTTCTCTCATATCTGCAACTCATACCAAAATACTACTAATGTTCTACTCTCCAGCGGACCAGCTTCTCGAGGAGCAAGGCCGTATGCTGTGCGCGGCAGAACCCAGCGGACAGCAGAATGATAATGATAATGACAACGACAACGACAACGACGACGATGGAGCCACATTGTATGCGGGCAGAGAGCCCAAGCGCATTCGGTTGTCGTACGAGGGGGAGCCAGACACAACAAAATGGGCAATTCCTCCAGCACCAGACATATTCGCCAGACCACAAAGCGCCACTACAGAAACTGTTGCTGCCGGCTTGCATAACAGCCAGCCGGTTGTTGAAGTAGAAGGAATTAGACCGCTGAGGCAACAGCAACAGCAACAGCAACAGTCCGCCATAGCAGTGGTGGCAGCCCATGCGGAGGACGACAGATCGCATGTGTTGTTTGAGCACGAGCGCACTGACAATAATAGGCTTCTTGCTGACGAACTGAATTTGGGCCCAGAGGTGCTGGGGCGAATTGAGGCGCTCTGTGCGGCGCAGAACGACTTTGAGCGCCGACTATACGAGCACCGAAAACGGATCCAGCACGGGCACGCGGTGGCGGTGCGGAATCTCGAGGCCCGCGAGATCATTGCTCCAGTGCCAGCACACGAGAGGGAGGCGATGGCCCGTCAGCACGCAATGGAGCTGAACCGCGCAGACAAGAGAGCCGTTGGTAAGCTGGACGAACTCCGGTACCAGCAGCAGCTCGAGATACAGAAACTGGGCGTGCCTGGGTTCTACCCATCATCCAACCCGTCTGTTCTGAAACAGCAGCAGGATACATTGAAGATCTTGTTGAATAAAGAAACTGCTGGCTGAAAAGAAAGAAAGAAAAACAAGACAGATGGTACAGGGACCCAAGATTACATGAGACTCAGACAGTGGGATCCTTGAGATTGACGACTCTTTGGTGCGGATCAAAGGTGACCGGAATGTCCTGCCACACCTTGTAGTAGTCGTGGTCGCGCTGCTTATGCTGGACGGCCCACGGAGTCAGACGCAGCTGGAACATGGACTCGAACATAAAGGCCATTGTGTTGTCGGCAACGCGAGCGGGCGAAAGATCGCGTGTGGTTGCGGTTTGCACAGTCTTGGCGTCAGGACCATGCGGAGCCATCATACTGTGCAGACTGGCGCCACCAGGCAAGAAGCCGTGCTTCTTTGCCTCGTACTCGCCGCAGATCAGCCCCATGAACTCGCTCATGCAGTTGCGGTGGAAGTACGGCGGACGGAAGGTGTGCATCTGCACCTCGAAGCGCGGCGGAAAAATCACAAAATCCGCTACCGCCGTCCCCGGATGCGCCGACTTGCACGTGAGCACGGTGAAGATGGAAGGGTCGACGTGGTCGAAGCTGACGGAGTTGATGGCGCTAAAGTCCGCCAGGTTGTACTTGAACGGAGCGTAGTTGCCGTGCCAGGCAACCACGTCGAATGGCGAGTGGTGCTGGGCTGCGACAAACAGCTGGCCCTGGTACTTGGTGATTATCGACCACCCGGCGTTGTCGGCGACGTTTTCGTACCTAGCCACGGGCGTCTTGAAGTCGCGCGGGTTGGCTAGTCCGTTTGCGCCGATGGGCCCGAGATCCGGTAGCTCGAAATGGCCGTCGTAGACCTCCAGAACGTACCCACGACTGGGTCCGTCGGGAAGCGCCACGGAGAATCGCATTCCGCGCTGAATAACCGCAATCTCGTTGGGCGCAACAGCCATCGGCCCAAACTCGGTAGCAATGTCCAGCCGGCCCTGCTGCGGAACAATAAGCAGGTCGCCGTCCGAGTTGCAGAATGCGCGTCTGTCCATTGACGTTGTGGCCATGTACACGTGTACGGCGATTCCGCTTTTCAGCGCTGGATCGCCGGCCCCGCCAATCGTGTGCAGACCATCGGCAAAGTCAACAGCGTCGGAGTCGTTGGCCGGGATGGCGAAGGGCAGCCAGCGGATCTGCGCAGGAGTGGGTTCTGTTGTCCCGCCATCGAATGCGCCAACCACGGCGTGCTTTCCCGCGCGGTACGGCTCGAACGGCTGGTGCATCACCGATGGGCGGATGCGGTACAGCCAGCTGCGCTGGTTCCCGCTGCGTCCCACGGTGAAGGCCGTGCCCGACAGCTGCTCTGCGTACAACCCATACGGACAAACCTGCGGCGTGTTCTGGCCCACGGGGAGCGCGCCCTCCAGCGCCTCGGACGAGAAGTGGTTCCCGAATCCGGACTGGTACTCGTACGGATCATCAGCATCCGTGTGTTTTGCGCGTTTCGGCTGGGCAGCAGTGGGTTTGGAGGCCATTAGCACCTCGCGGGAGACAAGAGGTAGAAGCTGGTGTTAAATAACAAGTAGGGGGTTTTTGTCAAGAAGAAGTGGCAGATACGAGTGTGTCAAACGCTTTTTTTCTCTTTCTGGAGTACGGTGGGGGGGGAATATATGAAGGAAATAACGAGGGAACAGCATGTGTTGTAGCTCTCCGTTTTTATACGTGTGTCTTGCGCCAGTTTCGACAATTGCATGAAATTGTTGCTTTTGTATTTTTCTCACGCTCACAAAGATGTCACGCGCCACGGCTTTCATCTTTTTTCCCTAGCATTTCTATTGAGATAACGTTATAAAACCCCCTTCTCTATCACAGAATAAGCGAATGAGTAAAAAAGGGGGAGCATCCTACAGCTTTTCCTTCAGCTCAGGAATGATGGTGAACAGGTCGCCAACAAGACCGTAGTCGGCGATTTGGAAAATAGGCGCATCAGCGTCCTTATTGATGGCCACAATGACCTTGCTGTCCTTCATGCCGGCCAAGTGCTGGATGGCGCCGGAGATGCCGATGGCAACGTATAGGTCGGGGGCGACAATACGGCCGGTCTGCCCGACCTGGAGGCTGTTGTCGCAGTACCCAGCATCGACGGCCGCACGCGACGCGCCGACGGCTGCGCCGAGCTTGTCGGCGAGGTCGTAGATCATCTTGAATCCATCCTCGCTCTTCACAGCGCGGCCACCGGACACCACGCGCTTGGCCGACGATAGGTCGGGACGGTCGCTCTTGGCCACATCCTCCTTGATCCACGTGCTCAGCGGCGACGTCTCGACAGGCGGGGCAGTCACCTCCGGCACATCAGCAGCAGCAGCGGAGGCGGGGGCGGCTGGGAAGGCGGATGTGCGGACGGTGACGATCTTGATCGGATCGGAGGTTTTGACCGTAGCAATGGCGTTGCCCGCGTAGACGGGACGCACAAACGTATCCTCGGCCTCAACGGCAATGATATCGGAGACCTGCTGGGCATCGAGGAGGGCGGCAAGCCGGGGCATGATGTTTTTCCCGGCCGCCGAATGGGGCGCAAACACATGCGTGATCCCACCGTCCTCCGTCTTCTCCTGTAACGCCTTGAGCAGGCTGGCGTTGGTTTCCGGCTGCGCGTGGTCGTACTTGCCGTCCTTGGCCACCACCACTTTGCTGAGCCCCTCGATCTTCCTCAACGCCTTGGCTGCCACGTCGGCCGCCGCCCCTGCTACCACCGCCGTTACCGGGCCCGATATCTTGCGCGCCGCGCTGATTGCGTTGAGTGCGCCCTCGTCTATCTTCCCGTCCCCCCTGGCCTCAACGTACACAAGCGATGCCAGCCCGCATCGTTGTTGTTGTAGTTGCTGGTAGGCGTACAGGCGGCCGAATGCGTAATGTGCTCTCAGGAGTGGAGTGCGAACACGAAGAGGTGCGAGCATGGTCGTTGTCTGGTGTGAATTCAAAGAGCGGAGAGAGCAAGAGGGCAGATAATTAAAGAAGAAATAGAAATTAAAGCAAGAGCAAACCCGAGGAATAGAAGATAAAAGAGAAGATAAAGAAAAGGGAGAAAAAGGAGAAACAAAAAACCAGTTCTTTTTCAACCCCTGCGTATTTGATAACAGCAACGAAAGTGTATGCGGTGACCATCAAGCGTGCACTACATTTCCTTGTGATCATCCGGAATGGAATTCAACAGCATTCACACATGAAAGCAACGATTGACGGCTCTGGCCGGAATCAATCAAATCAACCAGGCAGGAGGCGCTCTTCCTGCCCTTTCTGTGCGAAGCCAAAGCACAAAAGCAAAACGAACGGAACTTTAAACCAAGCTCAGCCGTCGCTGTCCCTTCATTCTGCTGGAGTAATAACCATTTTATTTTTATTTGTTTATTGTAAATGGCCAATTTCCAGCTACGCCAGTTCCATTTCTTCAAGCGCGAGACGCTGGAGGGCCTCCCCGAGGCCTTCAAGCAGCCGGAGCTTCTGCTGGCGTCGAATGGCGGGGGCCTGATTTTCATAGCGGATGCAACAGGGACGATCCACATTGTCAACCGGACGTTCGTAGTGCGGTCGTTTGTGGCGGTTGGCGAAGCACCGGGCACGCGGATAACCCAGATGCACCACATCCACCAGACGCGCACGCTGCTGACGGTGGAGGAGAATGTGTCGTCGGCGGCCAACAGCAGACCGGCCGTCAGGCTGTGGCCCGTCGATAGGCTGCTGCGCCAGACCGAGGTGCAGCCGGTGGGCGTCAAGTACCAGCTGCCAACGTCGACGCCGTATCCGCTCACAGCAGTTGCTGCCACACCCAGTATCGGGCAGATTGCGCTGGGGTTTGCTGGCGGACATATCCTGCTCGTTCGCGGCAGTATTCTCAAGGGCAAGTCGACCAAACAGCGCACGCTGTACGTGGCGCCGGAGCCCATCACGAACCTGCACTTTGTCACCGACGAGACGGGCGGACTGCGCACCACGCTGTTTGCAACAACCACTGCGCAAACCCTGGTGTTCGACACGTCGGGCGGCAGAAGCGGCGACGATTCCGCCATGGTGCTCGAGGAGCGCGGGTGCGGGATCGGGTGCTCGCTTATTAGCGAGACCGATGAACTCATTGTGGCTCGCGACGAGGCTATTTACTTTTACACCGCTGATGGCCGCGGGCCCTGCTTTGCCTTTGATGCACCCAAGGTGCTGCTCCGTCGGTTCAAGCACTACCTTCTGCTGGCGACCGCTGCGCCCTCGTCGATGGCTCCGCCGCAGGCGCTGGCCGACGCAGCAGCCGCCGCGGATATCGACAGCGACTCGCCACTGCTGGCGCCGCCCGACAGCAGACTGCACTCGTTCAACGACGCAACGACATTCACGATCCTCGACACAAGGAACAAGCTTGTTGCGTACACGGGCGTTGTAGCTGGCGGCGTGCGTGGCGTGGCAACAGAGTGGGGCAGCGTGTTTGTGCTAGGCGGCCACGGCTCGCTTGACTTTTTCTCGGAGAAGGATCTGCTTGAGAAGCTCGACATCCTGTACCGGCAGAACCTGTATCCGCTCGCCGTGAAGCTGGCGCAGAACGGCAACTACGACCCCGGAAGCGTCGCGGGCATCTACAGAAAGTACGGCGACTGGCTGTACGGCAAGGACGACTTCGATACCGCCATGTCGCAGTACATGCTGACCATCGGGTATGTGGAGCCCTCGTACGTCATCCGCAAGTACCTGGATGCCCAGCGGCTGGGCAGCCTGGCCAGCTATCTCCAGGAGCTGCATACGGCGGGGATGGCCACGTCGGACCACACCACGCTGCTTCTCAACTGCTACACCAAACTGCGGGACGAGGACAGGCTCAACCAGTTCATCCACACGCAGGAGGACTACCAGTTTGACGTCGATACCGCCATCGCCGTCTGCAGACAGGCTGGGTTCTACGACCAGGCCCTGTACTTGGCCGACAAGTTTGCAAAGGCCGGCATTTATCTCAAACTGAAGGTCGAGGACCAGGAGGACATCAAGGCCGCTCTCGAGTATATGCGCAAGATGGCCGATGCCGACACATCGACGTATCTTGCAGAGTTTGGTCGCAGGTGTCTGGCCAGCCTGCCCCGCGAGACCACCGAGCTTCTCGTCGATGTGTGCATCAAGGGAATGGATGCGCGCGCAAAGGCGTCGTGGGTTAAGGAGGGCGATGGCGGCACCGTTCTGCGGACAGGGAGCGCGCATATTCTGTCGATGCGACGTATCCAGCATCTGTTTGCTGACCAGCCCCTGTGGCTGGCGGCCTTCTTGGAGCGCGTTATCAGCAGACGCTGGCAGACCTCTTCTGGACAGCAGGCCGGTGGCGGTTCGCAGGAAAGGGGGATGAGCGAGGACGAGGACGAGGACGAGGACGAGGAGGAAAAGGACAGGAAGTCGGCGTGGAACACCCTTCTGGAGCTCTATCTCTGCGGCGTAGAGTCGCCACTAAACGAGCTGCCGCAGCCTGGCGGAAAGAAGCAGACGCCCAAGGAGCGCGCGCTGGATCTGCTGCGCAGCTCAAACTCGAACCTTGACTGGGACCGCGCATACATCCTGTGTGCGTCGAGCGGATTCACGGAGGGAGTTGCTGCGCTATACGAGCAGAAGGGGGACGTGGGATCGCTTCTTGATCTGTACATAGAAAACGACGATGTGCCCAGCATACGCAGGCTTCTGGGCGAGCATGGCGAGCAGTATCCGGACCTCCATGTCAAGGCGCTCCATTACTTTGCGCGCAACCTGCAGCTTGCCGAGAGCGAGCAGCTGTTGAGCGAGTGCTTGGCGACGATTGAGAAGTACAGCCTGATGTCGCCGCTCCGTGTTCTGCAGGCGCTGGGCGGCTCCGATGACCAGAGCCCGGGTGCTGCTTCTGCAGCTGGCGTGACGCTGGGGATGGTCCGTGGATACATTATGCGCCAGCTCGAGGCCACCACCGCACGGATCAGCGAGAACGAGAAGGCCGTTGCGGCGTATGCTGACGAGTACAAGCAGCACCACAGCAAAATGGAGGCCCTGCGGACAAGGCCCATTGTCTTCCAGAGCACAAAGTGCACCTCGTGTATGACGCCGCTGGATCTGCCCAGCATCCACTTTCTGTGCAAGCACTCGTACCACCAGCGGTGTCTCGGCGACGTCAACGACAGCTGTCCCAGGTGCCTGATGGAGAACCAGATGCTCGAGGACCAGCGGAGACACCAGGAGATCAACGCCAGGAAGCACACCGCCTTCTTTGACAGGCTGCATGAGGCGGGCGATGGCTTTGATGTCATTGCCGAGTGGTTCTCGAAGAACCCGTTTGCCTTTACAAAGCTCGTTGACCAGTGAGTACTATAAGCTTTTTTTTTACTTCTTTTCACGACATGTTAGCACCTCTATTGTATCTATTCCTGGGGTGCTGTAGAGTTGACAATATCAGTTGGCCTCGCCTCCTTTTTTTTTTATATTCCAGTCAGCACTTTATTCCAGCAAGGAGAATAATGGCAGACTCCAAGAAAAAAAAAGACTAATGAATTGGTGGCAAAACAGACTGGAAAAGAGCCCCCCCTCTTCTTCGTCCTACTGCTGGGTACTGTTGTCTCCTGCATTCCTGGCGCATCCACGCAAATCGTGGCCGCCTTACAGCGAGTACTGGCTGTGGTGGTGGTAGCGGTTGGTGGTAATGGCGTGTGTTTCTTTTACGTTCAACCGTAACTGCTCCATGCCACGCATATCCAAGACACCACGCCCCCCCCTCTCCATTAGCATGACCAACTCACTGCTTCTATTATCTCTGTTCCTTGTTGTATCTTCATTTTTTATTTCTATTAGTCAGGAGGAACCTTGTCTTTAACACCAGCCAAATACTAAGTGCGTTTCTCCAATAGAGTAACAATACCAACGGTAGCAGCGTGCCCTTCGTTTTGTCAACATATCTTTATTCACATAATTGTCTCTGTTGTAAGCGGTGCGAGAGGCGACACGGCTAGCTGGAAGAATATGGTGGCACAGAGTAAGTATAAATATCCTACACATGTCAACCGATGGCGATTGTATCCCGTCGTAACATCTCACAGCACCAAGCTCAGCAATAACACTAACACTCCCCCCCCCCCCGAGGATAAGCAATTTTAATCATCTGGAAATAAGTGTGTAGGCGAGGGACAGAAGGACAGCGTGAGAACAAGAGTGGCGGACTGGCTGTTCAAGAGCCTGTGGGTATGGGAGAGCCGCCGCAACGACGTCAAGGTGGACGTGTACCGCAAGATGATCTGGCCCGAGATCAGCGGCAAGGTGCTTGATCTGGGCCCAGGGTTCGCCAAATCGCTAAAGTTCCTAAGCCATGCGACCTCCGGCGACGGGTCGTTTGTGGTGGACCCAGCGGTGATCAGCGCATACACGGCGCTGGAGCCGAACCCGTTTCTGTACGACAAGCTGCACCGCAACGCGGAGGAGAACGGATTCAGTGTTCGCTACGACAGCCATTCGTATCCGGAGGGCGCGGGGCGGGACACGCGGGCGGCCAGGGAGGATGCGGTTCCGTTCAGTATTGTCCGCGGCACCCTGGATGACGCCGGCAGGATCCCGCAGGCCGTCCTCGATGGCGCGCCCTACGACACCGTCCTCACGTCGTTCTCGATGTGCACGGTGCGGGATCCCGAATCCACCGTCGCCAACATCATCCGGCTACTGCGACCCGGCGGCAAGTACGTGTTCATCGAGCATGTGCTCCAGCCGGACGTTGGCGACCCGCATGTGGCCGAGGACAACAATAAGGTCGATGTCAGGTTCTGGGCAAGCGTGCAGAACTTTATCAACCCCCTTTGGAAGGCCATCGGCCATGGATGCAATATCAACCGTAGGACCGGTGATACTATTGCTAATGCCGAGGGCTGGGAGTCCGTTGACTACAAGAGCGTCCGTCCTGTCATTGACCTGCAGTCTCGTATAATGCCCCTGTCGTTTGGGATCGCCAGAAAGGCCACCAAGTAGTAGAATAAACGACTTTGCTTTTTTAAAACCAACATTAAAGCCCAGCAATGTAGCTTCTTTTTTCGTCTCCATCGCCAGCCATCCGCATGGTGCTGTTATCGGCAGCAGCACTATTCGGCTGCTATTGCAAAACATACAGAGTAATGGCCTATATTAATCTTCACACTGCAGGAGCCAAAAAGACGGGTCGCTCCGGCAGCAGCATCAGTGGACGCCGTCCGGCGGGTACGGGATGTCCTCAACAAGCTCAAGAACCTCCCTGGCAAGCCTTTTCTGTGTCTCGCGCCCGCTTCCCGGGCGGCCGGGGAGATCGGGGATAAAGCGGATAGCAAGGATCTTTCTGTTCCAGATGTTCAGGGGCTTGAGGGTGCGCTCCTCCTCGGGAACACCAGATCCCCACCACCCGGCGCCATCGAACACGGCGCCGCCAGCCTCGATGAGGATCGTGACGGCGGCAGCAAAGTCCCAGGCGTGGGGGCCCAGCTCCCAGTACATCTCGGCAACGCCCTTGGCCACCAGCGTGATGTCGGGGCAGGCGCCGCCGGTAACGCGCAGGTTCTGGATGCAACCGCCGCCGTGGCTTTTGTCCAGAAGCAGGCGGGTGAACGAGGCGAGGCGCGAGCGCATGGCGGATTCCGACCGATCGGACCCGTGTTCGCAGAGAACCGAGCACTCGGCCAGCGACCCCGGGGTGGTGAGCACGGGTGGCCGGATAAGCGGGAGCGGCTGGCCGTTGAGAAACGCGCCCTGCCCACGCGCCGCCGTGTACAGCTCGTCCAGGATCGGCAGATAAACGACCCCCACCACCGGCTCCCTGTTGATCGTCAGACCAATGCTGACGCCGGTGTACGGGAAATGGTGCACAAAGTTGTTTGTCCCGTCCACCGGATCCACCACCCACGTCGGGTCATCCGTGACCCTGTAGTCGCCATCCGCGCCCTCCGCCGCCGTTTCCTCGCCCACGAACCGGTGCGCCGGGTAGATTCCGCGCAGCCTGGTGAATATCGTCCTTTCGATAAACCGATCCACCTCCGTCACGCAGTCCGCGCCGTTGCCTGTTTTGTCGCCCACTGCAAACTCGCTATCCGTCGAAAACTGGCCCCTGCGCCAGAACCCGTCCTTGAAGGCCGGCCCCACCTCCTTGGCCAGTGCAATAGCTGTGTTGAGATACTCCTTTAGCTGCTCGGCGCTCATTACCTATATCACTTCAACTAGTAGCACTTTGAATCAACGCAATAAGAAAGAAAGAAAGAAAGAAAGAAAGAAAGAAAGAAAGAAAAACAGAAAAACAGAAAAACAGAAAAACAGAGCAGCGTGAAGAGGATGAAGAACAATGCGTGGTGCTTGGATCCCGCTTGAACGCGGTAAGTAAGGAAAATCCTTGCAATGGATTTCGGTTGAGGGTTTTGGGGTTTGGCTGGCAATTGATCTGGACCGCTGCTAATAAACCTTTGCACCGGTCCAATTGTTTCCAGAAGTACCCCTCTCTCAACTAGCTGGGCATTGGCAAATTCACGCTAAAGGCAGTGGTAGACTAAGCATAAAGATGTTGAGCACATGCAGTATATTTGTCGAGTCGCACATCTGAAAGTAAAAGAAAGCAACGATAGAAAAGATATAACCCGAATCACACAACAGGAGCCGAGTGCGGTATTCCTTCACATAATTCTATATCCCCGGCGACTAACTCGATTAGTCTTCAGTTATGAAACTTCAGAATTATTTAAGGCATTCGGCAATTTCTGGAGAGTCCCACGAGTAAAAGCGGCCTGATATCTCCTTCGGTGCTCTTAAAGCCAGCTCAACAATAGCATTTGCGGGTACCTCGGGAAGCAGTAGTTTTCCAGCTGAATAGAGCTGTGTAAACATTTCTTGGTCATCAGGACTCATGGCTCCCTTTTCGCTATTTCGAATAATGTGGTGCATTTCAGTATCTACCATACCTGGTCCTATAGCCAACATCGTAATATCTGGCTCCTCAATTCCCACTGTCATAGTAAGCATGTTGAGTGCAGCTTTGGAGGAACAGTATGCTGACCAGCCTTGTAATGATATGGTTGCAGCTCCCGAGCTGACGTTAATCACACACGCCTTTTTCCTCCGAAGCTCAGGCATCAGCCTTTGAGTTAATGCCACAACCGAAGTTACATTGACTTCAAACAAATTTCTCCATTGGTCAATAGAAATATTAGCAACCTTTGCAATAAGTTCAATTAAACCAGCATTGTTCACAAGAGCACAGAGCTCCAGTTTGCTCTTCTCCAAGCACTGCACAATATTGTCAATGCCCTCAGAAGTCGCAACGTCTGCCGTGCACGGTATGAAGAGTGAATTGGTGTAATCTTTTCCAAACTATGCTTCCAAGTTGACCAGGATACCATGCGACCGTGCCACACCTATAACTGAGACACCTCTATTCAAGAAATCTTTGGTAATGGCAAGGCCAATACCCCTTGATGCGCCAGTGACAATAGCTACACGACTCATGTCTAGGTTTAATGAAGATTACTATTATTCAAATGCAGATTCCAATGAAGAATAAAATTTCTAAAGAGTGAATATAAAAAAGATAAATTGAAACCAATTTTTATTTTTTTGGTTTTTGATAGAAACGGTTTACAGCTAGCTAGTCATATTAAATTGTATATACCATGTAATAGCCCGACAATTAGCAATATGGATAGAACTACCTACACGGATATGGAAGCCAACAGTGAAAACCAACGTGCCGATTCTGGAAACGGATCAAATGATCAAACCTATTTTTGTTTTCAATTTATCTAGTCACAAATACAACCAACATCCTAAGCTTGGATAAACAGAATTATTGCTAGCATTTGATGTTTCTAATTTGCAGGTTCTCTACAGTTGATAATTAAATGTGTTAATTGTATGCCGCTTTTGTGGTATTAAAAAGGCTACGGTTTATACTATCTCTTACAATATTGTGAACGCTAGATTGTATTAAGCTATTCTAAGCCGGAACACTCAGTACTTTCACTGCTATTGTCTTTTAGTCGCAAAAGACAGATGCGCACTTCATCTTTCCAGTTAATAACAAGGTAGATGTAGACTGTCTGAATCACAGTGACAGCAAAAACACCGGCACATGTACCCCACCAGAGTCCAGTGGTTTCCATGTGTCTTATATAGCCCAGGTAGATTGCAACTGGCAGCGAGAATGCGTACAGGCCAAATAGAAACACGTTTGCGCTAACCTGCTGGCGCCCAATTCCGCGTAATATCGCAGCAAGCACGCCATTCAGGCCATCGCCTACAATGACGATACATGAAACCGGAATCAACGTTAATGCAGCACGAATCACGTCAGAATCGCCAGTGTACATGGATACAACCCAGGTGCTGCAAAGCGCCAGAATCAAACTGCCAACTGTTACGGTGAATGTTGTTGCTAGCAGAGACATGTCGGCAGCTATGCGTGCCTGGCGAGGCTTTGCGGCGCCAATTAGATTGCCAATCCGAGGACAAGCAACATACCCAATACCGTTGCTAAAATGGTACACGACAACCACAATGTTAAGAATAATAGCATTTCCGGCAAGCTGGGCAGCTCCAAAATATGACGACCCCAGACCAAGCAACTCAAAGCAGATCCAGTCTGCACAGGTTGTGATGATCGCAGGTATTGCAAGCTTGTAGAAGGCCTGCATATTGTGGAATGCACTCAGTGTCCAGCCGCCCCATGTATCAGCGGCATGGCTGTAGCGAGTATACACGACTATTCCGAGTAGCAATGTGCAGTTGGAAACAATGTTTACGATTGGTGCTCCAATGTATCCAATGCCGAACTTGGGCGACAGGACAAATACATAGCAGCTAATCCAGTGGAGTGGCGCGACAATTATTGTTATTATCGTGCCGGCCTTCATAACACCCTGGGCTTGCAGATAACGTTTTGTTGCCTCAAACAAACCAAAGGGCAGCGCATTTATGATCTGAATACGCAGGTAGACTCCCGAAAGATGTGCAACCTCTGGATCTTGCTTTAGCAGCAACAGAATGCTTTCCATGTTCCACAGTATTGGCGAAATGAGGATAGCGTGAGCGCAAACAGCAATGATTCCACGCTGGAAGTGAAACCCCACCAGTGTCTTGTCGCGGGAAGCGGTAAACGCAGTGCTGCAGAATGTATCCATGGCCGAGACAATTCCGAACATGGGCGCCATTGCAAGGATGATTTGAAGTGTTATGGCCAGGGACATTGCGCCAAGTTCCTTTGCCCCCAAATGGCCAACAACCATGACATCGGCGGTATAGAATGAGAATTCAAGCAGCAGCGTCAAGGTGGTCAGTGTCGAGGATGACATTATCCACTTGAGCTCCTCCTTGGCGACTTGGAAGTATGACTCGGTGGTATCGCTGTTTTTGATTGCAATATCCACATCGGACATTGAGGTGCCAAGAAGCGGTGTTACTTCGCTAGCATCACATCGCTCATTTACTTCTTGGAAAGTGTCTTGGTTGTTCTTGCCGGTGGTCTCCATTGTTTATATTGGCGGGTAGCCCAAAAGAATAAGTATATTTTGCGGGTTTTTAAAAGAAAATGGTATATTCAACGAAGGTGGAAGGAGCGCGGAAGAAGAAATAAACTCAAAAGAAAAATTTCTCTGTCGACAGATACAAATGTATTTTCTGGCCCATGTCAATTGTGATATGCGGACACGTCCAAAAATGCAACTTTACAGCTTTTTTCTGGATATCCCGATCCGGTTTGCCATATTTTTATTGTATTATTGTCGGAGAAGAAATGCGCTTTTATAACGTGGGGGGTGCAAATCATATGCTTTCTTACGTCTCCTATCCAAATAAAAGTAATGTTTAGGAGAGAGACGAGTCCACACCGATGATTATGATCATGATATTATCTGTTCTGAGTATTTTTTTTGATTCTCAGATGGAACCAGGCGGAGCCAGTCAACCAGACAAGTTGACCATTACTCTATCTTCTTTTCAAAACGTTGCTTTACAGTCTTTCCGAGAACACATTTTCAACGCAGGCGGTCCAAACTGCCATCACTGCGTCTCCTTTTCATAAACCTTTTGTTTACTAGTACGATTCCAATCGGCAAAAAGTTGGGGCTCTGGATGTAGACTCAGCATACCCGATTGATAATAAATCAAATTTTTTTAAAAAAAAAAAAATTGATTCTCAGATGGTTGTGGCAAAAAAAAAGTCAATCGTCATCACCACCAGATTGAAATAGAAAATAAGTCATCCCTTTTTATCTACTTTCAGGGTGTTCTCATTATCCATTCTTTTTTGTCCACAATTCAAATACTTTAATTAACAAATAAAATGGCATATAAAGTAATTGACTTTGAGCCAAACACAAAACTCTTGAATCCACACTTTGAGGGCTACAAATTGAGACTTGTGGACAAACAAAACGCAACTGATGAAAGAGCTGACAGCGCCGTTCGATTATTTACACCAGATATGGCGCTAATCGAGCCCAGAAAGCTAGCAAACAATGCGCTGTTGACATACGACGAGGTCTATTCGCGTGTACACTACAACCATCTGTTTTGCGGTCCCAACGCTGGGTCGCTTGTATACGTTGACGGAGCTGGCAACGTGCAGCTGGCATCTAGTTCTGACAGCTTTAGGACGCTGGACTCTAGGCCTATATTTACCATTCCAGAGCATAAAGGCGGCACTGCTTTACCAGGATATCCTGGGGTGTTTTGCCTGAATACAAAAGCAATTCTCGTGTTTGATGGCATTGAGCGGATCTATGTCTTGCAAAGTAGAAATACTGGAGAGACCGAGGATGCCGAACAGTGGATTGCACTCGGTGTCTTTGAAATTGGAGTCGGTTCTGTTGCTGCTGGTGCTGCTGGTGATGACGAGAGACACAGAATGTACTACGTTGTTGGTGCACATGTAGATGATATCCCAAAGCAAGGGTGCGTTATTCGGCTGCACTATTGTTATAAAATAAGCAAAGATAAGGAGAAACACAGAGCTGGTACCGGTGGGCACGGTCTAGGTGCTGGCACGCAACGAAGCTCAGCAACCGCAGACCATCCGGTGCCCACTTTCTGCATACATGCAATACAGATAGACTTGCCGACGTGCGTGTCACCAGCAGAAACCCCTGCTGCGAGCATCCCTGTTCTGTCGACGACCACAGTCCATACGCTGCATAGCCACGCAATTCCAACGTATTGCGAGTATCTTCCTTACAACAAATACATTCTCGGGGTAAAAGATGGCGTGGTTCTAGACGACACCGAGCTTGTGCCTCAGATTGACCAGCAGCGTGGTGATTTTGGAAGCGATGTTCAAACACAGCATTCAGCTCCGTATTACTGGATGCAGACAAATAGCGACGTGACCGTGTGCGTCGAGCTACCGACCAAAATTGGAGCACGTCAAATATCATGCGTCTTGAGCCGATCTACACTTACAATTGGGTTTACTGATGCCGATGAATGTGCAGCAAAGCACACGTTCAACAACACGGCATTGTTTGATCATATTGTGGCAGACGAGTCTGTGTGGACGCTGGAGAACGGAAGCGTGCTGACGCTGTATCTGCAAAAAACACGCGAGAATGTGCGGTGGCCACGGGTGTTTGGTACTGAGGATGGCGTTTTGGAGACGATAGATCCAAGTGAGTTTGCGAATATCAGGGATCGACTCGAGAAGTATACGTCTGACCATATTGAGCATTTCGGGCCAAGAACAGGATTGGTACGCCAGTCGGCGAACAGAGCTCTGGACCATGACAACGGAGGCGAGGAATTCGATGAGGAGCAGTCACTTGAAGGTGGGCAAGCAGTTATTTTCTCATTGCGACAGTGGAGCACGGGGCAGGCGGAGGCCAGCAGCACTGGCGGGGCGCCTGACTGGCTTTGCGCCTCGTTTCCCGAAAACAAGGACATATCGTGTTCGGACAAGCAAGCAGGGAACAAGGAGGACAATTCCGCTCTTGTGTGCACGCTTCCAAAGGTGTGCCTGAAGTTTGATGTTGATGGCGTGGTATTTGGAATCGAAACAACATTCAAAGGGGTGGTGGCGGCGGCGTCTGAGAGCAAGAATGCTGAGGCCAAAGCAAATCATATGGGCACATTTGCGGCACTGGCATACATTCAGGCAAGCAAGCGTGAGAAGCGGTTTATGTACGTCGATGCAGATATGTCTGTCGCAGTGCTTGCAGAGTCTCATCGGCGGGTGTACATCTATCACCAGATACGGGAGGCGAATGCGCGGTCGGCTGTGCAAAACGTCGTTGATTTGGGCTGTGATACCGAAGATGCCAGCGGCGAGCTGCTTGGCATACAGCTTGTTGGCCGAGTTCTGGTGGTTCTGCGCAGACGCTCTCTGTGCTGCATTGACTTGGATCGGTGCTAGTGGCTACCACCAGACAAGCAGCCGTGCGGGCTTCCTGGGACGCAAAGCACATCTATTCGGAGGTATAATTGCACAACATTCACTGCGTAGTGGGGGGGGGAGAAGATCTTTGCAAGGAAATTGTGCATGAGGAAGTTAGGAACAAAACAAAACT
Organism: Coemansia sp. RSA 1200; assembly: GCA_027578915.1. Classification (NCBI taxonomy): domain Eukaryota; kingdom Fungi; phylum Kickxellomycota; class Kickxellomycetes; order Kickxellales; family Kickxellaceae; genus Coemansia; species Coemansia sp. RSA 1200. Next base: position 84,578 of record JANBTT010000014.1, read on the forward strand.
CTCAAACCATCACTGCCTCGCACAAGACCTTTGCCAATCTTCCACATGTGTTGTGTTTTTATTTTTGCTTTTGGCAGGACAACAATGCTTATTCTGTCCTGGGAAATAGATCTTCATAAAGCACAAGAAATCCTAGTGTACACTTCGGAGGTTTTTTATTCTGTACAATTCTATTATTGCCGCCACTGAAACTACAAAAGGTTGGGTGTGTTTGCAGAAACAAGGAGTTGGCAGCCTCTCAAGGCTCATTCAAGCCCTGCTGTCCCGAGCAACAACGACAGTAACAAAGGCTGGAATGCGACAATGTTATATTGTTACGATGCAGAGCGGAAGGACTATGATGAACATGGCATCCGTTGGAACAGACGGCCTGTGCACAGACCACACTCATTGCTTGCGTTCTTCCAAGCTCCTTGTCTAGCTGTAGGGCAGAGAACAGAAAACGCCGAGTGAAATGAGTTTCAAATACGTGGATGAGGCGCACATTATTGTTGAGAAACAGCATGCAAACACATGGCTGTTGGCAGATGTAAAAATAAAATAAAAGCATTCAAGTCTGCTATTCTACACATCCGCTAGGTTGCTAATTACTCACAAACCCCCTCCCTTCTTTTTAATTTCTGTGCAAGACATTGCACATTGAACATGTCGTCTCTTGTCACTCGCTTCTTCTTGTTGGGACTACCGTGTAATAAAGCCAAAGGAACATGAAATACATCGACTAGGTGGTGGCGCTGGCTTGTTGACATTGAAGCGCATTGTTCCCCCATTTCCTTCCTGGCCTTGCACCCAGCTCTTTCTTTGTTCTGTCGCACTTTTCTCTACCCTACTCTGTCGTTTATCTCCATAAAGAATACATCCTTTATTATTCTAGCTGAATCCTTGTCGCTCTTCGGACGTTTTTTTTCTGACTCGGGGATAAATCGTTTCGGGGCAAATCTGTTTCTAAAAGTTATCTCTTTTGCTGCTCCTTCACACCCGTATAAATAGCCCCTTGTTCCCGTGTGCACGGACCATGTTTTCCACCTCCATCTTTCCTCAGTAGCAGTCAGAACACTTTGCTTATTTGCCTCACACACGCCAAGCTCACGCAGGATCACACCGTATACTCTTCTCGTCAACACAATCCAAAAAGATGGCCTGCCAACGGAATTGCTCTGCTGATTCATGTGCTTCGGCTCCACCCATGCGCACCCACAATGCGGACGTCATTTGCTCAATGTGTGGATACTCGTGCAGCTCGAACGACGAACTGTGGGAACATCTTCAGACTTGCAATATTTTGAAATAAAGCGAGCAACTTGTCCCGTCGTCGACTCTTGCATTCAATCCATATCACAACAATCTTGCCTAGCATCCCTTAACTAGCTGTTAAACGCAGCACAGTATTGCATTCTGCCATTCACTTATTAATATACTTTTAAACTAAGCTGTGGAATACATGTAAAGGAAACGAAAATAAAAAAGGAACTCATGGCTGGCCGCCACTACTGTACATCCGTCCTTTGGGCATGTCTGTCAGATCATTCTGGTATTTTCTACGAGAAGTCCGATCTCGCACTTTTAATGAGCCAACGGGGTCGCGGGGCAAACGACTTAACCGATCGTTCTCGTAGTTCTCAGAACGTCCTAGCTCCGCATGTCCCGCAGTAAGTCGCGGGTTATGATATCTGTTGGTCCCAGTGTCACGCCGTCCATTCATAAGGCTCACGGGCACAGCGGGTCCTCTTGGATCATATGGATTTGGTGGTGCAGAGTCGCGTGTGTTCATATTTCTTGTAGAAACGCTGGCAGTGTGTCTGCGAGGTGGACTAGGTCTGCGCTTATTCAGCTTGCTATCGACTATGTTTCCATAACGACCAATTCCAAACATAACGCTTGCTTTCCTGGCCAATGCCCAGTCCTCCATCGTGCTTGTGCCTACGTCCTTTTTGGGCGCAAACACTCTCGGGTGGACAAACTTTTCGTTGTACTCGTTGTACACTTCGCCAAACAGAATCTGCTTATCCTTGACAAGCACTGAAAACTGGCGCACAAGAAAAGATGATTGCGCACCAGCAGCAGCGGCAAGAGGCAGAATGTAGTACCAGTTAGAGCCATCCATAAAGGACATAATAAGGATCTGCACGGGGGAATACCAGCAGAACAAGTTGCGCGAAAAGACTGGCGGCTCCCACAGCGACAGCTCCCAAATCTCGCCCTGAATCTGGTCATCTAGCTGCGTGATCCATTTCCAGAGCATCCAGAGAGGACGACCCCATAACGATTCGGCCCACTGTGGCCTGCGGGTGCCCAGAGTTACACGCCGGCAACTGGGTGTCAATTCAACTGTAGTTTCATCCTTTGGACGCAGCTGGTATGTCCGGCGCGACGAAAACAGAATCCACGCATTGCCAATGCTGGCCAGAACTAAGAAAACGTGCAAAAGATAAAGAAAGCTCGACCACAGGCTTCCTCTGCTCTCGCCATACATTGACGATTCGTGTCCATCAACATCGCCCCACGTTCCACTAGCCTTGTTTGCACGGTATCCACTGCGGTCGGCATCCACAATGACGTCCATGTCACTGCCACGCGAACTCAGTTGCCGCGCAACAGTAACTAGAATAAATAGCACGTTAAGCCCCAGTGCACAAGGCCAGCTTGTGGCTTCAGACACCTTGTTCCAGTCAACCAACTCGTAGTCCTCCGAGAGGCTCAAGAACCAGTCGCGGGGTGCCTCGCGCAAATAGTTCCACAACGACATGCGTTGTTTCCTGACAATCGCCATTTTAATATACAAATGAAAAACACTACGTATAACAGTAGATTTATAAGCGCAAAATAAAGGAAGCGGATTAAAATAGAGTACAAGGATAAAAGTAAAGAAAGACCATTTTAGACAGGGAATAGGCAAGAATAAGAAAGAAAGCGAAAGAAAAATATAAAAGTAAATACTGACTTTTCTCCACAACAACACCCTTTTAAAAGGATCAGTCTGATCGCTCAATCGGATTAAGCATTCTCATAATGAAACAGCATTTGGCGTTAACTGGTATAGAATATTCATAATTATTTGACGCTCATTGTGCGTTGCAGATAGCATAACAGAAATGTAGTACAGGTGAATGTATTGTAGGAGTGGGTACATTCGGCATTCATAGCGTGATACACTTTTTTTTAATGAATCAATACAAAATACACATGTGCAATATTCCTTTTGCTAGTTCTCATGTTGATGACACACTCTTGTGTTCAAAATCCAACTCATATGTACAACAAAACCATGTTTTACTGATCACCGCAAAAATACTCTTGTTCAAATATTAACATTTTTGCAAACACTAGTATAATATGCAATACATATGTTGCCATTGTTTTAAACGCGTCTGAATACATGCTCATGTCACTGGGTTTGTTCTATAAAACAACCAGCTCTATGGAATAAAAGCCAGTTATAAACCCCCTTTTTATTTTCGGATGCTGCTTTGTAAAATGTGACTTTGCTGGCTGTTTTGAAATTCGATCAACACACATAATGACTCAGTACAATTATGAGTAATGAACAGCTCAGCGTCATTATGAGAAAAGAGTGACTCAGCACTAGTGTTGTAGAAAGAACAACCCCGCAGCCTTAAAAACTGGTGGTTGTGTACGTATCCAACATTTATTCTTCCTTTCTCTACATGTGGGTATATATTTGTTTTATTTGATAGCTTTGAGTTCTGCCGAAGCAACTTATTTTTATTGACATTTAGCATTAGCATTATAAAACCATTTAAAGTCAGTCAAATAAAAGGATTATTATTGTCCCATATCTCCTTACGCTCAAACATGACAATGGAAAATACACTGCAAAGCGCTGTTTCTGACAATACCACGAGTAGCTCTGGTTCTGCCATTATCTCATCCGCTGACACACCGGGTTCGCAAACATCCTCAGACTCAATACCCAACAACAAAGGTAAAGAGAAAGGCGAGTCCAAGCGTCTGGCTAAGTTGGAGAAGTTCCTTAAGAAGCAGGCGGCTCAGAACCATCAGAAGGCAGCAGGCGGTTCCCAGAAGGAGAAGGAGGTCAAAAGGGTGGCGACAAAGCCAAAGCCAAAGGCGGCTGTGGCTGTAACAACGCCAAGGGGCGAGAAGAAGGATATGAGCCAGCCCATGGCGGAGAGCTACGATCCTGCTGCAGTCGAGGCGTCGTGGTACGAGTGGTGGGTAAAGCAAAAGTTCTTCGAGCCAAAGACCGGGCCCAATGGCGAGATTAGCCCCAAGGGCAAGTTTGTGGTTGCCGCGCCTCCGCCAAGCGTAACAGATAAGCTTCATATTGGCCACGCTCTGTTTATCTCTGTTCAAGACGCCCTTGTGCGGTGGAACCGTATGCGTGGACTGACCACTCTTTTTATCGGCGGAACCGACCATGCGGGCATCGCCACGCAGACTGTTGTTGAGAAGCGTGTGTGGAAGTCAGAGAAGAAGACTCGCCACGACTATGGTCGCGAAGCATTTGTCAACAAGATCTGGGAGTGGAAAAATGAATACAAAAGTGCAATTTTGAACCAAATGAGACGTCTAGGTACTTCGTTTGACTGGTCTCGGGAGCGGTTCACCTTGGACGAGACTCTTACTCGTGCAACTTATGAGACGTTTGTGCGTTTGTTTGACGACGGAATCATCTATCGTTCCAACCGCCTTGTCAATTGGTGCCATACCCTGAACACCGCACTGTCGAATCTCGAAGTTAAAGAAAAGGAACTTACGGGCAGAACGCTGTTGAATGTCCCTGGATACCCTTCTGAGGAGAAATTTGAGTTTGGCGTGTTAGTTCATTTTGCCTACGAGGTTGAGGACTCTGATGAGCGCATTATTGTTGCCACTACCCGTGTCGAGACCATGGTTGGTGACACTGCCATTGCTGTGAATCCTAACGACGAGCGGTACAAGCATCTTCATGGAAAATTTGTTCGGCATCCGTTTATCGACCGCCGCATCCCGATTATCACCGATGCCAAGGCTGCTGATATGGAGTTTGGAACTGGTGCTGTGAAAATCACCCCCGCTCACGACTTTGACGACTGGAAGGTTGGCAAGCGAAACAACCTTCAGTTCATCAATATTTTGAACGAGGACGGCACCTACAACGACAATGCTGGACCCTACAAGGGCATGCTGCGCTTCCATGTGCGCAGAAAGATTGTCGAAGATCTCAAGGAAAAGGGTCTGTATGTCGAGACGACTGATAACCCGATGAAAATCCCCATCTGTTCCATGACCGGCGATGTAATTGAGCCTCTTATGAAACCGCAATGGTGGGTTGAGTGCAAGACTCTTGCAGAACCAGCCATACAGGCCGTGCACGATGGAGAGCTGGAGATTGCGCCTTCCAGAACTGAGAAGGACTGGTTCAGATGGCTTGAAGGAATCAAGGACTGGTGCATCTCGCGCCAGCTGTGGTGGGGTCATCGCATCCCTGCCTACTTTGTGAATATCGTCGGACAGTCGAACGACTCTGGAGACTCTTCATTCTGGGTTGCCGGCCGAGATCTTGACGAGGCGACCAGACGCGCAAAGGCCAAGTTTCCAGGCGTTGACTTTGTGCTTGAGCAGGACCCAGATGTTCTTGACACGTGGTTTTCGGCTGGACTGTGGCCGTTTGCTGTGATGGGTTGGCCAGAGAACACCGAGGACTTTGAAAAGTTCTTCCCTACAACCTTTATGGAAACCGGCTGGGACATCCTGTTTTTCTGGGTTACGCGCATGGTGATGCTCGGCATCTATCTGACTGGCAAGTCGCCGTTCTCCAAGGTATTCTGCCATGCAATGATCCGCGACGCTCACGGCCGCAAGATGTCCAAGTCGCTGGGAAATGGCATTGACCCTATTGATATTATATCTGGAATCTCGCTTGAGGAGCTCCATGCAAAGCTCGAGGCTGGAAACCTAGATCCAAAAAACCTTGTGAAGGCAAAGGCTGGTCAGAAAAAGGATTTCCCAAGCGGCATTCCCGAGTGCGGTACGGATGCACTTCGCTTCTCCCTGTGTGCGTACCCGATTGCCAATGTTGGCGTACAACTGGATGTTCAGCGTGTGGATGGCTACCGCAAGTTCTGCAACAAGCTGTGGAATGCCACTCGTTTTGCTCTTTCAAAGCTTGAAGATGGCTTTGTGCCGTTGGCAGAGGCTACGCTCACAGGCAAAGAGTCGCTTGCCGAAAAGTGGATTCTGCACAGGCTGAACATTGCTGCTCGCGATACAAATGCGGCAATGGCAGAAATGAATCTTATGACTGCTACGACTGCCATCCACAGCTTCTGGCTGTACGATCTTTGCGACGTGTATATCGAATACATCAAGCCCATCACAACGCCAGATGCTGATCCCAGCGCTCGTCGCTCGGCACAGCAGACGCTGTACACTTGCCTTGACGAGGGATTGAAGCTCCTCCATCCGTTTATGCCCTTTGTTACAGAGGAGCTCTGGCAACGCCTCCCGCGTCGCAGCAGCGGAAGTGCTACCTCCATCTGCATTGCCTCCTACCCAGAACCGCGCAGCGATTACGATGACAGCAAGGTCGAGGCGGACTTTGAGATTGCAATGAACATTGCCAAAGCCGGTCGCTCCCTGGCTGCCGACTATAACGTTTTGTCAAAGTCGACCTTCTACATTAGCAACTCGAACGAAGCAAGCTATGCACATACAGCTTCCCAGGCCAACGGAATTTCGGCTCTGATCAAGGGCTGCCAGAGCATCACTGCTTTGAAGCCAGGAGAAAGCGCTCCTGCAGGCTGTGCCGTCTTCTCTATCAACGATGAAGTTGCTATGCATCTGCTTGTTCGTGGACAGGTTGATATTGACCGCGAAGTTGCCAAGCTCGAGGGCAAAGTGTCCAAAACACTGAAGCTCAAGAGCGGGCTTGAGACAAAGATCAGCGCACCGAAATACACCGATATAGTACCTGCAGAGGTGCGTGAGGCAAATGCCGCAAAGCTCAGCAACTACGATGCTGAGATTGATGCGTTGCAAAATGCTATTAAGACGTTCCTCACACTGAAGGGTGACGACTAGACTTCATATATCCTTTTTATATCAAGCATCAATAATTTCACAAAGATGCTATTTTGAAAAAAGAAAACTACGACAATGACGTCACATTAACACGCGTGTGTGGCTCTAGAAAAATTTTGATTCTATTATTTCTCTTTTCTTCTTCGCCAAACAAGTAAAAAACATTGTTTATCTTTGAATACCTCAGCTTTTTTATTTTTGTTACAGGCTTTTAAGCTACCTAGTTTGAACGCCAGACAGGTAGAAATGATGCAAGCTATCTACGTTGCCTCGATCCTGCACATTGTGCTTGCGTCGTTTGTGCTGTGGGTTGTTCCTTCACAATACGCGTTTTTTGCAGATCTGGTTGCCTTCCCAGTGGCACTGTTTGTTCTTGTGCGCGATATTGTTTCGGCTTGGTTTGCATCAGGAATTGTTGATGATCAACAAAAGAGCTTGGTAAAAGACGGTTCTGTAAATGTTTTGGATAACAAAGGTTCCGCAAAAGGTTCCGTCCACGATGCAGCCAGCACGTCTGTCATGGATGCAGGTTCTAGTAACAGCGCTGTGCGCCAACGAAGGATTGACGGTGTATCTAGCAAGAACGACAAGCACGATCCGACCTTTAATGCTGGTGTCGATGCCACATCTGTTGTGGCAAGGTCAAGACTTTATGGCACTGGCAGTGTGCGCAAGGTCAAGATTATTTTGCTTGGTGTGCAACTGCTTCTGTTTGCCATGGTGCTTGATTTTGTCTACCGACCACTGGTGTTTCCGGGAAATGACTTACTCGTCTTCAGGCCTGGCTTCGTGGCCCATGACTCGGCTAAACTTCATGTCCGGTATGCTGATGGGGGCAAGCTTGAGCTGCGTTATCGATCTCTAATGTCAGCGGAATCCAATAGTGCCTCAGTTATTGCAGATTCTGGCTCGGATGGCTGGAATGATTCAGCAGCAAGCAAACTCAACATTCCTTGGGAAAGTGTAGGGCAGTTCGAATCACCGACCAGCCTCACCGACTATACCGTGACTGTGGCACTGACGAACTTGAGGCCAACAACAAAGTATGTTGTAGAACTGTACAGCAGCACACCTACACTTCATGCCAGCAGCGTTTATCTTGGCTCGGCTGAATTCACAACATCGCCAATCCCAGGAAAGCCTGCGCGACTGCGCTTTGGGACGGGATCGTGTATCAAGCCAAACTTCCCGTACAGACCGACCTTTTCCAGTCCCGGCGACATCTACGGGTTTGCAAGCATGCTTGACCACAGCGATGATCTGGACATGATTATGTTTATGGGCGACTTTATCTACGCCGACGTGCCATTATACTTTGGAGCTGGGGCTGAGGACTACCGCCGCCTCTATCGCCAGGTGTATATGGCGCCATCGACACGTCGCCTGGTGCGCAAGGTGCCGATGCTTCATGTGTACGACGATCATGAGATCAAGAACAACTGGCACTCCAAGGACGCACCGCCGATGGGTAGCGCCATGACCGCTTTTGCCGAGTACAATGGCCGGCCCAATCCACCACAACCAGCGGCCGATGTCGCATACTACAACTTTACATACGGCAACATTGCTTTCTATGCATGGGATACGCGTCGCTATCGCACGCTCTGGGAGGACGGCAAGGATGATGGGCAGAAGAGCATGCTGGGCGCCAGGCAGAAGGAGCACTTTGTCAGCTGGTTGCGCGACGTCAATCACACGGCTGCAGTCAAGTTTGTCGTTTCTTCGGTTCCGGTAACCACTGGCTGGTCCAACTATGACTCCAGCCAAGACACGTGGCGAGGGTATCCGACCGAGCGCGATGAAATACTACAGCTCACAAAGCATATTCCAAATCTGTTCTTCCTTTCCGGAGACCGCCACGAGATGGCTGCTGTGCGTCTGCCGTCAGGAAACGTCGAGTTTTCCACGTCACCCATCAGCCAGTTTACCTTTCCACTGGTCGGCATGTTCTTGAAGAATGCCAGCGGCGAAACCACCCTGCACTACCGCCGCCAGGGCCATGTCAAGTACGGAATCATTGACGTTGACACCGAAACCAACCCCGATATTCCCAAGGTCACTTACAATCTCTACACCACTGACGTGGACAAAGGGCAAAGTCCTGCTTGGGTCTATGAAGCAGATTGCGCTTCTTGGCGTTGATAAATGTGCCTTTTTTATCATTGCCATGCTAACGTTTGATAGAAAGAACTGGGCGAAAATACAACTATTTTTATTCATACTTTGATGCGGAGCTCGTTTTTTGTTTATCAAAATAGAGATGTTAAATTGACTATAAATAGTGTCAAAATCCCTAGAGAATTGACGCTCTTGTCTTTGCAATACAATTATACAAAACTTGCTAATATGTTAAAACAACTGGATTTCTACTTATTGTTGTTTCTCGTAAACTATCGTTTCCAGCGTTCTCCAAATTGTTGCCCAACTACTTGTAGATTTGTGCTTGCGCTTCATAGACCTCCGAGTTTGGGATACCCACGCAGTCTTTGCCAACGGGTGCAAGGTAGCCTGTCTGGTACAACAGACGCATAATTGTTTGCGCCTGAAGTAGTCCCCAGCCCAGGTTTTGCACGACAGGAAATGAGTTGCCCGAGCGGACCATGCAGATATCGGCAAGCCCCATGCGTATATCCTTGCCCATGTCCGACGGAAACCGGGGCTGATACTGACTGCCTATGGTTTCCACAGCAGCGTCGTCGATGCTGTCTAACAAACTATGCTCTGCAAGTGGACTGACTCTCTGCTGGTATTTGCTCTGCCGCAGGAACAACGATGTGAGGTGGCTACAGTATCGGCTTAGATCGGCAGCCGAACTGGTCTTGATTGTTTCTAGGACGCGCATTGAGCCTGTCTGGACCCAATAAGAGTGTCCAGAGTAGACAACGTCAGAAGGGGACCCGATTGAAGATAGCCCATGTATAAACCGAAGAATGGTATACGGGTTAAAGACATGATGGACATTGCCGATGTGGTATCCGTCAAAGTGCCGGATGCAGCCAACAAGAAGATCATTCTTAAAATTTTCAAAGTCTATGGTTGTATTTAACGGCACAGCCACTGGTTATTAACATATCTGTTGATAATCCCCTATACATCGTCAATCGTGAACCCAGATGCATTTTGAAAAGGATTCATAGCTATTGTAAACCTTGATTTTCATAATAATTCTTTATATTTCAATAAACTAAAGACTACTTCCTTGAAACTTTCCTCCAACATAAAATATCGGTGCTTTTTATAGCCACCGACTATCCTATTCCTTCGAAAGAATACAGCTATTTAGATCACATCCTAATATGGATTATATGTATTGATGAGTACTCTCAATGTTAACATTCCGATCAAATGTTAACATTATCACACGTCATCATAACAATAGCGCTTTGAGTCCCTGGAAGCCCTGAATGTGCCAGGTAACTTTCCACATTGTTCAGACCCGAGCCAAGACCAATGCCCCGAACATCAAAGACGCCAACAAGAATGCCTTTTTGAAGAGAAATAACAAATGTGAAATAATAATTTGTAGACAAGGACTCCTCTTTAGATGTTATGTTATGATGACGTATGGCGATGTTAACATTTGATCAAAATGTTAACATCGTATACACATCAGTAGTAACATTTAAATTAGGATGTAATCCTAATAGTTGTATTCTTTCGAAATATAGGATAGTTGGTGGCTATAAAAGCACCGCTATTCTATGGTTTGAGAGAAGATTTCGTTAGCGATTCTTTTGAAAAGCAGTTATTTATTAAAAAGAATTATTGCGATAACTTAGGTTTACAATATGTTACAAGGCAGACCTCTGTTTTAAATAATAGTAATTTCTAATTAATAAAAAATAATATATCATCCAACATCTAAGCTATTGTTTTTTTGGTAACTACATGTTACATTCTTTCCACGTGTACGTATTTAATGACGAGAATAGAGAATAATTGATGACATGTTTATATATACGAAAAGAAAGAAATCCTCCACTGAGCAGACAACCCACGCAAAAAAGAGCAGATAGCCACGCAAAAGAAAAGGAAAAGGGGAGTAAAGGAAAAAAAAGGGAAAAGGGCAAGCCCGTTAAGAGGCGATTCTCGTCAGATAGTTGCTTGGTGCAATACCAACAGTAGAGTCGTTCTTTTTAACCTGCCACCACTTGCCGCTGTCATCAATGACATACATGACCTCGTCCTTTGCAAACGAGACCTCGTTCGGGTCGTCGGGGTTAGCATCATACGCATACAATGCCCGTGCCTTGTACGCGCCTGTTGGCGAGTCTGGCTGTTTTGACGTCATGATAGACTGCGTGAGCTCCGACGTGTAGTAGTCGGTGATTGAGCTGGTGTTGGCTGCGGTCACGACTGGTTGCGCTCCACCCATTGTGGTGCGGTAGTTGATGTGCTTCATCGACATGTCGCCTGGCTGCATACCGCCATCATTAGCGGCGCCAGCAGAACCATTGCTGCTATCGCCGTCCATTCCGCACAATGAGGCCAGATACGTGCCAGGACCGCTGCCGAGTACAAGCACCCAGAAGAACAGCATGATCTCTACAAAGATAAGACCAGCTGACATGGCTTGCAGTGGTCCGCTTCTCGCATTGATGTAGTATCCGATATGTCCGATGTTGGACGACAGCCCAACGCCGATCATTGTCAGAAGAGCCAGCCGGTACTGGTTCAACGTGTTTGTTAAGATGGCAAGCACAAGCGCCAGCGCAAGTAGCAGGAGGTAGGCAATTATAAACCATGTTGTAGCCGCCACGTAAATAGATTTGATGATTCCGCAAACCAGACTCACAATCAGCCCTCCATACAAGAGCGTCAGCGTGCCTATGAATATAGGGTTGCTGAATAACCGCTTGATCTGAATGCTCATCGTTCTTGAAGCGTAGTTGTATAAGACTCTTGATAGTTACTAATGCCGCAGAGTCAAAGGAAAATTAAGTGATGTAGTAAACGGCGCAAAATAAGACGAGCGAGCGGACGAGCGGAGGTGAGTTTTTTTTTTTTAAAAAAAAAGAGACGAGAGTCTTTTTATACTGTACACGTGCTTCCAGAGCAATAAAAATGTGAGAGGGTTGGCGGGCTATCCTAGCAGGGACGATGGGCAAAACGGAAGAGTCAAGGGATTAGGCTATTTATCCAGGGCACGGTATAATGATGGCAGACAGGCGGCTACAGGCGGAAGGGCGTTTGATGTCCTTTCAGAAGTGGTGGAATAATTAGCAGTAGGAAAAATTCGAGCTGCAGGATCTGCTTTGTTTTTGTTATTCGATGTATGTGCAGTGCGGATGGCAGAGTATGAAAGAGGGGATGTATATGTATGGCGAGAATAAGAACCAGCTCAGGGTCCTTTTGAATGTATGGAAGACAAGTGAGAACAATAAAAAAGGGAATAAGGTAAACAAAGCGAAAAAAAAAAAGAGTTGAATAACGACAATTGGCAGATATGTGAGGAGAGAAAAAATGAAAAAAGAAAGGGATCTGGGTACCAAATAAACCTCAAGAAACAAGGTTTACATTTATTTATGAGGCAAGGAAAGAAGGAGACGGACAAGAACAGATAGAGGGTAAAACTGCAGGGAAGAGAAAAAGGAAAGAAGAAAAAAGAGAGGAAAGAAAGGAAGAAAAAAAAGATGCTATTTTTGTTTTGCAAGCTGGATGGTACAGGGATTTACTGACATGAGTGAGCAGTGAAAATGGCAGCGCACTTAACTTTGACAGCTCATAAACGAGCATCGACAGGAACAGCATGTGGGCGACCACACATTTGCCAAGCAAAAATGCAGGAAAATGTTTTTCAGAAAGAAAACCGGTTTCCTATAAAGGCCATAAAGAGAGCTGCAGGCCTCCCCCAAGCCAACCGTGCATCCTTTGTGGTGGGGGTGGTTCAATCCTTCGGGCCTCTGTAGAAGCGTAGAGCAGGCGTGTGCTTCAAAGTTCTGAACCAACATTTTCCAAAAAAAAAATAATATTTAGCCATCCGGCGACTATTGCTGGTAGAAACAGGTACTGCTTCCTTTACAGCAGGAAAGTAAATGATCTTTGGAGGAAATATGACCCTTGCTTTTCTGGATGTGCCTAAAGGAATGGTGTTCTTTATCTTTTACGTGCCATTTCATTCTATTTCTGTTTCGGGAACGTCTTGGCAGTCTGCTTAGATTTGAACATTGCTTTGTGGTGTGCAAAGCCAGTGAACTTCCAGATAGATTTGAGGGAGGGAAGTTTCCTTTAGCGCCAATTCTCGCAAAAAGATGTTGTGGATACTTACTAGAAGGGAGGAAAGTACAGGTCGTAACAGAAAAAAGTTCTACGGTCAACGCAGAAAGTTTTCTTATAGTCAAATAAAATAAAAAAAGACGCACACAGGGACCGAGCAAAAAAACATGAGCGAGTGAAGAGAGAAAAAGAAAAGGCAGCGTGCTTGTGCCTAATTTTTATTTTTATATCTACGCCTGGATGCAGGGGATTTCCATTTCTCACTCAATTGTCCCGCCCAGCAAAGCAACGGCAGCGGGCCATGTAGTCTCTCAGTCCAAATTCTCGTCTTTCAGGTTAAAGCTGTAAGAGCGAAATGGAAAAAGGAGATCAGTCCGCTTATTGTGCCAACATGCTGTTCCTCTTTTGTGCCATTTAGTGTGCGGAGAAGAAGCCATCCTGCTTACATTGCCCGATGCTAGCGAATCAGACAAAGGCAAAAAAGGCGCTGTTTCGGCTTGTGCAGAAAATAATAAATAAGGCGTTGATCATAATCATGTTTCACTAATTCAGCCCATTTGATCAGCAGAACAGACAGAATTGTCGAGTTGGATCGGATCAAAGTGTTGGCCAAAAAAAGCAGAAGAGCTAAAAAATCGGTAGCATCTATTTTTGCCCAAAAAAACATCAATATTGGCTGGTGAAGCCCGTGGAATTGGCTTTTGATTTCTTCCTTTTACACGCTTGCTTGAAAGTTCATTCTTTTTTCAACATTTAATCCATCAAAATGGCCATTGGCAAGAATAAGTACGCATCCATCAGCGGTTACAGAGACATCGAATCCATTTAGAAAGGAGCCCATCATGCGAGGGATTTAAGAGATACTCATTGTTGGCGAATCCATGAAACTAAAGCTCATTTTGTACGAATCTATTATTGCGCATCCATTGCTGTTGCACATTTTTAACACTGTAGGCGTCTGTCCAAGGGAAAGAAGGGTCTTAAGAAGAAGATGTAAGTTCAATATTTACACAGCATAGTGGACGTAGGACGTATCCATCTGAATAAGCGACAAAATAGCAGCAACAGCACAGAGGGATTAGCTAAGGGAACATGGTTGGAATTCGAACAAATTGAATTCAGAATTGCAGCTGCGATGGTGAGGAGTCCATTCGGTCACCCTTTTCTTGCGTTTATTCTCACCGCTCGAAAGCAGTGGAGAATTGCAATGAGGCAAAAGTCTTCTTTACGACTGAAAAGCCAGGAATGAAATCCTTGCGTAGTGACTGAAGAGGCTGGAAACTTTGGTTCTTGCTTTGATTGAATTCGGCTGAGAAAACAAACGAAGCAGGAGCATTCACATTCAGATTCGAGTCTTGCGTTTCAACAAAACTCGGATTTCCAGCAGCTTTCTTAACTGTCAGAGACTTTCAGCCATGCTATCCTCTACGCGTAACCCACGGTGTGTCTTTGGTTCTTGTTGCTTTATTTTTGTGGTAACGCCTCTACCAACGTTGATAGTCTGACTGCTGAGCAGAGCGGAGTGAAACAGATCACAGCCATCAACATCTGTGTAATAAGTGCATGCTATTTGTTTTCTCTTGACTGCTTGCTAATTGTTTGCGCATGAAGTTTCACATTTGCAATGTCAACTCCTGCGTGGTATGCACGGAGGTGAACCAAATTTAACAAGTGTAGCGTCGACCCGTTCAGCCGCAAGGAGTGGTACGATATCCGCGCCCCGGCCGTGTTCGAGACCCGCGTTGTTGGCAAGACCCTTGTCAACCGCAGCCAGGGTACCAGGAATGCCGTGGACTACCTGAAGGGCCGCGTTGTGGAGGCATCGCTTGGCGACCTGAACAAGGACGAGGAGCAGGCTTACCGCAAGTTCAAGCTCCAGGTCAACGAGGTTGTTGGGCGCAACTGCCTGACCAGCTTCCACAGCATGAGCATCACGACTGACAAGCTTCGCTCGCTGGTCAAGAAGTGGCAGTCGCTGATCGAGGCCACTGTTGACGTCAAGACCACCGACGGCTACATTCTGCGTCTGTTTGCGGTTGCATTCACCAAGCGCCGTGCAAACCAGGTCAAGAAGACCACCTATGCGCAGACTGCTCAGATCCGCGACATCCGTAAGAAGATGTACGAGATCATGACCAGGGAGGCCTCGTCGAGCTCGATGAAGGAGCTGATGCAGAAGTTCATCCCAGAGTCGATTGGCCGTGAGATCGAGAAGGCGTGCCAGAGCATCTACCCGCTCCAGAACGTGTACATCAGGAAGTGCAAGGTCGTCAAGTTCCCCAAGATCGACACCCAGAAGCTTCTTGAGAGCCACGGGTCCATTGAGGACACTGGCAGCAAGGTCAAGTCTGACTTTAAGGAGCCCGAGATCCAGGCTGAGGTCTAAAAATAAATAAACATCAGGCGCATTGCGGACTGGCTTTTTATTGTTGTTCTCTGCTCTCTCTTTTTTGTCCACAATTCATTTGTTTCACACAACCAAACCAACTAACCAACTAGCTAGCGTTAATCTTCTCTTCACTCCTCTTTCTCACTGGCGGCTGTGTTCCCAACTAAATGAAAACGAAGGCGTGGTCCCATCTGTTGAAATAGGAGAGGGGGAACTTGGCGGAAGATTCGCGGCACCGGTGTTGTCTCCGGGATCGAACCATACAGCCAAAATGGCGGTGGAATGAACAAATGAGAAAATAAGGCGGGCACGTGGTGTGGGACATGTATTAAACCGCATCAGTCGTTTTCTTCAGCATCAATGTTCCGTGCATTCTCTCTCGTTCACCAAAGCTTCTTTTCTCTTTATGCTCGGCGGGTAGCAAGCAGCCGAGGATGGAGGTTCTGGGCCAGCCAAGCAGCATAACGCTTGCAGGAGATGTATAAAACAGATAAAGGAGGAAGAGATGGGAGGACAAGCCAACCAAAGCTTTTCTTCCACTCTCTCCCTCTGGTTCTTTCTTCTTATCAGTTTTCACCACTATTACACGTTCATTACATATACAGACTTTTCTATATCGGCTTGAACGAGAACAACAAGAGAGACACATAAAGACCATGTCAGTTGTACAGCTATCGCCGCGCGTTGAGGAGCTCAAGCGAGTGCTGACAGACTTTGTGGAGAACGAGTGCATCCCTGCAGAGAAGGAGTACCGCGAAGCGTTGGGCACAGGAGCACAGCGGTGGAAGACGGTTCCGCCGGTCATGGAGAAGCTGAAGGCGCGCGCACGGGAGCTGGGACTATGGAACCTGTTTCTACCCAAGGAGTACCCCGAGGGCGCGGGACTCAGCAACTACGAGTACGCGATACTATGCGAGATCATGGGGCGGTCGCACATGATAGCGCCCGAGGCATGCAACTGCAGCGCACCGGACACCGGCAACATGGAGGTGCTAGCAAAGTACGGGACCCGCGAGCAGAAGGACAAGTGGCTCCGTCCACTGCTGAACGGCGAGATCCGGTCAGCGTTTGCGATGACGGAACCGGCGGTCGCATCATCGGATGCTACCAACATATGCACGCGCATCGAGCGCAGTGGTGGCGGATACAAGGTCAGCGGACGCAAGTGGTGGATCTCTGGTGCCGGACACCCAAAGTGCGCAGTGTTCATAACGATGGGCAAGACCGATACAACGGCCAAGAAGCACCAGCAGCAATCGATCGTGGTTGTGCCGGCGGATGCGCCCGGCGTGACCGTTGTGCGGCCGTTGACTGTGTTTGGATACGACGATGCACCGCACGGCCATTGCGAGGTGGTGTTTGACAATGTGTGGGTGCCGGCCGAGAACCTAGTGCTGGGCGAGGGTCGCGGTTTCGAGGTCATCCAGGGCCGTCTGGGACCCGGGCGTATCCACCACTGCATGCGGTCGCTTGGAATGGCCGAGCGCGCCGTGGAGCTGATGGTCGAGCGCGTACAGAGCCGCCATACCTTCGGTCGCGCCATCGCCGAGCACGGTGTTGTGCTCGACTACATTGCCAAATCGCGTATGGATCTAGAGTCCGCACGCATGCTTGTGCTGCGCGCCGCCGATATGATTGACAAGGTGGGCGCTAAGAACGCGCTTAAGGAGATTGCTATGGCCAAAGTGGTTGTGCCTACCGTGGTGCTGGCTATTCTGGACCGTGCGATCCAGATGTACGGTGCTGCTGGGGTTGGCCAGGACACTCCGTTGGCTGAGTTCTGGGCTGGTATGCGCACCCTCCGCATTGCTGACGGTCCCGACGAGGTCCATACCCGCCAGATCGCCCAGCTGGAGATCCGCCACCAGAACGCGCGCAAGGCCGCCCGCTTGGCTGCCAAGAGCAAGCTCTAGTCGGTCGCAGGATCAGGTCATGACATAGTCTGCTTTTTTTTTCTTTGCTTGTGCGTCCAATGCTTTGTGGGATAATCCACACCTGTCAGACATCTTGGAAAGGAAATAAAGTGGAATAAGTAACACAAGAAACGGGGACGGTATGTCCGACAGATTAAACGGCCATAGTAACCACAGGTCCTTGTTGGTCTACTGCGCTGACACGGACCTAATCTTTGGACTGTTTCCTTTGGCTAAGGAGGCAAAAAAGACCGTAACTTCACTCGTCTCTACAATGGTTGTCTTCTCAAGTTTTTATTTTTTTGCCGGAATGTCAGGCTCCCCTCCCCCTTCAGCAGTGGAGACAGGCTGTAGCGCTACTAGAGCAAAGATTTGGCTATTTTAAGACTAGGCGCAGATAATGGAACACTCACAATGAGCTGTACACATTTTGCATCGTCCAACATTTGGCAGCAACGAAGAGATAAGAATGAGATTCATGAGATTCGTGCAGCCTAGCTAAAAGGAAAAATGTTTGCGATTGGACAAAGAAATGGGCGATTGCAGCACATCCTTCAATTGTGTGTTTGCTTTGTTTTATTACGGATCCACTCCATGATCTTGCAGCACAGACTTGTTCGTCTATTTCCTTTCTTCGCTTACATCCCATGCATGAAAGCGCTACTCCTTCTGCTGTAAGCACACATTGGGATTTTCCCTTTCTCTTCTAGTGTTTTGTCACGAAGAGCGGCCAAATATATAAACAGAATAAGCGGATTCAGAGCCAACTATAATTGACGTTATCAAAAAATCCAAATAGAGGCAATTGTGCAATGCAGGCACAATTGCTCAGCGCAAAAATAAATGCCGCCCACTTGCAGACATTCATTCATTCTCGGTCTATAGCAAGGTAATTTGCTAGCTTGGTCGGCTGTGCTGCGCTGTGCTGTCACATCGTTTGGATCATGCTTGATGAAAGAGGATGTCACTTTTATGCTTTTTTCCTCATCCACGGCTGCTAAGCCTCCTTTTCCAATGCTGTCGCCGAATCAGCAACAACTGACAGACCAAAGAAACTATTATGATTTATTATTGATTATTGCTCAACGGCTGGCGCGCAATAGACTATGAGAAGAAAGACATTGAAATAACACCATTCCATTCATCCAGCCCAAACGACCACACTAAGCACAAGTATAAGTACAAGAAATAAAAAAATGAGAAAGGCCAAATGGAACCCCATGTGGCGGTGGTCAATTGAGTCTCAGCCAGCAACCGACAAAACAACAAACAACAAACAACAAACAACGAACAAAGTAAACAGACAAATAACAACAGAGACGAAAAGGGAGAGGCAGCAACAAGAATGAACTGCTTCATGCGTCTTTATTCTACAGCACGAACGGCCCAAGCAAAGCCTCCCTCGTTTGCCCAAAATAAGCAAACACGCTTGTTCCAAAAAAACTCCCCTCCAAAAACTGAAGAGAGAGTTCCTCTTTATTTTCCTCTCTTTCTTCTAGTCTATTAACCAAGCCTTTCTTTGCTCTTTTCCCCCTTCCCCTCCTCTTCTGTGCTCTTTTTATTTTTATTTTCCTAATAGAGTACTTGTTTCTTATTTGCGACTGACGGGGCGGTAGAGAAAGGGACTGCCCAACTTGATTCCAAACTCGACCTAATTTCAAACTCAACCCAGTAGTATCCCCCACCTTGCACTCCACTATCACTAAAAAAGGATATTATCGCCTTGGGATACCAACGCCCCCTCTTATCTAATTATACATACAGTTTTGCTCTTCTGGTCTCTGCAGCGTGAATTCAGATTCATAAGCGAATCTCCCTCTTCTCCTTGCCTTGACCAGCACCCTCCAAAAGAGCATACACAAGTACTCATCGCATACTCCAAAAACACTACTATACTACTCTGTTCGCACTATGAGTAACGCCGACCTTGCCGAGAGAATCGCCAGCGCAAAGCGGGATGCCGAGCAGCTGAAGGATAGAATCAGGTCGACCAAGGAAAAGCTCGCCGACACCACACGTAAAGTATTCTAAAATGTTGGAGTGGGATAGATCCCCTTTTTCTTCATCAGATTCGCGAGTTCCTGTCCCTCTCTCTCTCCGTGCGCAGTATCTGATTTGTTTGGAAGATGCCAGCTCCTCTTCTCACCAGCCAATCACCCAACCCTATCTTATTGACGACACACTAACAATGCAAAAGATATCAATGCCCTCTTCTGTGCCTAATCCCCCGTTTTCCTCTTCTTCTTCTGTTGCACATTTATGTAGTTAAGCGTGCGTCCGAAAAGGTGCCTGCGCTGCCCAAGATCTCAATGAAGGTGCGGCGGACGCTGAAGGGCCACCTGGCAAAGATATACGCCATGCACTGGGCAGAGGACGAGCGGCACCTCGTATCAGCGTCGCAGGACGGCAAGCTGATAGTGTGGGACGCATTCAGCACAAACAAGATCCACGCGATTCCGCTGCGCTCGTCGTGGGTGATGACGTGCGCGTACGCACCATCGGGCAACTACGTGGCATGCGGCGGACTGGACAACCTGTGCTCGATCTACAATCTTAAGACAAAGGAGGGGTCGGTTAAGGTTGCGCGCGAACTGTCGGCCCACACCGGGTACCTGAGTTGCTGTCGTTTCATCTCTGACCGCCAGATCCTGACGTCCTCGGGCGACATGTCGTGCATGCTCTGGGATATCGATGCGGGCGTCAAAACGATGGAGTTCAACGACCATACTGGCGACGTCATGTCATTGTCGTTGTCGCCTAATAAGAATGTCTTTGTCTCGGGCGCCTGCGACACCACTGCCAAGGTCTGGGATATCCGGTCCGGACGGTGTGTGCAGACATTCACAGGCCATGAGTCCGATATCAATGCTGTGCAGTTCTTCCCTAACGGCGATGCCTTTGGAACAGGGTCCGATGACGCGTCGTGTCGTCTGTTTGATTTGCGCGCAGATCGTGAACTCAACCAGTACACGCATGACAATATCCTATGCGGTATCACCTCGGTTGCCTTCTCGTACTCGGGTCGCCTGTTGTTTGCTGGCTACGATGACTTTAACTGCAACGTGTGGGATGTTCTTAAGGGATCGCGTGTTGCTACGCTTTCGGGCCACGATAACCGTGTGAGCTGTCTTGGCGTCTCTAGCGATGGTATGGCTCTGGCTACCGGTTCGTGGGATAGTCTGCTCAAGATCTGGGCCTGATGCTGCCAAGTCGTGTGTGTGTCTCTTCCTTATTCTCCTCCCTTTCCACCGCATCTTCTTCCTTACTACTATTTTTCTCTTTATTTTGCTCTATTTCGCCTTCTTTGGAATTCTCTTTCCTGCTTGCTGTTTCTCGTATATAAATATCTTTCTTTACTTTTCCAAGTGTTATTTGGGTTTGTATCGCTATTAAAGTTAAAGGTAAAGGCATGTTTTGATCGGGATTTGTGATCGGGCAGATATCAGATTAGCGTATGCTTTATTTTTTTCTTTTTCTTTTTTTCTTTTGAAAATTTGTTCGTACTTTTCTTATTAAACTTTTTATTTCCTTTTCTCTGGGTCCGCGTTTGTTTGCTTCCTTTCTCTCACTCTTGTTCTTTTTTATTTGCAATTTAAACAACGCATACAATACACGCTAGCTAAATTAAATAGAATACAGTGAGAGGCTAACAAGCTCGACTGGGTGATTTCATTCTGTGATATTTTGTTTTATCTTTACTTGATTTTGGCTATTCCTCTCAACCGTATCATATCTAGCAGCCATGGCAGCAAAGTCAGCAAGAAAGAAGGATTGGACAAGCAAACAGGGCACGCCAACGGCAAAAAAGAACGTTGCCAGCCATAAACAGCAGCCGAATCGACTGGCAGATCAAAGCGACCACGAGATGGAATCATCCTCAGAGGACGAGGAAATGTATAACTCGCACGATGACGAGGATGATAACGAGGAGGCTGGCGATGTTAGTGACGGTGACGATGAAGAGATGGACACTGACATCAATAACAACAATAGCAATGGGGCGCTGGAAAAGACCAGCGGTCAGCACAAAAGAGGCCTGGATGCCAAGGCAACAAATGCAGAGATCATGGCGCTCAACGAAACAACGCTGCTGTTCAAGAGCAATCTGTTCAAACTGCAGGAGGATGAGTTGCTGGCCGAAACAAGCGTGAGTGCCGGATCAAAGGCCACACGCGGACTGGATGCGGCGCTTCGGCAGATCCGGGACGCCCTGGGATCACAGGGCCCGGTTGACGAGATGAGTGTGCGCGCAGCCATCAAGTACATGCACAGGATTAGTGGCAGCAGCAAATTGGCAAGAGAAGAGACGCTACAGATTCCGTTCCCGAACCCACCTCCCAGCGACGACATGCTTATTAAGCTTGGGTTCCAGCCTCCGACGGTTATCAACGTTGTGGGCAGCTATCCGCTTGGCATGGCCGTGGCCTCGCGTACAAGCTTCAATGTTGATATGGTGGTGCAAATGCCCTCCGCCTTGTTCCAGGATCGCGACCACCTGAACTACAGGTACTTTTACAAGCGCGCGTTCTACGTGGCCGTGCTATTTGTTGGTTTGAAACAGTCCGCTGCGCTGCGGGATGCGTTTGACATCAACATCGAGTGCATGCATGGCGACCAGAGACTCCCGATCATCGCAATGCGTCCGCTAAAGGGTGTCAAGAGTCTGGACAGCCTTCCCGGGGGTGTGGTGGTGCGCATTCTTCCCAGCATTGCCCACGACACGCTTCCGCTGAAGCGCTTGGCTCCCGACCGCAACCACGTGCGGCCCAGCCATATTGATCCGGCCGCTGCGGGTGCCGCCGAATCAGGCGACGATCCATCGTCATCTGGCTCGAATTCGCTACCACCGACACCGCTGTATAATTCGGCGCTTCTAGGGGATGCCCTGTTTTTGACGCACATGAAGTACCTGTTTGAGACCGCCGAAATGTGCCCCGAATTTGCACGTGCTGCTTCATTGCTGCGCATATGGCACGGGCAGCGCAGTGTGGGCGGGACCCAGATTGGGTCGCATAGTCTGGCACGTACCCAACGAGTCACAGGCTTTGTGCTGACCATGGTTCTGGCATGGCTGCTGCGTGGAGCCATGTCGGGAGAAGTAGCGGAGAGACGGTTCCGGTTGTCACCAACGATGTCTGCGCACCAATTGTTCAAAAGCACGATAGAGTTCTTGGCGCTTCACGACTTTGAAGACATTCCCGTTGCGTTTGGCAGTGCGGTGGACATGGCTGCGTTTGCCAGTAATTTCGGTGCAGTGTTTGTTGATCCGTCGGGGGCACTTAATCTACTGGCTGGCGCCCAGGAATGGGAGCTTGCAGAGTTGCGGATGGCTGCGCGACAGACTGCGCTTGACATCAACCACCATGCGGAGAACAGGTTTGACCGCATCTTTTTGGATTCCCGACTCACGCGGCTGGCGGTGTCGAGATACGACCATGTGTTCCGTCTGGAGGTCGATGGTATCTCGCGGTTCCTGGCACCGAGCACTGGTGGTGATGGTTCGGCAGCGAGCGTGGCACGCAGACTGGCGGAGCTTGACCACGGAAACGCAGTGACCGCAGTGCAAAGCCGGATTGCATCGTTCCTGTCCTCGGCGCTCGAGAGACACGCGCGCATTGTTGCCGTCCATCCGTGCGTGCCAGACGCAGGATTGGCCAAGGAAGGATCATGCGTGTTCTTTGTTGGAGTTATTGCCAACGAGGATGTATCCAACCGGCTGGTTGATCTGGGACCCAATCCCGATGCCGAGCCCCAGATGGCAGCCCGGTTCCGCGCGTACTGGGGCGAGCGTGCCGAGCTGCGTCGGTTCCGCGATGCATCGATCCGGCTCGCTGTTGTGTGGGGCGCCAACGGAATGCCAACGGAATCGAGGTCGCTTATTCTGCCGCGTATGGTGGCGTACCTTCTGCGTCGGCACTTTTCAATCCGTGCAACACCGGAGGTCATGGTTCCCGAAGACCTGCTGGTCGTCGATAAGGCACGGCCAAAGGCGGCTCAGGCTTTTGGTGGCCGTGTCGGAAGGCTGTTTACGCTGTCGGCACGGGTGGTCGACTTTACCCAGTCGATGGACATCTGCGGCCCGGCCACTGACGAGATTACGTTTGAGCGGGCGATCGGTGCATTTGACCAGTTGCAGCGCGATATCAAGGACATGGAGGACAGACTTCCGCTGCGTGTGCTTGCGCTGCACCCGGTGTCGCCGGGGCTCCGGTACGCGTCGCTGACGCCGCCCAAGCCCTTGGCATTGTCGCGTAATGGCGGCGACGACTCGTACATCGAGCCCCTGCATGCGATCATCGAATTTGCAGGATCTACCAAGTGGCCGGACGATATTGCGGCCCTGCACAAGGTCAAGGCGGCGTTTCTTCTGCGGATTGGCGAGTGCTATGCGGCGGCGCACCCGGACTCGCATGTGGATGTGGGAAACCGGTTCTTTGGCTACGGAGCGGCAGATGGACTGACCACGGGGATCTCGGCCACGCGCGTGGCATCGCGCGACGCAGACGACATGGATTACGAGCGCGACAACGTGCTGGATATCCGCCATGCAGCCAGCGGATACACGTTCCGCCTGAGCATTCTGTGCGACCACGAGGGAGAGCTTCTGGCACGCAAGGTGCGCGAGCTCCGGATGGCGGGTAATCCGTCTCCGGCTACCACGTTGGCGCTTGAGCACGCGCACCGTCGCTGGTTGCGCACCAACCGGTGGCGACCCACGCACCACAGACACGTCATGGATATGTGCCAGCGCCATCATCCGTCCGCATCACTTACCATCCGTCTGCTGAAGCGCTGGTTGTCGCGGCACATGCTTCTTGGCCAAGCCGTGGGCGTTCCCGAGGAGCTCGCCGAGCTCGTGGTTGCCTGCGTGTTTGCCGGGACGTCCTCTGCCAACAATGCGCTTGCCACACCGGCGTCTGCGTACGCTGGGTTTGTGCAGAGCTTGCAGCTGCTCTCTCAGTGGCGGTGGAAGGAGGATCTGTGCGCCGTGGACTTTGGCGCCAACATATACGACAATGACGGCGACGAAGAGGGAGAGTCGAGCAGCTTGAAGAACCAGGCGATGGGCGTGTGGAGAAGCGAGGGTATGTCGGCCGAAAAGTTCGGACTGCTGCAGAAGGAATTCGACGAAGCGCAGCGGAAGAACAGGATCACCAACGCCATGCGTATTGCCACCGAGGACGACCCTGCCGCGCAGTGGTGGGGCACCGTCCCACCCGTGCTTACGCGGCGTATCCGCGATCTAGCAACTGCGTCGCTCGAATGTGTTGCCCGGTGCGTTTCCGCCGGCACCGATTCATGGCTGCCACAGGTGTTCGCCACGCCGCTTGGCGACTACGACTTTGTCATCCGCCTAGACCAGGACGTGGTGTGCCGCAAGTACGAGCAGCCGCCAAAGTCGGCCTTTGAAACAATGGGGGAGGCCACTAACTCTTCTGCTACTGGCACCGATGGATCAGTAGCCGGCGGGAACTCTGCCGAGGTGTTCAAGAACCTTCTACCAACTGCCCAAGGCCGGAGCCAGGCGCAGACGCAGACGCAGACGCTAGTACATGTGAAGCAGCGCGCAAACCCGTTCAACCAGCCTGGAATGGTCGGTTTCGACCCCGCGTCGATGTTTGTCCGCGACCTGGTTGACGTCTATGGCGACAGCGTGTTTGTTTTCCACGACGTCTATGGCGGCAGCGTTGTGGCTGGTCTGTGGAACCCAGCCGTTGTTGGCAAGGATGTCCCGTTCTCCGCCGGCCTGCATGCCAGCATGGCTCCGGTGAAGCGGGAAACCCCGGCTTCCTCATCATCGCGTCCGCTGGTCAGATACAATGTCCAGGACGTTGTCAGCGAGATGATCCGCCTGGGCGATGGCCTGGTTGCCGATTTTGCCATCCAGCGCGCATAGTGCTTATTCTCGATGGCATTCTCTTTTTCTACTACTGTGTTTGTGAATGATGGATGAAGACAGATAAATGGCGAGTGCAGAAAACAAACGAATAAAGGTTGATTTAGTCCTCCGCAACCGACGAGAGAGCAATGAGCGAGAACCCAATGTTCTTGTCCTCCATAGCGGCAATGCGTCTCTTGACCACGCGGACGCCGTCTCTCAGCACATCGGTTGCCGGGCCGTGGTTGATGGGCACCGAAAGCCCTCCGTCAATCTCGTACAGATCGCCATCGACGATGGCCAGTGCCACGTAGTGGTAGTCGACGTCAGCGTCGGCCTCGGGCGCCGTGGACTGGTCCTCGGATGCTCCGCTCCTGTGCGCCTCCTCCATCTCCTTGCTCTGCTCGAGCTCCTTGGCCTTTTCCTCGGGCGACAGTCCATTCACCTTGCCAAAGAACGCGGCAACGTTCCCGCCAATCGGAAGTGTCTTCTGGTTGTTTCCCAGCGCGTGGAAAATAGCCATCGTTCCGCAAGCGTTCCCGATGGTCTGCCGCATATGCCAGACGTTCGGCGATACTTTGGCCTTGCTGCTCTGCGCCTCCCTTTCCCGCTCCATGTTCGTCCCCTCCACCTCGGGGAACAGAAACACCAGTGCGTGCACTGGTTGCGCAACCATGTCGAGGAGCTCGTCGTCAAAACTGTACACGTCGTCAAACTTGACTGACGCGCCAACCCCCATGTGCTCGATTATCTTGTTCATCACCTGCGGGGACGACTCCAGCGGCACCCAGTAGATCTTGTTCTTCTTGTTCTTTCCTTCGCACGCAGACATGCTTGACGGGTTTAACAGAAAAATTGACAACAGTTATAATATACTGCCTATAGAATATTGGAGGAAAAGTGCGCTCAAGAAATGGGATGTAGAAAAGAAAAGAAGAGACAAAAGAAAGATGGAGGATGGTGAAAAGTACGTCATCCCTCATATCATGATAATGATGTTGGAAGTGAAATTAGTTATTCTGTGTGCTTTATCCGCTTCTCTGTGAGCAATGCAGTCAGTCTCCTTTTTAAATAAAAAAAGAATTATTTCTTTAGTATCTTTCCGCTGTGTTCTATAGTGAGTGCGCCTCTGCTTTCATCCAGAAGTCGTTGTTATATGCGGATGATGAAACGAGATGATGGGGATGGTGTCTGTGAGTGAGTGGCCCACCTTGTGGATTTAGATAATTTCTTGTTTTGTGATTTGTCCCCAGCCAGAGTGGCTAACGGCTCCAAAAAAAATCCATGCTCTTTCTTTCTTACTATAGCTTTAAAATTCTTTTCTTTTTTCTCATTTTCTTTTGTCTTTTTCCTTTTCTTCATAAGCAACGACAACAAAATAACCATCTTGGGGAGGGAGGAAAAAAAGGCTGGAAATGTCGGACACCGGAAGGAGCGATGACCACGACGATGATGAATTCGGCGGCTTTGGCGTGGAGAACTACGATGACGGCGAGGATTTCGGCGATTTCGGCGACTTTGGCGAGCAGACCTCACCTCATCCACAGATCCCCGACCCAGAATCACACAATGTAGACAGCAGTCGCAACAGCCAGCATAATACAGCTACTACTGACATACCGTCGTCGTTGTCTGTTATTGACTCGACGCTGGCACAGGCTGCACCTCTTTTAGACAATGCCTTATCTGACCATGCTCGAGGTGAGACCCTGGAGGAATGCATCAGCAACATCTTTAGCAACCTCCCAGACTGCAATGACAGCAGCAAAATAGACATTGGGGAACCGAAGCTAGACAAGTTGCGACTAGATAACAACAACTACTACTACAACGACGACGACGGTCCGTGTATAGCAACAACTACCACAGGTACTACTAACGCCGACGAAACCGTCGCTGCTGTTTTGCGGAGAAACACGAGTACGCGTGAGGAGATGGAACCACGGCTGTTGCGGAACCTGTTGTTAGTGTCTGTGGCCTCCGAATCCCTCGATTCCCGAGACATCCGCTACCTGCTCACACCGCTTTCCAAGATCATCATTGACCTGGAGGCGCACAAAAAGAAGCACTCAAAGAAACTGCCCCTGCTTACCGTGGAGGAGATCCAGGCAATTGCTTTGTCACAAGAACAACAACCATCCCTACCGGAGGATCTAGCTGAGAACAATCCTCAAGGCAACGGTGTTGACGATGACGACGATAATGTGCTTGGTGCATTGAAGCATGCGCTGGTCTCTATTGATGCGCTCATAGCCGCAAAGGTGCAAGAGATTGACAAGAGAAGGGATGATATTGTTGCTTACAACCAGGTCATTCAGAAGCTAATTGCCCAGGCGTCCAAGCTCCATTGATGGGAGGGAGATACTAGTAGATGATACACAGTGGTGGGTTGTTTGATTTTTAGTTGGGGATAATCTTTCAAATTGTATAATATTTTCTTACGTGCTTCAGGATCACGTGCATAATCTTATAATTACCAACATTTCCGAATGGTCATATAAATTTTTTACACTGCTAATGCGCGCTCCTGCCGCAATGGACACAAATTGCCTTTTATCGAACATCGTCGTTGTCACAAATATTATCCATTTCTTTTGTTTTTGTTGTTGTAAATAATACGTTTGAATAAAGAACACAATGGACTTTCAAAACAGAGCGGGCTCCAAGCCAGGGGCCGGTGCGCTAATGTCGCAGTCAGAGTCGAACGTCGCAAGACGCGAGCGGCTCCGCAAGCTAGCGCTAGAGACAATCGATATAAAGAATGACCCCTACTTTATGCGCAACCACCTAGGATCGTACGAGTGCAAACTGTGTCTGACGCTACACAACAACGAGGGGTCGTATCTGGCGCACACGCAGGGCAAGAAGCACCAGACAAACCTGGCGCGGCGTCTGGCACTGGAGGCCAAGGACCAGGAGTCGCTGGGCTACGTGCCCGGTGCTGCCCGATCACAGGCTGCTGCTCCAAAGGTCAGAAAGAACGTGGTCAAGATCGGGCGGCCCGGCTACAAGGTCACGAAGATCCGCGATCCGAGTACAAAGCAGTTCGGCCTGCTCTTCGAGGTCACGTACCCGGAGGTCACGGAGGAAACCAAACCGCGGCACCGGTTCATGTCCGCCTATGAGCAGCACGTGGAGCCTCCGAATCGCCAGTACCAGTACTTGCTTTTTGCGGCCGAGCCGTACGAAACCGTCGCATTCAAGGTCCAGAGCAGGGAAATCGATATGCGGCAGGGGAGGTTTTGGTCATACTGGGATATGGATACACGGACGTTTACGCTGCAGTTCTTCTTTAGAAACCCGACTCGGTCGTACGGATCCCAGACGGCAGTACCGGGCCATGCAACAGGCGCCAATGCTGTTGTTCCAGCCGGATACCCGGCCCAGCAAAACGCGGGGTCCTATTACATCCCGCCAGCCCAGCAGACCGGATACCAGTGAGGAATAAATGTGCGATGGGTTGGATATTAAAATTGAAGTATTCAATAAAAGTAAAAAACAAAACAAAAGAGGAGGACGAATCGAAATTATCATTATTTCATCTACGCTTTAGTAGGAAGGTCGGGTATGGCTTAGCCCAACCTTGGATTTATATACGGTGGTTCCCTGCAGCACCAGAGCTACTGTTGCTGTCATAGTTTCTGTTGCTGCCTTCGCCAGAAAGACGAGGAGGAGGATTAGAAGCATTTACACTGGAGTTAATGTTGGAGTTATTGTTGTAGTAACCTTCCCACCCATCAGCATCACCGCTGTCCATCAGATCCACCATTTTGCCCTTGGCTTTGCTTGACATCTGGTGTGTGTTGGTGTCAATAGCCGATGCAGGGGCATCCTGGAAGTCAATTAAAGGCGCTATTTGTTGCTGCTGCTGCTGCTGCTGCTGCTGTCTGTGGTAAAGAGATTCGTCTGGCATTGGCATTGACATAGCCTCTGGGAACTGAACAGGACTTATGCCATGGCTTTCAAATCCAGTGGCAACAGAGGACGTCGACAGCGAAGTAGCAGACGTCGTGGCAGCCAGCATGCTGGCCAGCGCCTTTGACGACTCGCCTTGGGATTCAGATGCATAGGGTTGTGAAATCGACGACAGGGCAGCAGCAATAGCAGCGGCAGCAGAAGTAGAGCTGCTCCCCGCACCATCCCCTTCATCCAGGTACACGCCGCGCATGCCCTCTGTGACAGAGGTTTTGAGACTCTCCTGAATGGCCTTCCATTCGTTGTGTGAATTTTGTGTTTTGTCAAAAAGCCATAGACAGCGATCAACCCGGTCGGTGGCGGCCGTGAGCTTGGAGAGAACATCCACGTTCTCCGGACCAAGCATCTCGATAAAGTTGATCAGCGGCGTCTTGCGCTTTTTCACATCGTCAACCATATCGGTGACGATTGCGTTTTCTGTGGGGTCCTCTTGCACGTCCAGCGAAATAAGCGTCTCGGTCAGAATGTCGCACATTGAAATGACTTCCTCTGAGGATGCATCCATGTGCTTGATAAACTCTGGCGATACCTCGGTGTTGTCTTCGGATACATTGCGACTCATCTGCGCCGATTCTATTAGTGCCCGCTGCTGTGATAAGAATATAGGATCGATTGTACCGCTGTTTGGATCGTACGACTGCTGCTGCTGCTGCTGGAGGTGGACATCGCTACTGGCCTGCGGAAGCGTAACCACGGGAATACTGCCTTGAGCAGCAGCACCCAATGTGTCTAATGACCGGTTCTGGGCCGATATATGTTCGTTGGTGTTTCGTGGGGATGTGGAATCTGTTGTTGTTTTTGTTGTTGTTGGCGGCGGGTACGCCCATCCGGGCTGGTCGTGTGTGAGTGGGGGGATTGGTAAAAGCTGCCACACAGGCCTCAGGTTTGTCTTTTCCTTGACATTATCTACAACGCTCTCAAGGTTGAGGCGGGAAGCCGTGTCCTCTTTAAACAAAATACACCAATTTGACACCATGCACAAGAGGGTTTCACGCACAGTGATCGGGATAAACGTGGATGTTATAAACTTTAGCAAAAGGGCGTTGGTGTCGGGGTCCTGTAGAAGCGGGACCATTTCACGTGGATACGACCAAACGATGCCGTGGAGAACGGTGAGATATGCCAGCGATCTGTGTATTTCGGGGTTTGTTGATGGCGCATTTGGCATGGAGATTGAGGTTTTTCGCACAATGCCTGATCTGTTTGCATCGCCGCCTGCGGAGCCATTGCTTCCTCTGTTCGTGGAAAGAAGCCGTGTGCGCAACTTTGTGTCCCACTGGAACGTTTGCTTGGAGACAACGCACTGGATTACATACTGGAATGCCTCGGTTGGACTATTGTCAGTAACAGCAACAAGAGAAAAGCGTGGAGAAATAGGAGAGACCATAAACCCCGGTAGTTTGGAACAGGGGCATAACATGTGTTTAGTGCTAATGTTTGGTGTCTTTATGGGGCTTTCTCTTTAGACAAAGATGTGAAGAGAAAGAAGGAAGGCCAATGCATGGCGCAAAAAAATACTTACGCATCGGGCTGTTTCGAAAATGTGTCGTATAGCCGTGGATAGGCACCTATATCCATCGTCGCGTCATCTACACACAGCAAGAAGAAAAAGAAGAGGAAGAAGAAGAAGCGTTACCCAGCATGGGAGGGGAATACAACACAGACAAATAACGTTAATAAGAATTATGCGTGGCTAGCAAAATAAAAAATAAAAAAAGACGGCCCGGCCACCAACACGGCGTGCCATGTGAACTGCCGAGGTCAGCCACTGCCAGATACATACATATTGCGGCCTGGAGCTTCGTCTTTCGCTTTCCAAACAGTGGCATTGACGAGTGCAAATTAAATAAGGAATGAAATGAATGGCGAGAAGAGGTTTGCAACATAATGAATAGAATTAGAAGGAAAGGAAAAAAGAAAAAGAAAAGAAAAAAGGAGGTGTGTGCACAATCAATCTCTAAAGATACTTGGTGGATAGAGAGAGATGGAAGAAATAAGAAACGCGGGAAGGGGGGCCCGGAAATGCCTCCGACTTTTAAAACGAGCAAAAGACGGATAAATGGAGAAGAAAAATGCGCAGGCTAAGAATAATAAATATGAAAGAACAACGGGGGCGGCGATTGGCAAGAAGCTTGCTCTGGGGTTATATGCCAAGAGATGGAATTGTTGCTTTGAATATTGCGTACTCTACTTTATGTCTTCTCCATGGGTTTAGTATAGAGAAGAAACATAGACTTGCAGTATAATTAATGAATGGCAAAAGTGAAATGTAAGGGGAGGTGGGTTCGTGAAAAGGAGATAATATTGCCGAGATTTTGGGCGCACTTGGCTTTCTTTTTAAATGTTTTTCTTTGCCTAAAGAGCTGGTGGACAACAAGCAAGCTACTGCGTTAAAAAAAGGAGGGAGAAAGAGAGAACAATTCTCATTTTTCAGTTTGTTTGAGATATGGATTTGAAGCGCTGTATTTTCGTCGTATCTTTTTACGCTTAAGGGAATCTTCCCAAGAAATTAGATATGCTGTGCGCATCCCGCTTTTCCATGCCATGAGGCGTGTGGATTTCTCTTGGCGCTGAGTCTTGGCGCCGACAGTTTTGATAATTTCTTGGGTTTTGTGTATTTTGATGAGAGTGGGAGAGCCAATCAATCATGTGCAAAATAAAATGAGAAGACCCCCCACCGAATGCTTGCTGGGCCCTGGAGCAAGCAAGCGGCCAGCTAGCCTAAAAGGTTCTACGTAAAACATACGACATGAGAAAGCCACAGCGCGCCGAACAAGAAGTTTGAAATAAACCAACGTAGTAACAACAAGAACAACAACAATTACAATGACAATAATAATGATAATACTAATGCTAATCGCAGAGCACACACGCAGGGAAAGGGAGATCGAAATGGTACTGATGCTCGCAGGACGTCATCTACAGATATCCCTCGCCTATCCGCAGAGCACGCAACCAGCTGCCAGCCCCTTCAGCAATCCTAGGGTTCCTCAGCACCCTGTGGATAATGTTGCGCAGGTTGGGCTCAGTGGAGCGGCACCTGAACTTCACCAGCGACGGAATGCTGGCCAGCAGAGCGACGATCTTGGCGGCCCTGACGTTCATCGTCTCGCGCGTAATGCACAGCTCCTCGTAATGCCACAGCCGCAGAACCTGCAACGAGGTGCTGAGAATCTCCATCTCGCCAACAACCAAGGCAAGGGCCTCATCGATGGCCATTTCCTCGCCCAACGCGTCGTCTCGGGCAACCATGGTCTTCAGAAACACAAGCCTCGGCAGCTCGCGCAGGATCTGGCGTGTCTGCTCAAACGGAATAAGAGCGCCAAGATTCAGACTGCGCATGTTCCTGACCAGCAGGAGGGTGTCGGGCAACGAGCCCTCCATGCGCAGATGGGTGTGAAGAACAACGGACTGCAAGGGCGTCGGCGTCTCGCGCAGAAACACGGCATCCAGTGTCGGTTGGATCATGTCGAGGTGCGGGAGATACATGCGCAGATTCCGCAGCTGCGTCATCCTTGGCAGCTCGAGCCTCTCGATATTGCGCAGCGTAAGGTATATGTACAGATCCTTGATAGGTGAGCACGAGAGAGCCCTGAAGAGCGACGCCGGCGCCGACTGCTGGTACCCAAAGATGTAGGCAGACTCGAGTTTGGGAAACACCAGCGGCTGCATGGTGGCGGCAATGGCATCCTGGTCATCCTCGGGAATCGTGCTTCTATTGTTGTTGCCGTCGTTGGTGGCGGTGGCAGCAGTGGTTGGTGTTGCCGCTATTGTTGGCGTAAACACGCCGATGGCAATGGGCTCGATGCGCAGGTATATCTTGAGCTTCTTCAGACAGCTGAACTCGATGGAGTTGGACCCCGATGCCCCGTAAAACAGGTTGTGCAGAATGTTGGGTTTGATATTATACAGCGCCAGCTTCTGCAACGACCTGGACGCTATGCGCATCAGCTGCTGCTGCTGGTGCTCGTCGCCCGCCATGTCGTCGTTGCCTACGTTCTGGCCAAGAGCGATTGCGTCGTCCAGCGATATCGACAGCGATGTCAGCGCAGGAAAGACCACGGGGATTCTGCAGCAGTTGATGTCCGAGTGCACGTCGATGCGCTCCAGGTGGCTGCAATGCTGACCAAACGCAGCCTTCATTGTGATTCTGGTGAGCGCCAGCGGAATCCCCGGCCGCGTTAGAAAAAAGGACGACACGAACGGCGCGTGTGCAAGCACCGGCTGCACTGCTCGTTCCAGTGGATATGTGGCCGAGCCCCACTTGATGTTCGGGTTGCGTTTGGATTCGAGCCGAAGACACAGCGTCTTTGCCAAAGGCCACGGCTGCTGGCTATATCCGCACGCCCACAAGCACGCATCAATCTCCTCTTCGCTTATCGTCTCGTCAATCGAAAACACTATTGTCTGCACACGACTGACACCGCGTCTCGCCCGCATAGGCACATTGCTGCTGTAATAGACAGTGCTGCCGTCCCGCTGTCTTATTCTCCCAACAGAGCAATACTCGTTCCTGGAGAACCCTGCGCTCTTGTCGTTTTCCTTGTACCGTCCGTTCTGCTGTTTGTGCATCGGCCTTAGGCTTGACGGTCGCATCCCAGAGAGCTTTGTCCGCGCAATGTTCTTGAGCCCAGGACCCCTGGGCTTCTTTGACAATAAAATGACCAGATAGCTGCTGAGGTATGGCGTCAGGGCCTTCCGCCACTCTCGACATACCGACGCATACCGGTTTATGTGCCAAAGATACTCTAGCCGATGCTGTTGTCCAAGAATCCCATGCTCCAGCCAAAAGGTCTCCTGTGCTATCTTTAGGATAATATCGCCATTACTGAGCATCGTTTGCTTCCTGGGCTCTGCACAACTTGTTTCTAAAGAGAGAGAAGAAAAGCAGCAGCAGCAATGATACAGACAACTCTCCAAGAAGTAGAAGGGGAAAAGACGAGCAAGTATAATACAATATATCCGCCCCCACCTAAAATGAATAAAAAAACCCACAGGAATTAAACAGTCGTGCAAGAGCGATGAAAAACAGAGCAGAAGGAAGAGAGAAAATAGCGTCTACCGACTGCGCTGTTGCTGATATTTCTTCTGACCATGACCACGGAAGCGGCTAACCTGTCTTTGCCACTCGAGGACGACCCTTGTCGATCGTTATTTTTATTTTATTTTTGTTTTTGCAGCATGCAGATAGATGGTAAGAGGATAGAAGCAGCGCCAAAAACAGAAAGGCGGTGGCGAATTTCGCATTCTCATTATCATCGTTGTCAGCTGGGCTTATCCAATGCTCTTGATTGCTGTGGCCACTGTTGCTGATGCATTCTATTTTTACCTCGCAAAAAAAGAAAGTCAAGGAAACAAGCCTGCGTTGAAATCCACAACATCAACATTCAAAAGGAGTTGCGGCGCGTCAGCTTGTACGCAGCCGGAGCGGAGGACGGACGATCGTCGCTGGTGCTAGCAGCCCCAGAATGCAGAAGCGATGCGGTTTCCGACTGCCACTGGCCCAAAAGCCCCCTTTTCTGCCAGCATCCCGTCCACTCTCTGGCGTACTCGTATCCACGCTTGTACAGCTCCTCAAAGCGCCCGAAATCCAGCACTCCCACATCCCGCGGTGGCACCCGCAGGTAGACGCAGCTGTCGGCAATCTTTGCGCTCTCGAGCTCCTTGTCGGACGACGAATACGTGAGGCGTGACTGCACCTCGGAAAGCGTGGGGATCCAGTACGACCGGAATGGGTTAAGGTGGTTGAGCAGCACCCAGAACCCAGACACAGATGCGCCGTACTTCACAGCGCTTATGTCGTACTCGCCTGCAATGTCGACTGCAAAGATCATGTCGGCGCCAAGCTCGCTCTTCATCACCCGAACAGGCAGGTTGTCGAGATACCCGCCATCCACAAGCATGTCGCCGTTTTCGTCGCAAAGCGGTGGAACAAATCCGCTCAGCGACATGCTGGCGCGAACCACCCGCCACAGCAGCCCTGTTGTGTGCACCTCGGAGCGCGACCGCGTGATATTCGCCGTTATGCAGTAAAAGGGGAGCCACATGTCCTCGATCTCTGCATCCTTGAACACCTTCCAGATGGCCCTGTTGAACTCTCTGCCAGAAGTGTAGGCAAGGATCGGATACGTCACATCAAGCAGGAAGCGCCACATGGAGCTCATTCTCCGCGAAAACGCCTTTGCCAGCCCGTGGATTGCCACCGAGTCGGGGTTCTGCGCATAGAGGCCCGACATAAACGCCCCAATGCTGGTTCCGCCAACTATGTCAACGGGAATTCCCGCCTCCTCAAACGCCTGCAGCACGCCCAGAAGAGCAATCCCGCGCGCACCGCCGCCGCTCATCACCACGCCAACGGACTTGCCGCATAGGTAGCGCGCAAGGCGTGCAAAGTCCGACCGCTGGCCCTGGTATGTCGTTGGCGTCAGCTGCTTCTCGCGCATCAGACGACGGTAGTACTTTTCTAGACTGGTCTTGATCCGGCCTATTCTGTCTTGCGCCAGCACCGGAATCATCCGCTGCGACGACCGCCATATCTGGCGCGCAAAGAACAGACGTGTACCTGCAAGAAACCCGCCCATCTGCGCGTAGCCTTTGGCCTCAGAGCCCAGATTGATGTCCTCGTAGCCCAGCGGCATCTGGATGTGGTGGTGTGCGTGCACCCATGGCCGGCGCTTCAGCCATTCGCGCGTCGAGCCCATTGCGCACACGCGGTTCTCGTGAAGCAGCACAAGCTCCTTGCGAGCGGTGGTCTTCAGCGCAAGCAGCAGCCGCTCAAACTCGCCTACGCTGGGGTCGCCATCTCCCAGCCCAACAAGAAGAATAAAGTCCGAGTGCCGCACGCAGTGTCTGGTCCATTGCGAGCTGATTCCTCCATCGGCTACATGCAGAAGTAGTCGGCACCGCTGCTCAAGTTCAACGATCCAGCTGGCAATCTTGAGGCGCGCAATGCGGCTGAATGCATGGCGCCCAAGCACTCTGCTCACCGCCGTGTGATCAAGCAGCGCAACATCGCCAGCAACGCACTTCATTGCCTCCTCCAGCTGCTCGGCAAACGCATGTACAGGAACGTCGCTGCTGACCGGAATGATCGCAATGCTCTTCAGGTTCTTGTTGTGGCTGCGAGTGCCGCTCTCAAGGCCAGAAAACCCGCCCTTGGTCAGCTTCTCCTTTACAAGCTGTTGCTGCTGTTGCTGCTGTTGTACCGACTGCGCCGTGCGTATTGCCAGAGTGCGTGACAAGTGGAAAGTCATGCTGGGCACCGTCTGCATCAGCGCCTTGAAGAGCGCTGTGGGAATCCGAACAAGCTCAGTGTCGCGGATCGCATGAAGGTTGAACTTTGACGGCTCGCTCAGTAGCAGGTTGGACTCGCCAACCGACTGACCCTGTCCGTACTCTGCAAGAATGCTTACGCCGCCCTTGTCTTGCTCGATAAACGCACGCAGCCGTCCGCTCAGGACCACATACACCGCATCGCTCATTTCGCCCTGACGGTATATCATCTGGCTCGCCTTGGCCTGCACCCACTCCAACGCGTAGTCGATGTTTAGAATTGCTGGCGGAAGCTGCGACGTCAGACGCCGTGCTAGCGTCATCAGTATGATCGGGTACCGCTCGCCAATCCGCTCCAGCGCCCATTGCGAAATAAACCCAACAATCACGCTTCCTTTGCTTTTGGCTGTGTAAACTGAAGCCATGTCCGTAAGTGCTGGCAAATAACCAACAAGATCGCCAGCGCGCGAGTAGTACGGCTTGTGCGTATGGCCAATCTCTGAACCAGGGTTCCCATTGCCACGATCTGCCGCAAAGTAGCTTGGGCTGCCTTTGGCTCCATTTCCAAAGCTCGATACACGTTCGTTGTCACCATTGTCATCATAGTCATTAACCTTGCTGCTTCGATGATGACTGGATGCTCGAGCATGGCTCTGTCCTTTGGCATTAGCAGCCTTCTGACTGCTCCGACTTTCAAGCCGCACACCCGCCTTCTTGGCAAGACGCGTCATCTGCTGTGCAGCATCGCTGATACTCATAGATGCCCCGCCGCCCTTGAAATTGCCTGTGCTGTCCTGTGTGCCAAAGGTCGCTGCCCTTCCGTCCTTTTCAATCCCCGTAAAGTCCTTGACCGAGTCCCGGTGGGTTATCTCTACCTTGCCATCTAGAATCACATACAGCCCGTGAGGTCTCTGTCCCTGCTGGACTAGTGTAAAGTCGTCTGGAATAATGTATAGTTCCAGCTCATCGACAAGTGAAGGTATCTCGGTTAATGGCTTTGGTAGTGTACCGCCAGCGCTTCGCTTGCCGTCTGAAGCGCCAATTTGCTGCAGCAATGGCAAGACATGCTCCGTACGCGGAAGTTTGCGATGCGTACTCGATCTACGGCTGACAGACGTACTTGATGAGGCTGTTTGTCCATTGTATCCCTTCGACACCGAGCCATGCTGATGCTTGTGATGCCTTTCGCCAATGTTCTGTGAGAATCTGCCATCAGCCGAATGCGGATTCAAGCCCAGAGAATCGCACATCTGGTAAAGAACAGATCTGCGTAGACTTTCTAGATCC
The DNA here is from genome assembly GCA_027578915.1 of Coemansia sp. RSA 1200. Classification (NCBI taxonomy): domain Eukaryota; kingdom Fungi; phylum Kickxellomycota; class Kickxellomycetes; order Kickxellales; family Kickxellaceae; genus Coemansia; species Coemansia sp. RSA 1200. Next base: position 122,550 of record JANBTT010000014.1, read on the forward strand.
TCCTCCTTCGGGACTGCAGGCCCACGCGCACTGTCGCTGCCAGAACGACGGTGTCTGACTGTACCCAGAACATGCGGATCATACACGGGTGTCTGGGTCTCAATGCTCATTCTGCTGCCATCTCCGTTATCAGCATCGTGCTCCGCTACACGCACTGGAAGTGCTGCCTGCCGCAAAGACACTTTTCTCGCAACGGCCTGCAGATTCGAGTGAGTCACTTTCCACGATGACTGAAGCGCATTTGTCGAGTCCAAGCGCATGGCATAGTTAGCCGCCACCAATCCAGATGTCGGCGATGCTCGGGTCGAGAGTAGCGATGGCCTCTGGCCCAGCATTGGCGACTGAGGGATCTGGAGCTGGAGCATCTCGGCTTTCTGAGAAGCCTTGTAGATATCCTTGATGTCCTGCATTGTACTGCTCTGAGCTATATCATTTCCCAGTGGGCACTTTGCAAGGTTACTGATTGCCCGCTCAATCGATACAAGTTCGTCTGGGAGGTCAAGATAGTCGTAGAGCGTGGCAAAGGTCACCCGCTGCAGCCGAGTCAAAATAACCTGCAGAATGTGTGAAGCCGCTTTCGGATAAAGCCTGGTCACACGCTGAAAAGCACTAGCTGGGATCATTGCCAGTGTTGTGTCCACTGTGGCCCGCGCCACGACATTTGGTCGCAATGACCGAGCTGTATCCGCTGCTTCTTGGCGGATGTATCCAAAGGTACCGCCGCCACTGGCAGACAGAGGTGGCTGCTGCGCAATATGGCTTTCATCGTCGGGATATGCAAAATATTTGGTCTCATGGCCACCGGTGGATGCTGTTATAAGGGGCGTTTGCTGAGAAATAAAGGTCTGCTGGGAGCCACGCGGACTGTGTGCGGCGTGTGTTTGGGCGCTGCCATGCATTTGCATGTGATGCACATCGTCCAGATGAAGATCCATCGGATAGCGCTGTCCTGGATTCTGAGTGGCTATTGGGGACGAGTGGATCGAAGTAGCGGTGGAGATAGAGTTGGACGGCTGGCGCTCGACGAATCCATGTCTCAGTGGCACACCAGCAGTAAACAGGCTGAGAATCGAGAAGAGACTGGAAAGCACGTCTCCAGGCCCAACAACGTTGAGCAGAATTGCCGAAGATGCTGATGCTGCAGGTGTGGTTGACGTCGAAGACTGAGTCTGCTGCAAGAAATATGTTGACCTCGATTCGCTGTTCGACCGATCCACAGAACCGCCGCTATCCGTCGACTGTGTGCTTTCCACATCGGACGAATATCCATGTCCGCCTTCATCGAATATCTCTGCCCATCCATCAGCGCCCAAAGCACCAGTCTCGCTCTCAGCTCCTGACAGGGAGTGCGCAGCTGGTACAACAGCCATACTATCTGCCAAATATATCTGAACCTGGCCGTCTATAACTACGTAAAAGTTCTGGTCGTCGCGGTCTTCTTCGCTGTCAAACATCCGCTCGCCGGCTAAAAGACGTCGCGTCTGCAGCTGGCGAGAGAACTCGTGGAACACTGGCTCCTCAATGTATCCAAATATGCTGATGCTCTTCATAAACATGCTCAGAAAGTCTGCGGGGAAACCTACCCCAGCTAATCCCGACGTGGCAGCTGCCGCCGCCGCCGCTGCTTCTGCTGCTCTTTTGCTGCTCTTGATGCTAGAGTATGTGCTCCGTGCCTCCAATGAGGCCATGTAACTAGCACCGTCGGAATCCTCCGTATGCGTGACATCAGGGTGGAGATCGAACCCCGAGGACGAGCCCTGACGGCTGGGGACACCGGTACTGCGTTTAGGATCCGAGGCGGGTGATTTTTTCGGCACCGCATAAAAGTAGCGAAAGTAGTAGAGCCCGCAGATAGCGCCGACCAGAGCGGCGCACATGGCGGCCTTTATTGAAGTTGTTGTGTACAGCAGAATGTGCATGATGAACAAGAACAGCGGTACAATCACGTCAAACACCAGAAACCCTACGACGACAGCGATTGAGGCTAGTATCGTGCAAACCACTGAAAATACGTGGTAGAGAAAGCTGCGTTGCACAGCAGGATCCGTCTCGGCCGGATCGGTTGACCCAACTTGCAGACGAAGGCCCATCGCATTGCTGTCTGACGATGGATCATTCGATATTGCGCACTCTGATACACTCGTCGCCGTTGCTGCGACAAGCACAATCCCAAAGGCTGCCAGGAGTACTACCGATAGAGCAAGACTCCTCAAAGAATGTGTCCGGCGCGGGAACGGAATATGGCGAAATACCATGTTCCAACACGTCACGCTTTTTGACTTTTTTTACTGTTTTTGAAAATGTATTAAAGTACAGGAAAAGAAAGAGAGTTGAATAGAATGAAAAGAATAGCAGAGGAGAGTAGTGAGAGGGAAAGAAAAGGCCAGCTGAAAAATGAGGGGGTGGTGTATTGTTGATAAATATTCCGATACTCTGGAGTCTATTATATTCACAGAAAAAGAAGAAAGGATGAAAAGAAGAAAGGAAACGACTAAATTAAAAGCAAAAGAGAGTGAAGAGAAAGAACGCCTGACTTGACTGCTGTTGCGGTTGGGCATTTTTCCTTGTGAAGAAGACTTGCTGCCATTAAAGCAAGTCACCAGGAATGACAAATCACAGCTTCAGACGCACACCTATCTCATGCGCTGCATCTAATGGTTACGATTAAAAAAAGAAGAAAACGTCACGGCTTTGACATCTCTAAAATATATTTCAACAAACGCAAATTTGAAGTCATCTTGTGTGCAAAAATACAGTACTAGATAAGGTTCCTGGCAGTTGGCGTATTTCCTTTTTCTTTCAAAAGCTGCTGTCATTTTCCTAACGATGCGTGGTCAGAGCAATGGTGGTGTAAGAAGGATAGGCTGGAATCAGAAAACTCCAAAAAAGCCTCGCCACAAACGGTTTATAGATAACTTTCCTAATCAGACTAAAAATGCCTTTATCTCCTAATATGACAGCTTAGCCCAACGGGCTACACATTAAACGCAGCCTCAGGCAGCGCAAGCCTACATAGGCGCGCAGCAAGGCCCTGGAGCTGCACCAGGGTCTGGAGCCCATCAACGATACGCATGTGAGTGACACCGATCTCGCGCACAAACCGAAGTTTCTTGTCCTCATCGATCTCGTCGTAGATCTTGACAACGCGGAACACAGATGTAATGATATCCACAGCAGAGTAGCCCTGCGACCACAGCAGACTGATACAGGTGACGGCGTCATCAACCTCGCCTTTACTGCAGCTGGCAAGCATCTTGCGAATAACGACTGGATGCGGCTGGTCGCATACGCGGAATACGTTGTCGGGGGAGACAAGGCCAAACCCACTGGCCGTGGACTGCAGGTTATTGATGGCCTGGCGCATATCGCCGTCGGCCGAAAACGCAACGGCCTCCAGACCCTCGGGGGTATACTCGACGGATTCGAACCGACAGATCTCAACAAGTCTGCGCAACACCTGGTCGTTCTGCAGCTTGCCGAACCGCAGGATCGCGCAGCGACTCTGGATCGGCTCAATGATCTTGTCCGACAGATTGCACGCCAACGCAAACCGCGTGGTATTCGAGTATATCTCCATCGTGCGCCGCAGCGCCTGCTGCGCGCCAGGCGTCATGCTGTCGGCCTCGTCAAGAATAATGATCTTGTGCCGCCCAGCTGGTAGGTTGACCTTCTTCTGCGCAAACGATTTGATGCGGTTGCGCACAACATCGATACCACGGTCGTCCGACGCATTCAGCTCCAGCACCGCCTCCTTGTATGCTGGCCCTAGCAACGTGTGCGCAAGACACAGGATGCTGGTGGTCTTGCCTATTCCTGGCGCTCCTGCCAGCACAAGGTTTGGGATGTTTCCGCTCAATGCAATAACGTTGAGGCGGTCGACTGTCTCCTGGTTCCCGACAACGTCCTTCAGCTCTGTGGGGCGGTACTTTTCCACCCACGGAAGTGTGTTATTGTTGTTGGAGGAGGATGATTTCGATGTTGCAGAGGCCATTGTATTGTAGTTAGTTTTCACTTTATTTGTGAATCCGTTGCAAATTAAAGGAAAGTGCAAATAAATAGATAAATAAATAAATAAATAAACAAATTGCTACTTCGATCAAAGCAAAACGAAAAGAAAAGAAGAAAAAAAAAGACTTCACCTCACCATGCTTGATTTATTTTTTTATTGTAAACATGATCACAAAAGAATCGATCGTTCATCCGTTGTTGTGCTGCGCAAAAAAAAACTGAAAAGCTCACTTAGATCGATGACAGCTTTTGGCACTGGCGGATAGCCTTTGCACACGATGCGATAGCCTTGGTAATGCAAACGATATCCTTCAGACGCGTGGTTTTCGCCAGCCGAGCCGAAAGATAGGTTATTTTGGCATTCAGCGCATCGATTGCTTCCTGAGTGGCAGGCGTGGTAGAGGTTGTGGTGCCTGGATTCGTCTCTGTCTGCCTTTGCTTTTGCTTCTTTTTCTCCTTTGATTTTAGCTCTGGTTTTCCCGGAGGAGCAACCGTTTCCGGTGCTTTAGGCAATGCTTCTTCCGACGCATGGAGCTTGTTCTGATCCAACGATCCGTATTTCTGCACATAATCAGCCTCATCCATGTACCGCTGCTCGCACACCACACAGAACTGCATCTTCTCTTTGTTCTGAACAAGAGGAACAGAACGACATGCCTTGTTAGGACACGGCCGATCAATCATCCTCCAGCCCTGCAGCATCCGCTTTGCGATAAGCTGGCCAGCACGATCGTCCTGCTCACGCCTCTCCCTGCGCATCATTCTCGTGTGTTCGCCTTCATCGTCTTCAGGAAACACTAAGTCTAAAGAATCGTCAGAAGTAGGGGCGGTTGTTTCTTCTTTTTCTGGCCTATCCACCACGTGTGCGCCCATCTTTTCGTCTGTCTTGTCGGCAGTATCCTTGGCTTCGCCAGATTTGTCAGCAACAGCAACAATATTGCTCTCCTCTTCTTCCTCTTCCTCTTCCTCCTCCTGTGTCGGCTCATCCGGAAACAACTCTCTACCGTCGTGCCACACGCATTTGGTGTCACCGGTGGCTGGATCACGCATAAGCGGCGAGCTGCAACCGTCTATTGTGCACATTTCAGCCAGCATTGACCAGCGTTTAAGCATGAGCTTGGACATGCGTCCGGTGATTACATCGAGTCTTGTTGAACCCATCCCCGTTCTTCTATTTAAATAGGAAATAAGAAAGTAATTTATATAAAACAACAATGCAGCAAAAAAAAAACAAGGAAACAAGGACAAAGTGTAGTGGAAGAAATTAAGGCTGTAGAGAAAAAAGAGGTTATTTTTCCGTTTTTTAATTTTGGGCTTGATCTGATGTCAAACAAAATCAGCGCCGCCACAAGAGCAACAGCCAGCCCAACAATAAAAATAACCAGCTAGATGTCAGATACCATGGGAGGCCGGTTGGCGCGGTTCTCGATCATCCTAATGCAAAGCCAGTCGACCGCACCACGCACGCCGTGGCCATCGGCGGCCGACGATCCAATAACACGGACGTGGCGGCCATCCATGTAATCGGCCAAACCGTTGACCATTTCCTTAACCAGGGCCAAGGACGACTCAGCATCGGCGTTCCCGCCCAGATCCTGCTTATTAGCAAGCACCATCAGGGGAAGTCCGGCGAGTTCGGGGGCCTGCACCAATTTCAGCAGAACATCCCTGACCTCGTCCATCCCCCTTTTCTTACCATCAACACGGTCCGAAGAGGAGGAGGAATCCAGGACAAAAAGCACCGCATGGCAGTCTCCAAAGTACGCCTCCCAGATCCCGCGCAGCTCCTTCTCGCCACCGAGATCCATGAACTTGACCAACACTCTCCGGAGATGCACTTTGCCGATATTCACACCAACCGTGGGCTGGATCTTCTCCATCGGTATGCCTGGCGCCCCCGTGTATATGCTCTTTATCCGCTCCAGCAGCGCGGTCTTACCCGCCCCGTCGGGCCCGAGAATCAGAACATTGTACTCGTCTAGTCGTGTAAAGTACCGGTATGCCCCGGACACTAGCGTGAACATTGTCTACGTATTTATGTATGTATGTGTCGCTTACGAGGAGGAGGAGGTTCTTCTTTAGTGGGGCATCGCAATCTACACACGCGCAATAAGAAGCTCTGGAATTAGAAACAAAAGGAAAGGAGAAAAGCAGCAAATAAACTGGAATTGAAATTACAAATGCAAAAGAAAGAAATATAAAAAACCGAAGAGAGAAGAACCAAAAGATGATCCATCAACGACAAGTGCAGTTTTTAGCTCGTTTAGTTTATTAAGCCTCAGCTGACTGGTATGCGGAAGAAAAAAATGAAATATGAAATGTAAAAAAAGGTCTTTTTAAAACCCAAGCATGTACATGACAAGGTACCCAACAGTGATGACCACGGCGTATGCAATGATACTGGAGGGGACGCCAGCCTTGAAAAAGTCCATGGTGGTGAGGTAGGGGTTACCAAGGGTGTCCTCGAGCATAATGGCGTTCATATTAGGGAAGCCGGAGACCGGCAGACCCATAGCACCGGACGCCATGAGCGCAGCGCCCATAACCAGCAGCCTGCTATGCGGCTCAGGCAGCCTGGCGCCGACCTCGGACACAATGGGCAGGATGATCAGCGACCCAACGGTATGCGAGATGAAGGTGCAGCACACGAGGATCAGCCCACAGAATACGCACATCACGGCGAAGAGCGGGAACCCATCGACCAGAACCTCGATCCTGCTGGCCAGCTCATGAAGAAGCCCGCTGGAATCAACTGCGCGCCCAAGCACAATGCCACCCATCGCCAGGATAACCACGGTCCACAGAAAGTTGTTGAAATCCTCCTTGCCCAGCACCTTGGGGAAGCCAAACAGCAGCACCAGCGGCACAATTGCAATGACGCCCATGTCGCCAATGAATGGCTCCAGACTGGAGCCAAAGCACCACAGCGCAATAGTGAGCACGGTGACCAGACACACGTAGATCTGGCGGCGGTTGAATTTTTCGCTGGTAAAGCGGGTCTGGTGGATCGACGGCGTGGACTTGTGTGGCCGGTACACAGCGAGCAGCAGCGCCCAGATGCCCAGATCGCACAGCAGACACACGGGAATCGACACCGCAAACCACTGGAACCACGACGGCGGCGGGTGCATTGTGTTGATGGCAATGATGTTCTGCGGCGACGATATCGGCGACGCCATTCCGCCGACGTTGGACGCAAGCGCAATCCCGATAATAAGACACGGCGCAAACGAGCTGTTGTTGGGAAGCGTCCGCAGGATCGGCCGGATCAGCGAGAAGCACAACACGGGTGCCGCCACATTCGAGATCCACATGCTCGCAAACGTCGCCACCAGCATATTGGCCAGCAGCACAGTCTTCGGACTAGTCCCGGCCCTCGATAGCACCCACGACGCCAGGATCCGCGCAATGTCGTGCTTGCTCAGCGCTGCTGCTAGCGCAAACCCGCCGAGAAGAAGCATGATCACCGACGAGAACATCGCCGAAAACACCAGCTTTGACGCCTCGCCGGCCCCCAGATGCCCATGCGACTTTGTTGGCGACCGCATAACGCCCAGCACTACAGTGAGCAGCGGCACAAGCAGGGCGGTGACATGGAGCGGCAGCGCCTCTGTGGCCCAGAGCAGCGACACAAACACAAGCATCGCCCAGCAGCGCTGCTGCTCCGGCCCACTGAACATCGGAAGCGCCCACACGATGCCAAAGACTGCCACGCAAACCGTGATCCTAAGCAGCTGTTTCTGCGTGTTTGTCAGCATACGAGGCTTCAATGTCGCTATTGCCTCCGTGGCAGGATGCTCGAGATCCGGAGACTGCACACCCACCGCATTGACCATTCTCTCGTTGGCAATCATGTCGCGCCAAACCGTGTTGCGCTCCCAAACAACCTCCTCACGCAGACAGTTCTTCAGCTCAACCAACGCATCGTCGATGCTGGTGTACCCCGAAGCAAGCCCAAACACATACGCAACGGCCTCCATGTGTTCACGCAGAACGCTCTGCGTGTCCGACGTGAACGGATAGGCCGAGTTGACCGTTTCCTGAATGTACTCGGTGCGCAGGTTCGAGTGAGTGACCTTGTCAAACTTTTTGGTGATCTTGCTGAACCCAGTGTAGTTGAGCTGCGCATACGAGCGCAGATCGTGGAGCAGGATAAACAGATTACGCGACCGTGACCGGAGCTCTCTGAGCACCGGACTGAGGCCGCCAACACTGGCGGTGCGACGCTGGTAGTGGTCGCTTCCCCGAAGCAGCGGCTGATTGTGGTCGGCAGACGCCGGATTCACCGTGCCATACGCAGCAGCGCCAACCGCCGCTAGACTGGGCACCCGCGTACTGTTATCTTCGTGCGGGATATACGCGTTCGTAACGTTCTCCGGCACCGTCGACTCTACATTAAACGCCGTACCAGCGGTGGGTAAATCGCTCTGCTCCGCGTATCTAGAAGGCGACGACACGAACACCGGCGAATGCAAGTGCGAGTTCTCTTCGCCGCCTCTTCCTCCTCCTCCAAGCACCGCCGCATGCGCTGCGCTGTTGCGACGAATCCGTTGCGGCGCAGTGGCCGCAGACACATTGCGCTCGATGTTCGATAGCTTTCTGAAGAAATTGAGCGAGCTTCGACGCTGCAGCATGGATCCCGTGTCCAGGGCGCTTGCATCTCTGTCAAGACCCTCCGCCTCTGCAAAAAGCTCCGCCTCCTTTCGCCGGTAAAACTCGTCGACCTTCAACAGCTCGGAATCCAGCAGCGGCACGAATGCCGCGTACGCCTGTGTCTGTGGCAACAGAAGCGTTGTGTTCTCCTCCGTCCCAACGTTCTGCGACGCCTGCCGAAGCTGGTTCTGCTGCTGTTGCTGGTCAGTCTTTGCGATGATGTCCCGCTCGATTGCGTACAGCTTCCTCTTTAACCCCGAATAGCTACAACCCAAGTTAAAAAAGAACATGGGCAACCACCGTAAAGTATTAGCCGTTTTTCTCCTTTTTTTTACTCTGCTGCTGCTGCTGCTAACCGCTGCCCGCTATGCCATGACGTTTTGCTGAATAAAAACAGCAGTCACAGCCTGCATGTTTGAATTCAACTCTCTCCCCTCTTTTTATATTCCTTCCGACCATTTGGCTTGTGACATAAAAAAGAAGTAATAGAAAAAGAGTGAGTAATGGTTACATTACTCAATATATAAATAAAACCAACTTACTCTAGGTAGTACTGCGCCCAGTCGGGCACTGCGTTGAACTGAAGGGCGCTTGAAAACTTCATCGCCACTTGTTTCTTACCGCCACACTTCTGCTCAACTCAACTCGGTTAAAGTAGAATATGAAAGGGATAATAATGGTCAATATAAAAACAACCAAACAAACAGGGATGCCGTAAATGGAACAAAGAGAGATGATGCGTATATCTAATGAGTAAGAAAAGAAAGGATGAATAGGCGTTTAAAGAGAGAAAGGAAGGAAAGCGGATAAAATGGAAAAGAAAAGGAAGCAGGGAAAACGTATTTATAGTGACTGCAATGGAAAAAAGGAAAGAGAGAGAGGAAGACTGTGGTAAAGTACCCATCATGCGTTGGGAGAATAATGGGTAAAGGATGAGATGGATGATGTAGCTTGCCGTATCTTTTTATTTCTTCTGGCACGGCGCAACCAAAAGAACATCCCCTGAACGCCGTGCCAGTTTTTCAAAGGAAGAAAGAAAGAAAGAAAGAAGGGCGGTATTCCACATCAGCACTTGCAAAAACAATAGAGGCCTGGCCAATTTTTTATTGGGTTTTTCCGTGTTCAGTTTGCTTGTGTGTAAAGTCACAGGCTTTTCTGTCTCTTATTTTTCCTTTGATAAACGGACATGGAGCAAGAGCTTACTTTCTTATTATTGCTCGATCCTGCTGTCTTGCTATCTAAATGAATGAAAACCAATGCAACTCCCCACCGCCAAGCGCTATCTTGTTTCCATATTTCTTCCCAGCCTTTTGCGCATTTCAACATGTCGGGCAGTATCAAGTTGACTGTATGACACCTGGCAAGTCAGATGGAAGGAGGGAAGAAAGTAGATTGAACAAAACAAGGGACTATACCACCAGCTTTTTTGATTTTTGGTTCGGCCCAGTGCATCAGAAAAAGGCGAACAAGCGCAACACCACCCATCCGTTCTCTACACATGCGCTCGTGCGGAACCGCGATTTGTTGCTGCAAGGAATAAAAAGGAGGGCACATGCTTGCTTCTTTTGATGAAGCTGCTTAGCATGTGAGACAGAAGCAAACGTTTGCCCAAGGGAAAAAAGAGAAGAAAAGCAGGTGATCTCTGCAGGAATCATTGGCAGGAAAATAAAAAGCATTCTTGTTTCTCCGATTCGTTTTTTATTTTAAAGTCCCGACAGAACGCAGTAAGAATATGACGTTTGCTATCAACAACAACAAAAGAAATTATTTTTGCCAAACAGGGATCATTAATTTAGTCACGCATTTCCTACTTGTCGCTTTACTCCCATATCCCCGGATCGGAGTAAAGAAGACAGTAGTAGCTGCGGAAAAGCATAGCTAATCTGCGGAGCATAACCAATTTTCTCCAATATCCATTACCACACTCATTAACCGACTAGATATATAAGAGAAAAGAAGGAATTGCAATGGATTTCGACAAGCTTATCGAGTACGAGCTAGAGATCTCCTCGCGCACAGACACCGGGAATAATTCGGTGCGTGTGCTGCAGGACACTGCCGGATCCACAAGAACGGGGGTGGGATCGACTGTGTGGGATGCAGGTATTGTTGTTGCAAAATACCTGGACTGGCAAGTATCGCAGGGGAAGATGGATCTTCGGGGCAAGACGGTTTTGGAGCTCGGAGCGGGGACCGGGCTCGTAGGGATCACAGTATCGTGTCTGCAACCGGAAACCACAGTACTGCTATCTGACAAAAAAGAGCTGGTTCCCCTGCTGGAGCACAACATCACCCTAAACGAACCACAAGGCACAGTGTCGGCCATATGTCTTGACTGGTGCATTCCGGAACACCGGGAAAGGATTACTGGCGCACCCGACTTGATCATCGTGTCCGACGGCATATGGGCAAAGGAGCTCCATTCGCATCTGGCGGACACGCTTGCACGGTTGGCCGGAGATAACACGAGCGTGTTGCTGGCCTACGAGACACGCAATTTTGAGAAGGAGGCCCAGTTCATGGCCCTCTGGAGCAACCGGTTTAGGTTCCACGATATCAAGCCCACGGACCAGCACCCCGTCATGCAAAGCGAAGACATTTTCCTCTTTAGTGGCAGTCTCAAGAACTAGCTCACATCCACACATTTTGGGCTTGCATGCGTGTGAAAGAGGCTGTTTACAGCCATTGTTATTTGGTTGCCAAGAAAAAAAAGAGGGGAGGGGAGATGGTGGCTGGATGCAAAGAAAGAGAGCAGAACATTGACTAGTAGCAGCAATAAACATGAAGAAAAAAACAAGGCATGGAGTACTATTTTGTTATGCTAATTAATCTCATGTTTATCTTTCCATACGATATCGATGAAAGAAAAAAATTATCAAGTGACTCAGAAGCATTCAAAAAAATACGGCCAGATCAGGGTATAAGTCGCCGACTTATATTTATATGCGTAGAGTTTCTTGAATGGGGGGATGGAGGCTCCCAATTTTTTTGTTAGCTGTTGTGACTTTTGACCTTCACTTTTTGCTACTCGCCTTCTCCTCTTCTTCTCTTCTCTTTCTTTCCCCCTTTTTATTATTAAGGGGTTTTAACAACATATAAACTGCTGTCTTTCTTCTTTCTTTCTTCTTTTTGTGTAAAGCCTCCTCCGTTTTTCCACATTGGATCCAGGCCTTTATCGTCCAAAAGCAGCATCAGAAAACAGAATAAAGAAAAGATAATAACCAATGTCAGCCACAGCTAACAACAGCAGTAGCGCTGCAGCCGCCAAGCAAGCTGGCCGTCCACTAAAGCTCGCCGAGGTCGAGCACATCGAGATCCTTGGCACAAAGAGCATCGTGTGCGGATTCCATCTGATCGACTACATCTGGACGGACATCTTTGCGAACCTGGCACCAGCATCGACCTACGTACTGATCACCGACACCAACCTGGCACGTCTGTACCTGGAAAAGTACCAGGACGGGTTCCAGGCGGCATGGAGCCACCGCAATTCCAAAGGAGGAAATGCCAAGGTTCCGCGACTGCTGACTCATATTCTGCCCCCGGGAGAAACGAGCAAATCGCGTGCAACAAAGGGTGCAATCGAGGATTGGATGCTCAGCCAGAAATGCACACGCGATACCATGGTGCTTGCGCTTGGCGGCGGCGTCATCGGCGATCTTGTTGGGTTTGTAGCGGCGACCTTCATGCGCGGCGTGCCGTTCATCCAGATCCCAACATCGCTGCTAGCCATGGTTGACTCTTCTATCGGCGGTAAGACGGCGGTCGACACGCCGGCCGGCAAGAACCTTATCGGTGCGTTCTGGCAGCCCAAACGTATCTACATGGACATGGCTGTGCTAAGCACGCTTCCTGCTCGCGAGTTCTCGAACGGAATGGCCGAGGTCGTGAAGACCGCAGCGATTTGGACGCCCGAGGAGTTTGATATTCTGGAGACAAGTGCTGCCGAGGTGCGTGCTGCGGTGCTGGAGGGCCAGAAGAACACCACCGATGCTGGACTGACGCTGGATACGCGCTCGCCGGAGCAAGCGTTGCTCTTGCGTGTGATTTCGGCGTCTGCACGAGTCAAGGCGTATGTGGTCACCCACGATGAGCGTGAATCGGGGATGCGTGGACTGCTCAACTTTGGCCACACTATCGGACATGCCATCGAGGCAATCCTGTCGCCGCAGGTCCTCCACGGCGAGTGCGTAGCTATCGGCTGTGTTCTCGAGGCAGAGATTGCGCGTCGCATGGGTCATCTCGGCGAGGTTGGCGTGGCACGACTGACACGTTGTCTGCGCGCATACGGACTGCCAACATCGGTCAGCGACCCTGCGATCCGCAGCCTGGTTGGCGACCGCCGGATCGCCGAGGTTCGGCCGCGCCGTCTGATGGACATCATGGGGCTCGACAAGAAGACTATCGGATCACAGAAGCGTATCGTTATTCTCAAGCGCCTTGGAGAGACGCTGGAGCTACAGCCAACCAACGTTGACGACTCGCTTATCAACGAGGTGATCTCGGCTGGCGTGCTAGTCAGCCCTGTCCCTGCCGCCATATTCGCAGCAGGCAATGGTGATAACATTGTTGTTGTGCCGCCCGGCAGCAAGTCCATCTCGAACCGCGCGCTGCAGCTTGCGGCACTTGGAACTGGCGAGTGCCGCATCAAGAACCTGCTGCACTCGGATGACACGCAGGTGATGATAACCGCGCTGCAAGCAATGGACGGATGCACATTTGCTTGGGAAGATGACGGCGACACTCTTGTTGTGGGAGGCGGCGGCGGCAAGCTGCGTGTGCCCGAGGGTGAGCTTTACCTTGGGAACGCAGGCACTGCATCGCGGTTCCTGACAACCACGGTCAACATCATTGATGCTGGCAGTGACACCGAGGCTACAACAGTGGTGACGGGGAATGCGCGCATGAAGCAGCGCCCGGCAGGCCCACTTGTCGATGCGCTGCGCGCCAACGGATGCACGATTGAGTACTGCGAGCGCGAGGGTTCGCTGCCGATACGTGTGACGCACACGGGCAGACAGTTCCCCGGCGGCCGCATCGAGCTGGCAGCATCGGTGAGCTCGCAGTACGTGTCGTCGATTCTCCTGTGTGCTCCCTATGCACAGGAGCCCGTGCATCTCGTGCTTGTTGGCGGAAAGGTCATTTCACAACCGTACATCGATATGACGATTGCAATGATGGTGCAGTTCGGATGCAAGGTACAGCGCATTGCAGAGAACGAGTATCTAATTCCCCGTGGAGCCTACACGAATCCAAGCGAGTATGTTGTTGAGAGCGATGCCAGCTCTGCGACTTATCCGCTGGCGTTTGCAGCAATCACGGGCACGCAGTGCACGGTGCCGAACATTGGCTCAGCGTCGCTCCAGGGCGATGCCAGGTTTGCGGTGGATGTGCTGCGGCCGATGGGATGCGTGGTGGAGCAGACTGAAACCTCGACCACAGTGCGTGGCCCACCGCGTGGAGGCCTGAAGGCGCTGGGCGACATTGACATGGAGCCGATGACCGACGCATTCTTGACAGCGTCTGTTCTTGCAGCGGTGGCGCCCACAGCCAACGGAGGCGTGACGCGCATCCGCGGAATTGCTAACCAGCACGTCAAGGAGTGCGACCGCATTGCGGCGATGTGTGACGAGCTGGCAAAGTTCGGTGTCAAGACCGAGAACCATCGCGACGGAATCGACGTGTACGGCGTGGCTCTGAGTGATCTAGAGGATGCAACACCTTCAGTTGACTGCTACGACGATCACCGCGTGGCGATGAGCTTCTCGATCCTCGCATGTGTTGCGCCGCGGGGCGCGGAGATTCGCGAGCGCCGCTGTGTTGGCAAGACGTGGCCGCAGTGGTGGGATGTTCTTGCGCGCGATCTCGGTGCGCCGACGGCCGGAGTGGACCCTGCGCCGGCAGTGCACGCATCTGGCAAGGATGCAGGAGGCTCTTCTGCAGGGCCTGGCAACGCTAGCGTTGTAATCATCGGCATGCGCGGCGTGGGCAAGACAGCGCTGGGCACGGCGGCAGCCAAGGCGCTGGGGCTCGGATTTGTCGATATGGACGCGTATCTGGAGAAGGAGGTTGGACAGACAATTCCTGAGATCATCAACGGATCTGGATGGGCGGCGTTCCGCGAGCACGAGAGCCGGCTGCTGGGTAAGGCGCTGGCCGAGGACTACCGGACAGGTCACATTGTTGCGTGCGGTGGCGGAGTGGTTGAGTGCGAGGCAAATCGCAAGATCCTGAAGGAGCACGCAGCACGCGGAGCAGTTGTCGTTTGTCTGGTGCCCAACATGCAGCATGTTGCCGAGTATTTGAACCAGGACAGGACACGGCCAGCGTACTCGGCCACAAGCGACATCAATGACGTTTACGCACGGCGGATTCCGCTCTACGCCGAGAGCTGCAACTACGAATACCTGGTTGACAAGGCGCTGTTGGCGGCAAACGAGGAGGATCAAGCTGGGTCATGGTCGGTCATCGAGCGCGACTTCATCCGTCTTGTTGGCTTTGCCACCAGCCGCCGTCTGAACCGCGTTGACATTGCACACCAGTCGTTCTTCGTCTCGCTGACAGCGCCTGACGTGCGCGACTACTTGCCAGCCAAGCTGTCGCAGCTGGTCGCCGGAGCACACGCCATTGAGCTACGTGTGGATCTTCTACTTGGCGCGGCGCCGTTTGTTGGCGCCGATCTAGCTGATGCCGGCGTGCAGGATGCGTTTGTCCATTATGCACACCGCCAGTTCACGGTGCTGCGGCATAGCTCGTCATTGCCAGTGGTATTCACCGTGCGCACAGAACCGCAGGGCGGCGCTTTCCCGGCTGACAGTGACCCGTTGCGCGTGCGGCTCTTGCGCAGCGCCATCCAGTGGGGCGCCGAGTACATCGATGTCGAGGTGGATGCGGCAACGGCTGCCGAGGTCTACGCAGCACGCCAGAACTCGCTTGTCATTGCATCGTACCACGACGTGACAGGCAAGCAATTGCGCTGGAACGAGGCTGAGCGCGAGTTTGCCGACGAGATGCTGGTGCGCGCACGCAGCTGTGGTGATATCGCCAAGCTCATCTCTGTTGCACAGACATGGGCTGATAACCTTGCGTGCCAGCGGTTCCTGCAGCAACACCACTCGGTCGAAAAGCCGGTGATTGCGCTCAACATGGGGTATCTGGGCCAGCTGTCGCGTGTGCTCTGTCCTTGTTTGACGCCTGTGACGCATCCGCTTCTGACAAGCGCAGCGGCGCCTGGCCAGATCAGCGTCAAGCAGATCAACGAAGCCCGCTTCCTTGGCGGACTGCTACCGTCGAAGCGCTTCTTCCTGTTCGGAACGCCCATCCAACAGTCACCCAGCCCGGCCATGCACAACGCCGGATTTACCGCGCTCGGCCTGCCGCACGTCTACGGTCTGATGGAGACGCAGACAGCCGATGAGTTGCGCGGCATCCTGACTGCCGCTGACTTTGGCGGTGCCTCTGTCACCATTCCGCACAAGCAGTCTGTTATTCCACTGCTGGGTTCGCTGACACCGGCAGCACAGCGCATCGGTGCCGTGAACACCATTATACCAACAACCCAAGGGGGCAGCGATCGTGTGGTGCTGGTCGGCGACAACACCGACTACCTAGGCATCGTCGGATGTCTGCAGCGCGCACAGCTGGAGCAGCAGTCCGAGGCCTTTGCCACCGCGCGGGGCTTGGTCATTGGCGCCGGCGGTACCGGTCGCGCCGCTCTGTATGCGCTTTACACGCTCGGTGTGCAGAATGTGGTGCTGTTCAATCGCACTGTTGCGCGTGCTGAAGAGCTGGCACGCGAGTTTGGGGAGCTGTTCACCAGCATCCGTGTGGTGGCCGATCTGCAAGCGGCGGCTCTGGAACGCCCTACGTACATTGTTGGAACCATTCCGGCCAGCGATCTCGTGATCCCAGATGAGCTGTTCGGAGCTGGCGGTGCAGGTGTTGCGCTTGACATGGCATACAAGCCGCGGTGTACTCCGCTTCTTGGTGCCGCCGAGAAGAACGGTTGGAGGACAGTCCCCGGCGTTGCTGTACTGATTGAGCAAGGCATCCACCAGCTGGAGAAGTGGACGCATGCCACAGCGCCCGTCAAGGTCATGGCCGATGCCGTGTACGCCAGGTACGACGCCGAGTTCTGAGCAAGTGTTATTTTACATTGTTTTCTGCTAGTTTAGAACAAGCTGAAGAAGAAAAGTGGATAAAGATGGGATGGATCCGTATTTATTAACTAACTATGCTCACTCACAGTAGCATACAACGTGCGCAAAACATGTATGTGGCATATACGAAAAGGTTAAACTCAAAATGCACCTTTAGCTTTCTTTTCATTTACTCCTGCTGCTCCTCCTTATCGTCCTCGACAATCTCGCCAAAGAGGGTCTTGACAAGAACGATATACTTTGTCTGCGCATCCCTGGTAGGCAGGCCCTCGTTCTCGGTCCAGGCGTTCCATTTGGCCCTTGGTGTGGGCGAGAAGATCCCAGGTTGCTGGGCCTTATTGTCACCTTCTTTGGCCTGCTTGAAAAGCCCGTACAGCTGGAGCTTGATGGTGTTTGACGGGTCCTCCTTCAGTTCCTTGACTCTTTCCGACTCGGTGTCGAACAAGGTGGTCAGTTCCTCGTCGGTGAGCTCCGAAAGACGGTCCTGGACGGCTTGCAGTTCCTCGGCCATAGTTTCTTAGTGGAAAGATTAGGTGGAATTTAGCAGAGACTAGTTTTCTGTTTTAAATCGAAATAGTGGAATTGAAAGATTGAAGGAAAGAGAAAAGAAAAGAGAACAAAAGGAATAGTGCCTGCTTGCTGGCTGACCTACCTTCTGATAGATGAAGATCCCTTAAACAATGGGAAAAGCCATTCGTTTTGTAGAAAAGCCAAAACAAGGCCTAACCCTGGAATTCTCTTTTGATCAAAAAAGAAAAAGGGGGTCAACAAACAAAACTTGCAAAGAAATGCGATGAAAGGTTGTGCTGAATGGAGCTGTTAGTCGGCCTTGCGCGCAGATGCAAGGGCAGCGGCAGCAGCAGCACGGTTGACCAGGTAATCGACATGCATGCGCCAGGGCACCAGCGCAACCCAGGCCACGGCAGCCACAAGCGAGTCAACAACCGCGTTATTGTTAGGCATGGCACCACGCGTAGCGCAGCGGAACATCATGGAGATTGGGTCGGAGCAGACCGCAAACTCGCCACGATCAATCCCGCGCAGCAGCCGACGGGAGCACACGTGGGGCGGGAGACCATCGTCGGCGCCCTCGATGTCCTTTGTAATCTGGGGTTTAGTCAAGTTCTCAGCATCGTACCCGGGGGTGAAGATAGTGCCTGGGAAGTAGCAGTGGACGGCGATGCGGTGGGGCAGCAGTTCGACACGCAGGGCCTCTGCGAGTCCGCGGATCGCGAATTTGGACGCGCAGTACCCGGCGTACCCGACCAGGCCGAACATGCCCAGCGTGGAGCTGACCAGCACGATGCGCCCGGGGATGCCGCCGCGAACCATGCGCCGGGCCACCTCGTGCACCGCGCACACCGTGCCGTCGTAGTTGACGCGCATCATCTCCGTCAGCTGTGCAGCCTCCTGCTCCACGAATATCCCGGGAACCGACACTCCGGCCACCGCAAACAGAACGTCCACCGGCCGACCCGCCTGCTTGGCCTCGGCCTCGTCCACCGCCTCACGCGCGGCATCCGCGCCCTTGGCCACGTCCGCCACCACATACTCGATCCTTTGGACAGCACCATCGCCCTGTGCCACTGCTTCCTTGATCTCGGCTACCGCTTCGCGAAGCACGGACTCGCGCCGCGCAACAATCGTCACGTGGGCCCCGCGCCGTGCCAGATCCACGGCTATCGCCTTGCCCAGCCCCTGGCTCCCGCCTGTCACGTAGCAGTGCTTGCCGCGCACATCCAGGCGCTTGGCAGTCAGACGCACGTACGCCTCGGTGGCCAGTGCTGCTGCTGCAATGCTCGCCAGCACGCCCACAATAGTAATTGCCGCCAGACGCCAGCTGTCGTCCATTGTCACCAAGGTCGATTAGAAAATTAAAAAGGCGGAAATGGGAAGTAATTGGGCTAGAAACAAAAACAAAAACAAAAGATGCCCTCAGAACAGCGTGCCGTCAGACACAATGTTGATGGGCGGGTCGTTGGTCGGGCTTCTCAGCTTGGCAGCCATCTCGCGCCCGGCCTTCCACGTGCCGCCCTCCAGCACGCGGCTCAGGAACATCGGCGGCAGCTGCGACTCGTCCAGCGAGCCGAGCCGGCGGATGCGGTCGGCAACCAGGTCCAGCAGCGCAACGGTCATGGCGCGCCACTCGACGACAACGGGGTCGCTCCCAGCAAACACAGGCGGCAGCTCGCTGCCGCTGGCAGCTGTGCCGCGCTCCCTGGCGGCAGACGCCAGCGTCAGAACGCCCATGTCGACAAACAGGCCGCCGTTGCGGTACTCGGCAAGTCCGGTCAGTCGCTCGGTGCCACGCACCGTGAACCGCGCCAGCCGCGTGGCCACCTCCAGCAGCGACCACGTCAGCCACTGCGACAGCTTGTGGAACGGCACCAGACTGCGTGCGCCGGGCTCCGTCTGTCTCGGCGTCGCATCGTCGGCTGCGTCCGGTTGCAGCGTGTCGCATTGCCAGACGTCGCCCAGCGACACGCCGTCCAGCTTGGTGCGGCTGGCCGGCCACACGGCGGCCAGGCCGTCCACCACAACCTCCCACAGATCGTCAATCGACACCGTGCGCGGCGCCGACGCCCGGCCGGTCAGGTAGTCCAGCATGAATCCAGGTCGCGCCGGATGGTTCTGGCACGCGCACATTCCGCCAAAGTACGCCGTCTGCGCACGCAGCGCCCTGCCCAGACTGCGCAGCAACTGTGCGCGGTTGGCGCTTCCGAGCAGCGGGTTGGTGTCGCTGACCTGAAACCCGTCAAGCAGCGCTTGGTCGTCCAGCGACTCCAGCGCCGCAGCGTCCACCTGGAACGCATTGGTCTTTGAGCTGGAGAATGCGCCGGCCTCGAACATCCGCAGCGCCGCCAGCCCGAGTCCCTCGGTGCGTGCCAATGTGCCGAACTCGGCGTCCTGGTACCGCCACTGGCTGCCGGCACCCGCATCCACGAGCACCGACACCATGAACAGATCCACGATTCTTCGCGCGCTCTCCCACTCGCCCACGTCGGCCTCGCGCCATCTGGCAACATGCTCGCTCACAAGGTCGCGCGTCTTGCTTAACCCGTCGTCGCCCACTGTCTTGATGCAGTACGACCGCCACCGCCCGTGCATCGGCACCTTGTCGATTCCGCCGTAGTCCCGCATTATCAGCGAGTACACGTACTCTGCCACCTCGTCCACCTTGCTTGCATCGTACTCAAAGTGCTGCAGCTTCCCCTGCTCTGCGCGCTTCAGCACCTCCTGCGACCGCTCGCGCACCGCCTCCAGCGATTTGAGGTACTTTATGTCGTGGACCGCTGCCATCATCCACTATTGCTCTTCCTATATGTCGGAGCTATGCGTGTGAGCTGTTGTTTTTTGTTTGTTTGGAACTAGTAAGCGGGTTATTTGCCAACTACAATATAATGAATGAAAAGACAAAAATATTAGTATTATTTGATACTGGAAAAAAGATGTGCTTATTGAAAATACAAGATAGACAAGTGAGACAAGAAGTCTCACCCTCCTAGCATTCACGCATTTTATATCTCGACAGCATATATCCACCACCCATGCGAATGCCGTATATGAAGCAAATCTCATTTTCATTTTCCCTCTCTCTCGTGTACAGGTGGCACGTTTTCATAAAGTCCTGTTGTACTCATACACAATCGAACATCATCACACATCGTGCATCTCTCCTCTACTATTGTCGATTCATTTGGCCATGTGCCCCTTTCTCTGTTTATTTGTTTTTCCTCCTCTTTCTATTCTGTTTTGTTCCGTTCCATTCTGATCTAGTATCTGCAAGATATAAGATGTTGTAGCCAAGAGCGAGCATGCGATGGATATTTTGTTTGCTCTGATTCAGCAACATGGAGTGAGGAAAGACAAGGCAACCGTTTGTTTCATCTAGTGTTATAAAATAACCAATAATCATTGCTTCCAGATTTCCACCATTCCTTTTTTTTCCCCAGCACAATTCCACACTTCACCATGTGACCCCATTTTCTTCTCACTCGAATTTTTTTCCCACCCCCTTTTTTCCCGCAAAACTGGTTGCATCGATTTTATTCTATTCACCTCCGAGTGCACGCTTGTTCTCCTAAAACTACACTTTCAAACTCAGCCGGCTTGCCAGCCACGTAAACAGTGCCGACATGATCAGCGGTCTAGACTGCGTCAGCTCAACGCTGGGCACAGCAAACCGCACACGCACGGCCCTGGGCTGGCACGCGAGGTACTGCGCGTACTCGATCAGATTAGGGTCCCAGAAGAACCCAGCAACCTGCTGATCAATCTCGCGCTTCTCAAACGCTTGCACCAGAAGCGGGATAGCCGCATCATACGCGACGTCAGCAGCGCATTGATGGAGGGCGGCGGCGGCTCCGCTCAAACCCATACCGGCCAGCGACCCAACTATCCGCGGAATGCGTGTCTGGAACCACGGCTGCCTTACGCTCCGCTCCAGCTCAGTCGGCGCAAACCCACGCGTGTGTAGTGCAATGTACTCGACGAACACCGATATCGCCTGTTCCTCCATCTGCATGCCCGATGCTATTGCTGCAAAATATAGCCACACGCTCTTGGTCCCAGGCGCCGCATGTGCCGCGCACTTTATCACTGTGCTCGCAATCCCCTGCATGTGCTTGGTGTTGCGTCGGCCCTCTTCGGACCTTGTGTTGATGATATCGTCGACGATAGAGCGGGATCCACCTTGCGTTGCGTCGCTGGTTTGTCCGCTGTGCTCTGTGCCCACGTACACGATCTGCGTAACCGCCCGACACAGCACAGAGGGCCCAACAACTGGACCTTTGGCGGTGATGTCGCGCAGCATCTCGGTAAGCAACGCGCCAAATAGCACCAGATACGTCGGGTCGCCCCACAAGCGGCAAAACCGCTCGATCTCATTCTCTGTCTGCGATCCCGTCTGCTGCACACACCCGACCACCGCGCCCACGTTGTCTGGGACACCCGTCTTGGTGCCAAGCGGGATCTTCAGCAAGAGCGTCGATATGTCGGCCACCGACTTGCGTAGCTTGTCCAGCACCTCTGCAGGCAACACGTCTGCAGCCACTGGTGGTGGCGACGAATCTGTTGGCACCAGCGAGTCCTCCTCTTCTTTTTCTTCATGTCTTCTCGTTCCAGCATCCTTCCAACTATCGTCAACTATGCTAGCAACGTCCACATGGCCGGCCAGAAGCGTGTCGCGCACAACTATAAGAAGAGACGCTACTTGGAGCAGCGCAATATGGATTTCTGGCAACTGCTGGTACAGTTTCTGGTTGGTCGCAATAGTGCTAACAAGTCTGGTGAATGCGGTCTTCGAGTCCCGTCGCAAACACACCAGTACCAAGTGCTCGAGAAACTCGAATCGGATAGGTGTCTGGGCCGCCAAAACCTGGTCGATCTCATCAGCCAGTGAATCGGCATCTGCGCCCTCATTGAGTCTGCCAAGGACGGCTGCAAGTTTTGCGTGCACGCCAAGTTGTGCGCCAAGTGACTTCCTTAGCGCCTTGTCCTTTTCTGCGTTATGTGCCATCATTGGTACCTGCTGTGTCCCTGGAAGCGGTGTTACCGATGGTGCTGTTGCTAGTGCTGCTGACGATGATAACGATTCGGCTGCTGGATCCACAGCGGCATTCTCTGCCATTAATGCTGCTCCATTCTCAAACCATTTCTGTGCACCCGCAAAGCCTTCCCGCTCAAGGAGCCGTAGTCCTGACAAGTAGCAGTAGGAAACACTCACTGTGGCCAGTGGCGCCTTGGTCATATCAAGACACAGTGTCTCATGCCCACGCAGCTGGTCCTCAGCAATGGTCTGTCGATCTCCACTATTGCTGAGATCGGCTGAAGCCCACTCAATGCCCACCACCCCATTTCCGGACGGTTTGCCAAGAAGCAAGAGCGCAAAAGAGTTTGCTCTGGCCTCGAGCACTCGCACTTGTTCTGACGATAACTTCCGCGACTCCTTTCTCTCGCCAATCCACTCGGCCGCATACTGCTCCACCATCGCTCTCGTACGCCTAACTTCGTCCTCAGACAGATGCAGACAATGGTCCAGAACAAGTGGGTGTACCGAAGCCATCCATGCAAAACCTCCGTCGGTGCACGAAATGGCATCAACCAAGCACTTCTTCACAGCGTCATCGTGTCTATTGTCGGCTACAAGCGAAGCCAGAGGAGACGACCACGCTCCGCGGAACTGAGATGGCGCCGAGATACTCATTGTTCCAAACTCGCCCACAGGTGTGTCTGCATCGCCCTTGGGCTGGCGCACACGTTCCCCACCACCACTACCAGCAGTATCGTTATCTGCCGAGCCAGCAGCAATAGTCATACAGGCATCTGCGTACTCGTCAACACTGACCCTGGCCCTCCCTGCCGTAAGTCCAAATCGGTCCGGATGACACCGCGTGGGGTCGAGGGTTTGGCACAATCGGAACATCTCAAGCGCCCAGTCCACGCGCTGCTGGGCCAAGTACACGCGCGCCAGATCGTACGCCACGCGGAACCGCATATCCTTAGCCAAGACATCGCCATTCTGAGCTTCGTCATTTCTGTCTGATGCCTCCACATATCTCTTCAACTCACTGCAATTGACATCGATCCCCGTGCCCCGCGGCACATCAAGCGAGATCCCCACCTCTTCTTCTCTGTACGCCGACCGCACCGTCCAACGACGGTACTGGAGCCGATCCTCTGCCGTGCATGTCTCGTTGCCATTGCCTTCAAGCAAATAGAGGTAATAAACGAACCGCACAGTCGCGTGGATCGAGGCCTCGATGTCCTCCACCGTGAACCCAACCAACAGCGACAATTGTCTGGCCACCACCAGCAGTCGCCGCTGCTTTGCCGTCAGCTCTGGAAGCCCACTGGTCCTAATCACCGTTGCCAGTGACTCTGCAGGCAACCCAGTCTCCGAATCAATCGTGAACCTTGCACACTGACCCATTCTGCCAATCGTGTTCAAGTCGCCCGGCCGGCCGCCACCACTGCCACTATCTACAGGCGCCAACGGCGTGGACGGCGGTGTCGGCCCCCGGTACTCGCCACGCTGCGATCCCTGCGTGTCTGCCAGCGACGGGTACGCGCTGATTATGTATTCCCGGAAATTCCCAGTTCCGAATAGACCCCTGAGAAGCTTGACCCCGCACTCGTGGCGCTCGCTCGGTACCCGTGCCCACGACTGCGTGCTGCTCTGCAAGTCAAAGTCGCGTTGCAACGTTTCGGGATGCAGGTAGTAGCCGAACCAGTCGATATCTGCGCTCATTTTTAATTTGGTTCGGTCTGAGGAATGGGGAATTGTAAGATTAAAAGTAAAAAAGACAAGGAAATCGATTGCTAATGTACACAAAAAATAATGAATATTAAAGAAAGAGAAAAGAGAAAAAGTAAACCTTGTATTTAACATGAAAAACAAAGATGAAACGCGTTTGAACAACCCGCTTTTGATAAAAAAAAATAGCAGACTGTGGATTGTTGAATATGAGCTGTTTTAACGTTGTAACATCTTCAACCTCAGATATGTTATTTTTCTCCCCTCTGGTTCTATTACATAATTAACAATGGGAAAAAACTAGTTTCTGCCAATAAGCCTTCCTATATCTAAAGGAGGGAGGTGGGTTCTTCCCCTGGTTCGAATATTCTCATCGTATACCGGAGGGTCTTCAGAGTAAGTATTGACAAGAATGTTCAGAGGCGGGGGAGGTGGCGATGGAAGGTGATGTCTCTGGTTGTAGATATTTCCAGCAAAGTAGTTATTGTCCAGTCTAGGCGACTCTGTGTCCTCCATGTCCTCCATTGTTGCTCTCGCAACCGGATCCTCAATCGCCATCCTGCGGTTCCTTCTCCATCGTCTGACAAGGAAGAACAGCGCTGTGGCGATGGCAACACCGCCGACAAATGCAAAAACAACACCGATTATAATTGCCTTTTTGTTGGAGCTGGCGCTCTTGCCGCTATTGTTGCCGTCGTTTGGCGTCGAGTCAGCTCCACCGCCATCATCAGACGAAATGACCCCGTCTTCGTCGCCGTACGTGTCCAAATCGCCGGTATCGTCGCCAGTCATCGTATCACCGCCACCATCATTAGCATTGATGCTGGTTGAGGAGTCTGGCAACTCAGTTGACGATGCCTCCTCATCCGGGTCCACGTACGTTGTGAACACACCCTGGTCTTTATAGAAATTGCCACCGACAATGCTGTACTTGTCGGGGTTAGAAATCCCAGCATCTCTTAGCGTATAGTTTGGGGAGTATATTGGAAGCGAATCGACTTTTATCGGATACCATCTGAAATCGGCAAGGTCGGCAGCCATTCCAACGTACACTATCCAGTCCGACAGCACAAGATAGTAGTTGCGCACAGATGTGGCATCGCATAACCCGTTCGCACTAACATCTCCGACAGCGGACGAGTAGCTGTAGAAGCCGACAGGATACAGCGTGTTGTTTATGTACGTGTAGGCTGTTCCGTAGGGTGTGCTGCACGGCGTAAGGTTGCTGCCAGGAGACTTGGCGTAGTCTCCAATACATGTAAAGTCGTACGAGTTTGCGTTGTAGAGAACCGACATTGAGTCGCAGGTAGAGTCCTCGGATACTGGATCATATACAAAATCGGGATCCTTCCATTTCATGGTCTTTAGGTCCGTAATCGTGCTCCTCGTGTACACCATCTTGCCCCAGTAGGTTTCGCGTGTGATTCCAATATTATTGAACCACGTAGCGTTTTTCCCGTTGTTGAACCTTAGCGTGGCAATGTTGTTTGCCCTTGTTGTTGGGTCAAAGTCCGGGTGAACTGTTATATTCTGCACCCGGTATTTGTCTGCCTTTCCATCTATCCCATCGTCAACGTAAACTGTGTAGTTGGTTGCTTTGTTGAGCTTGTTGCCCGTTGTGTAGTCCAAACAGTCTGCGCTGACAGCTCCGCCTAGATTGCTGAACAGTCCTACCTCGCAGAACGTGACCTTGTTGTTTTTCACCAGTATGGCTCTCTTTGACGTTTTTAGATCGCTAATGACATCCGGAGTTGTAGCCCGTTTGTGTGATATGTGTGCTTCTGCCGACAGACTGCACAGCAGAACTGTGCTGCATATGGCAATAAGAAGAAGCAGCACAGTCCGTAATAATGTCATAACCATTAAATAGAATATATAAAATAAGAAAAGTACATTAGATAGAGAGCAAGATTGGTATCAAATCTGCGTTTGAAACGAGCTTGACTACGGGGTGGTTTTTTCTTTTCTTTTTGATACTCAATATCCTTTATTTTCTTTTATTTAATTTTTCTATCTCGCGGATACCAATGCTAATGTAAAGTAAACCCCGTAGGTGTGCCTTTTTGGAAAAGACATACCACGATGGGGGGGGAGGGTATAAAGAAAGAAAGAAAGAAAAAAAGGAGGGGATGCATGCTGATTACTAGCACCAAACTCCATAGGACATTTTAAAAAGCCAATGTTTGCTACAGATTATCCATACAGTGCAGAAAGACATGGACTAGGAAGACCACACGGGAAGCACTACAATAGCAATGTAGAAAAACGAGAAAGTGATTCCTTGCTAGAACATTGCATCATCATTTTGTAGTTCTCCGGGGTGGATTTTAGATTCTACGAGTACAAAGGAATAATACATGTGTTGGAATGGACGCTAGGTGTTTTAGATTATAAACAATACACGAGGAGAGGGGTGGAATTAAAAAAGGCAGCAACATATAAGAAAGGGTAGAAAGACTGGTGGTCGTAGCAACAAAAAAACAAAAACCAATAGATGTTCCCAGATTAACCTAGACAGAAAGTTCATCAACTGGTACCTCGTTAGCACCAGAAGCAGCATTGGAAACACCATTAGCGGGAGGCGCCTCGGAGTCACCAGTATTGTTGATAGTGCCAAACGGGCCTTTTGTTAAATACGGCGTCCACATAAGCATGGATGGATTTATGCGGCGGGGATTCTTTTGCTTTGCCTTGTCCAAGTATTCGCTAATCTTGTCAATATCAACAACAATCGAGTAGCCAGACGAGTTGTTGCTGGTGCTGGTGCTTCCTGGTAGCCGCTGCAGCATGCCATCGGTCTGCAGGGTGCTGATGATGTCATCGACAGTCATCCCGGTCTGTGTGCTAAGTTCATTTACCGAGACCGCTGGAGCTGCCACATCTGTATGCATGGCAAGCAGAATCTCGTAGATAGCCCGACGCCAGTAGCTGCGGTAGCTGAGCAGACCAAAGTCAGAGAGGGGCTTCTCAGGCGAGCCAGGAGTGCCTTCCTTTTTCGACAAGAGGTAGCTGAACTCAATCAGGAGTTTGCCATAGCCTTCGCGCTGCTTGGACGGCAGAATCATAATGCACGACAGGTTGTAGTCCTGGGCACACCGCTTCTCTTTCGAATAGTAGCCTGCAAAGTGGTAGCCCGTGGAGTCGTACTCGCATAGAATGTAAAAGAGAAACGGTTCGACATCAAAGTACAAGGTCTTTGTGTCCAAAAACATCTTGCCAATAAGACACAGGTTCTGGCAGTACACTTTGTTTTTGCGTCCATCGACCTCAAACACAGAGATGTTCCCATCGCGGTAGATCTCGTCGCCCGGCGGATGACGCAGCGCGCACTTCATGCAGTGCCGGTGGTACGTGTACTCACTTTTCATGTACTTTAGACAAAACTCGCATATGTATAGAAGCGGGTGGCGACTGTACTCGTCCGGGTATGGCGATATGTACCATGAGTCGATCTCGTAGACGCCGATACGGATCTTCTTGACCTGGTACCCGACGCCCGACACAACGGCGCTCGGGGTGCTGGGAGTGCTTGGATCCAACTGGGACTGCGGAATCCCCGTGATCCGCGAATCAGCAGCAGCAGCCTCGGCGCGGACGGCCTCGAAGGCCAGCTGGTCGTCGGCCGTCGGTATAAACCGCTCGGAGTTTGCTTCATGCGCATCAAGTCTGTTGGGAAAGAATATGCACGCGTCAAGATCAAGAGCATTGTCTGCGTGCTTGCGCTTTGTGTATGTGCGTCGCCGTTTGGCTGCTGGTCGCTCCTGCTGGTCGTCGTCGGAACCGGCTGCCTTGTTATCTCCACCTGCAGCTCCAGCTCTGCCATTCGGCTCATCTTCGTGGCCCTTTGTCTCGCCACGCGTCTTACGCGCCGATTTGGGCGTTTTGTCGTTCTTTGTTGGCGTTGTTTCGCTCAAGCGCTTTGGCGGCCGTCCTCTCCCACGCTGGACCTCTTTTCTGGGAGTCCGGACTGGCGTTGTTGCTTCTCCACGCGTGGCCCTTGTTTTTGTCATTTACAAGGAATTGAAATATACACCCCAAAAGGCTTACAAGCCCTCTTCTGTCTTTTCCTTTTGGTGCTGTATCTCTGCTGCTGTTTTTATCGTTGCTGCTGCTGTTGCTGTTGTCGTTTGTGGCGGAGACTGAAGGAGGCGTGCTTTTACTACAACGCAAAGTAGACGCATTTACGCAACAGCAGGGAATAAAATAACAAAAAATATATAAACAATTCTGTACAAGGAGAAAAAAGGCCGCTGCTATAAACGGGCTTATTTGAGCTTATTTGGACGCGTTTGTCCCTCTCCTTTTTCTACCACTTTAATCTTAGTCTAGGGTTTCTCTGTTTACAGTAAGACCAGGCCTTTTCTATTATCGCACAAAGTTAGAAAACGCAAAAGACGAAAGGGGAGAAAAAAAACTTCAACTTTGGCTGCTGAAAAAAGGCATGAAATGATAAAATTCCACTGCTTTTTCTTTTCATCACATTTTTCTCCTTGGACAATTTTGATTGGGCCTTGGATTTTATCAAGCGCAGGTCTTTTATTTTACGAAGTCAAAACCCAGATCCATCCGACCTTCATTTTACACGCAGCTCCAGCAGCTCTTTTTTTTTTTTTTACCAACAGCAAGCAAAATAAAGTCACACACAGTTCCTTCCTCAACATAGTCCTGTTAAAGCAATAAGAAAAGGCACGATTAAAAGAAAGAACGAAGGAATGGGGCTAGGATGAGCGGGATGGAGGCGACACGAGAATGACGCCATCGCCACGCACAAACAGCATTGGCACCTTGCGGTTAACGGTGTTTATCGACTGGCTTTGCGACCCGTCCTCCACATTGACAACCGTTGTGGTTTCCTCAACATCGCCAAGGATCATGTTAAGATGCTGGTCGTATGCGTGGAGCCGTCCACGCAGCTCGCGGTCCCCACGCAGTTTCACATAGATCCGTTCGTCGAGGCTTAGTCTCACCAGATCAAGCGGCTCCTCGACCATCAGAAGCGACGTGCCAGCTGTTTGTGCCATGGCTGAAAACTCTTGCTGGGTGTTTATAAAAAGATAAAGTACGCACAGCAAATAATATAGCCTACTCTAGGGGAAAAGTAATTGAAATAAAGAAACACACGAAAAGCCCGCAAAATCTCAAACACCGGACTCTGACAACAAGCAGAAAAGCAAGGGAAGTATGGGGAGTGGTCAGACATGACCGACTGGTTTTTTTTCATGACCACCTAGCATTTAGACGACTTTTATATAAAAAGATCTCCTTGATAAAAAAATTACAATTGACATTCGATAATCTCTACCTATGCTGGGTTGAACTCAAAGTACCGCGGGCATTTTTTGTTCGTCTTCATATGTCCCAGCTGTCCGCAGTTGCCGCACCGACGCACAACCTCCTTCTTTGGCTTGTTTGGCTGGGGCAGCGAGAACGTTGTCATATGGCTCTTCTCATCCGCCTGCGTCTCAGCCAGACGCCTATCGCGCGCACGCTTCAAACGAGCAAGCTGTGTCTGCGTTTCGCCAGCAAGATCGATCCTTGGCTCCTGGCTTTGGAATAACGCTTCGTCATCGTCTTCGTCATACTGGGTGTCGCGGCTATGGGCCATGCTCTCGATTATGCGTCGCTGGCGCAGATACGCCTGGATGACTGCCAGATCCTTGATTACCTCGGTGCGCCACATCAGCTCGCCAGTGTACGGCGACTTGACGGCGCGGCGGATGATAAGGCTCTTCTTGTTAGGCTGGATGAAGTTGGCATGCGCCGTGGTGGTGGTCTGCTTGTGTTGCTGTTGCTGCTGTGATGGCTGCTGCTGCAATCCGTGGGCAAGCTTGTGGCTGACGTCCATTGCACTACCTGGAACCATATGCGCTGCCTCGATAGCCGCAACACCTTCGCCGGTAGCCGAGTCGCCAAACATGTCGTTAATCTCGGGAACAATAATGTTTTCGTCCCTGTGTGCCTCGGACACACGGATATTCGGCGGCTCCCCCTGCGACAGCGACTTGAACTGCTTGTTCCAGATACACGAAATCTCCTCCTTGTATATCTGCTGCTGTTCGGCGACATTGTACCGATGAGCGCTCTTGGGTCGGGCCTCGATCTCCGCCAGCTTCTCCTCAACGCTTTCGCCAGCACGTAGAAAAATATCCTTCATCGACACACGGACAAAGCTGAACCCCTCGCCAATGCCGGTCGGATCGCCCTCGCCATACAGCTTAAGCATGGCCTTGCCCTGCGTGGCGTTGAGGAAGTTGCGCGTAAGGTTCCATGTGGCCAGCAGCTCCTCGATAGACAGTTTCGAGTCGCCTGCATCGTCCTCGTCCTCGTCCTCGTCGCCCAGCTTGCCTGCGTCGTGGAGCTGCTGCTGGCATACGCGCATGCTCTCGAACAAACAGAGCATCTCGGGCGTCAGCATCTTGCGCAGGTTCTCCTCGTCGGGAATGGGCATATTGTGCTTGGGTCTCCAGTACCCGGCACCAAGGCCCTTGCGCTGGTACTCGCAAAACTCCTTCAGTCGCTGTCTGATCTGCAGCTCGCTGTACTCGGAAAACAGCCGCGACAGCTTGCCCATCTGCAGAAGATGGTACTGGTTGCGGTTCATCAGACGGTACGCTGCCACCTGAAGCCGGTGCTTGATCGTCGTGGTTACTTTCCGCGAGTGCGGTGCAGGCACCTCCTGCAGTGGATAGATTTGTCCCACAACGTACTGGTACTTGAATCCACGCACATACCACTTGGTCTCGCCCTTGGACATGTGCTTGACCACAAGAAAGTCTGTTTTCTTGACCTTCTGCTGGAACAGCGGCGCTCGAAACATGTTGTTGTACAGCGCAGGCACCATTTGGCCAGGCTCGATGTTACCAAAGTTGAGGAAGGGCGAAACGTCGGCTATATCGAGGATGAACAGTTCGCCCAGATCAACCTTGGGGAACGATTGGTCCTGGATATTGCGTTTGCGGTAGTAGTTGGCAAACACGCTGCCCATGCCGACGTTTGACAGCACTGGCGGATACTCCTCCGAATACTCAATCAGAACACAGTCGGCCGAGTCCTTGAGTGTGATATCCTTGGACGCCCACGGATTCTCCATCGAATGCTTTTGCTTCCGCTTCTTCGCTGTGCGTACGCGCGAGAACTGGATGCTTGTGTCCAGCGGCGCCTGGAAAAACGGCCGGTGCCATGACCGAAGCTCAACGCGCGTGTGTCGCATCTTGAAGAAAGGCGGCTGGAGTCGCAGCGATGGAAGCGAGTGCGCAATAACAAGCTGCCCAAAGGTCTGTCGCACTCTGTGTACTTTTCCTTCCTGCAGCGCCTCGTAAAAGTGGTCGTTGGATATATTGAACTGGTCCACGCCTTCAAGCAGACGTTGGCGCTCGGCCTCCCGCGCATGCAGCTCTCTGATACTGCTGGCGTCTTCAAACAGCATGTGCGTGTCGTTCATGTTGATCTGCAGCTGCGTGCACGGCTGGAACGGCGTGTCTGGGTCCCATATTATGTACGACTCAAAGTCCTCCAGCAGCCCGTTCTTTGGCTGCTCCATGATCTTCAGCGCATCCCCGTTGCCATCGTTGTCTAGCTGTGCGCTGTCACTTGGGTCTTGAGACTTACGCGCTTTCTGCGCATCGCCATCTTCCCAAAAGATCTGCTCCTCCCAGTCGACAGTGTCCAGCGGATACGGCATCCTCTGGAACAGCTCCGACGACGTCGTAATGTGCTTCTTAGGCCCCGTAGTCTGCGACTTTGTTGCTCCAGTGTCTGCATCAATCGTGATGTACATGTCAGACTTGTTATCCGCTACCATCGATTGCGAAAGGAAATCCCGCAGAAACCGCTCGTGTCTGGGAATTTGCTGTGTTCCTGAAAGCAACTTACGCGTGTCTAGCGCAGGCTGAGCAAGTAGCAACCGCTGCTGTTCTTGGTGGTGTTGCTGGTGCTGATGTTCCTCATCCTCTCCTTCTCCTTCTTCTTCTTGGCCCTTCTCTGCCCGCTGCTTGCGATGAGGCTTTCTAGGCTGGCGAACAAACTGACAACCAAAGTAGTCCGTGAACTTTATTCTTCCTGGCGGTATCTTCTTCACCACACGGGGGACAACTGCTAGGCGATCTGCAGCGTCTTCGCGCGATGTCTGTAGAACAACATCCTCGCGCGGTACTGCGCTGGGTACAGTCCGTTCAATCTCATTCTGGCCAATACTAGCAGACTCGCCTGCATCAGTTTCGGGAGCAGCGGTAGCAGAGCTTGGCTTTGCCGTCGAGTCAAACAGATCCTCCAGACTCTCTTCGTCGCTGCCCATCAGCATATCGTGGTTATCGACATCAGATTCTCCTCCTCCTCCTCCAGCTTCGTCTGCAGACACGACTGCCAATACTGACTTGTCTTCACCACCATCATTGGTCGGAACTGGCTGACCAATGTCCCCGCCTAAACGAATCGCCACATCTGCAGACACAACGACTGTGGTGCCAAACCCACCACCACTGCTGTCGTTTCTGTGTTCTTCTTCATTCCCATCCGAATCGTAGTCGTCATTGACCTGTGCGCGCTCGTTGGATTCATTGTATTTGAACCCCGATGCAGAACCAAGAGCGCCCAGCTGGCCGCCCAACTTTACAGGAACCGCAGCATCGTCAGCCAGTTCATTAAAGTCCGAGAAATCTATAGCGTCGCGTGTAGGCCGTATCTCTGGTGATTCGTCGTCGTCGTCGTCGTCGTTGTTGTTGGTCGGTGGTGTTCTAGTGGCAATTGGTTTTGGTTCATTGTACAAGTACTCGTCATTCGCATCGGAATCGTATTCCCCACCCTCTTCTTCTCTTCTTTTCCTTTTTTTGCTGTGCCGGTTCTCGCCAACGTTGTCTTCTCCGTCGTTGAACAGGGTTGAACCGAGGACTCCTGACAGGTAGTCCCCGGCTTCTTCTCCGCCAAGCGTCTCCCTTAGCTCGTTGCTGAGCTCGCTGTCTGAGAGCTTGCCTTCCTCGTCAACGTTTCCAAACAAGAAGCTTGTGAACGACATGGCGATCTCCGCTTTTCTTCTCTATATGCGTTTCTTATAACAGACCGCCTCTATTCCACGTTATTATCGCCTTTCAAATAAAAGAGAACAAATAAGTAAAATGAACAGACATAGAGAAACACAAGCACAACAGATGGCCACAATGTGTTTATTACAAATGGGAAAACAGCAACAGACTGTGTGTATTCAACTACAAAATGTATAATATATACTTGCTCTACATTTCGAGAGCCACTACTCAATAATACACTTTTTGAAAAAAAAAAAAAAAAAAACTAAATCTCCACCAATACAATCTGCTAGTAGTATGGCTCGTCACGTGGGTATCTAGAACTTAGGCGTTTGCAATGCGTAAGCTTCCCGTGGTGCCATCGAGATGTTTGAGCACAGGAAACACGGCAGAATAGTCCTTTGGCAGCAGCTTCATATGGATGACCAGACTCCGCAGACGCGGATATACGATGGGAGCTCCACTGTCGTCAGCAACAAGTTGGGGGAGAAACACGGGCGCATCGATACCGCCCAGATCAGCAGAAACCAGGGTCGGTGCGTTGCAACGAACCAGCTCAACGCACTCCTCGATGTTTGCAGAGGGATCCTGGATGCTTATATGTGTCAGACCCGAGACGTGTAACAACCCGCTGATACGCACACCGCTGGACGAGTGCACGTACTCTGCTATGCGGAGCCGATGTGCACTGCTGCTTACCAGCGCAGCCAGCAGCGTACCCACCATATGGCTGTCGTCGGTGTCTGTGAACGACGAAACCTGGAAATGGAACTCTTCGGCGTTTGGAAACAGCGAGTAGTTGAGCAGCTGGCTGAACTCCGCAATATGCTGCTGATAGTCGGTTAGCTCTTGTACGGCCTCTGTTAGTCCCGTATAGAAGTTCAAGTACAGACACGAGACGCCCGGAAAAGACGTGTCCTCCGAAAGGTGGTTGGCCCGGAGGGTGCGCATGATCTGGCCGGTGAATATGCTGGCGTAGGGAGCGGTGATGTACACGCTCTTGGCAAGTCGTCGGACATTGTTGCTGATGTGGTCGCTCTTTTCGTACACCATCTTTCGGTACGGGGCAATCCGCACAGCGGTTGAGTTGATGTCAAGCACAAAGTGGCTGTAAAATAGTGCTAGTACTGCGACACGCCAGTTGCGACATACACCCACCATGGGGCGTGCTGCTCTGGTGATGCGGTCTTGGCTGCTGCCCATGGTGTTTGTACTATTGTCGCTGGTGCTGCTGCTTCTGCAGTTGTTGTTGGCAGTGCTGGTGCTGTTGGTGGTGGTATTGGTGTTGTTGGTGCAGTTGTTGGTGCTGACGTTGATGTTATCTTTGCTGCTCAGTGCCGATGAGCTTCTGGTGCCCGTATTTGTCGCTGTTGTGTTGAGTAGAACCGAGTCGCCGGCGGAGACATAGTAGGCAATGCGCTTGATGATCACCGATGGCAAGTACTGGGCGGCTGACTCGGGAACCGGCCTTTTTGCCCGTCTGGTTTTCCGTGTCAGACGGAGAACCTCGGATAAAGCAGACATGGCCTTTTTATATGCGAGCGTTTGCTTGTCCTTTAACTGAATAGCAGTAGCAGAGAGGAGCGGCTGTTGTTGGTGGTGTTGTTGATGTAGTAGTAGCAGCAAGAGGAATAGGAAAATCACGCCTAGCAACGCACCCAGGTCCAATGGTTCTTCATGACATAAAAACAGATAGGAAAGAAAGAAAAAAAGCTGATTCTCAGCGAACAAAAAACAACAACAGCAACACTGAAGGCTACACTGAAAAGCAGAAATAAAAATAAAGTAACAAAAAATGCTTTGATGGCAAAAAGCATGAAAAGAAGAAAAGGCAAGCAAGAAAAAAGGGTGCCTTTAGTGATGTTGCAAATCACACTACCATTTGAGATCTAAAAAAAGACGAACAAAGGTATAATGAAGGAATCTTTCGTAGAAGTTTAGAACTTTCTGTAAGCGCCAAGACTTCAAGGCTGCAGACAGATGTGTTAATAAGTCTTGGCCTTTTTTCCCTGGATGGGATGATGTATCGTTTTGAACAAGCACAGCACGCGCCGCCTTTTTGTCTTAACCGCTGACCAATTTTTTACACACACGGATACTCTCTAGTGGCAGCAGCAGCAGCATGGCTGCTATTTCCAGTCTATTTTCCGGCTCATTTGGATAATTCGTCTTGTGGCAGCGAATCTGAACGAATGACTGCCAATGTATATATGGCACATCCCTACATCGGTGCCACTCCTCTCCTCGATATGTATTAATTACACCATTATGACAATCCTTTGATTCAAAAAGAAGCAAAACAAAGCAGTTGCCAGCATATATGCTAAGTCAATTTCCTATGCTGAACCAACTTTTCTTTGCATATTGCAGTACCAATATTCCTGATCTCGGATGTGACGATTAGAGGAAGTAGTAGTCAGCCAACTACTGCAATGAAAAAAGGCCATTGTTATCGCTTATTTACGTTTCTTTAGAACAGGGAGGACAAGAAATACTTGCGTTCTCACAAAAGAAACTTCCCTTTACATTGCCCGCTCAATAGCACGAGTTAGTCCCTCACAGCGCCTATATGATCCGCACTGATTGACAGTCTAGAACAATGAAAGGTGCGCAAAGTCCGCCATTGTACTGGTTGCTCTGTTCCACACAAGGCCTTCTTTATTATACTAGCTCAATGGAAACAGAAAAGTTTTGAAAACAAAACATGACAAAAAGACAAATCGGTAGCTATCGTCTCACCTGCGTGCTCATATAAACCACGTTATTGCTTGGCCACCCGCTCTCTCTAGTCATTCTTTCTTTTTTTCCCCCTCACATTTCCTACTCTTTCTCTCTTTTTCATATTGGATTATTGACTACACACCCTGCCCATCTGACACCATCTCGTTTTCTGTTTAATTATAGAGGATATCCGTTTGCCTCTTCTTCGCACAACGCCTTTATATGCTGGGGCCGGTCTCCTGCGTAAAAAGGAATCTTCTCCCTAAAGGTGGTCTTGCTCCAACATATTCGCATATATTAATCTTTTTGAAATAGAGTATTAATTGAAATCTCTTTTTCCCCCTCTTAAAAAGGCGACTAGTATGCCACGAGCAGTCGATGTAACGACGAGTTCACCACTGCAGCTCAAGCGGGGCGTACAGTTTGGCTATGGTCTTGTAACGGCATGCTACATGGCAACAGGCGTCACAGCGCTTGCTGTGGCGGGGTACTTTTTAAGCGAACACAGCTCACCGAAGCGGGAAACCATAGTCACAACCAACGTCATAAAGTCGCTCTTTGTCGCTGGGTCCTTTATCATCCTCGTCGCATTCGTTGGAATCATCGGCGTGCTTGCGCCGCTGAAGCGCAAAAAATGGCTGGTCGCTTACATATGTCTGCAGGTGGTAACCATTATTGTTGAAACGGGAGTCGGGATATGGCTGTGGTCGCGTACTCTCGACATCAATGACCTGTATGGATTCAACTGGCGCAGTCTCTGGTCGGATGAAATGAAAAAGAACTACCAGGACGACTACAAATGTTGCGGCTACTTGAATCCCCACGACAGCCCCGTGCTTTCCTCGGACTCGTGCCGGAACGCAGATGCGTCTTCCTTTGGATGTACGCTCTTTGTCCACAATTTTGCACTGGACTCGCTCTCCTACATATACACCTATGTGTTTTCGTTTGTGTTTGTCGATGTCGTTGCCATGCTGTCGGGCATGGTTGTGCTTACCATCCGCAATGACGAGGAGCGCTTGCGCTGGTCGCGAGCAAACAGCATTTTCAAGTCGATGAAGGGCGGCCATGGTGGATTCGCAACAAAGGATGATGACCACATCTATAGAAATAATTATGAGGATTCGTATGCCTGGATGACGCCTAATGCCTTAACTACATACCCGCACTAGCGGGCTTCCTATTATTCCATTATTGTCTCTTGCCATGTCTTCTTTTACGCTATGTTGCATAGAGAGCAAAATTGTACTTTTTTTTCCCTAATTCTTTTCGAGTTTTTTTATTGTTTCCCTTATTGTTTATTCCAGCCTTTCATGTACCGCACAATAGACCAATATTATTAGCGCCATCTCTATAGCTCAACATGTGGAAAAGACATGTCATTAACTGCATATTCTAGATCTCTAAATAGCACAAAGGCCAAAAGAGCTGGACAACATTCCAACGAGTGAGTAGTTTTTATTCTATTTTTCCTTCTTGGACTCTGGAATAAGCGCAAGTTTAGTGACAACCTTGCTTGCAGCAATCATCACTATAATGGCCAGGAGTAAGGCAAGCTGGACAACATTCATGCGCTTCTCAAACAAAACCTCCTCGGCCAGAAACTCCAGCCTGCCTGCCATCTTGCTCATCTCCGACTGCGTCTTCTGCTGGTACTCCTCAAGGTCGTAAAGAATGGCACGCCATATCTCCTCGCTCAGCGTCGTCAGCGACTGCATCTGCTTGGCAGTCGAGTGGTTCAGCTGCTTTATCGCAAGCTGCACATTCTCCAGGTTGTTGTGCTCCACTTGCTGGAGAACAAGGTTGAACACCATGTGCTGCTCTTCCAGGTAGCGGTATGCCAGAGTCACATTGCGCTCCACTCGCAAGAGTCTGCGCATTATAGTCTTGAATATGCTTTCTTGGCCTCGTTGTCTATGTGGTTGAATTGGTTGCCCAGACTCATCGCCATCCGTTCCCTCGCTTGGGTAGCCTTGAGCCCTTTGCTTCGTGTTTTCCTTGTTGCTATCCCCAGGCAACTCCTCTTTAATATGCTGCCCGTGTCTGTTCCCATCCAATGCAGCCGCAATGTCCCCGCCGTTTCTATCAGCATTCTCTTCTGCTTTGTCCTCATCCTCTTCGTCTTCATCTTCGTCATCGTCTTCATCCTCGTCATATTCGTACTCATCCCCGCCATCGCCATCTTCTCCTACGGCATTACTATTGCCAATGCCCTTTTCCTTTCCATTACCTTTGTCTGGGACACTCTGGCGGTCCCATGGCAAGTCGGGAGCCTTTGGAATGGTCGGATTATGCCTTACTGGCTCTTGCAGCTCGCCATCATCATCCCGCTCTTCGTATTTATTAACCAGCCCCTGCATGTCCCGCAGATACGCCTTTGCCGGAGACCCAGTCGACCCACCGATCCGCAGCTGCTGTGGATGGTGCTGTTGGTTCTGGTACTTGTAAGGAAACCCAAACTGGTAGTCTCGCAATGGAGACCCAACCAATGCATCCACAGTCAGCGTAGCTGTGTCCGCAAAATCCCCCTCTTCCTCCTCCTTTCTATACTGCTCCATTTGCGTTGTGCCGTAGACCTTAAACACGGTTAGTGGGCAATAGTGTTCGTTTCCATAGTGAGAAATAAAGTCCACCTTGATATACTTTGCCCAGATAGGCGGCTCGTGGACCGGAAACACCTGGGCATCCCGGTTGTTCCGCGCTTGGAAGTGTCCTAATGGTGTCCATGTGTTGTTCTTTGGCGGATACCGGTCGCTGACATACACCATCGTGTCTTTAAATGTGCTAGAAAAGAATTCATAGTTGCCCAAAACAAGCGTGTCGATAAGAATGTCGTCGCATAGCTCGACGATAACGAACTTGTCTCTGGCCGAGCACTCGTTGAGCATGTATTGGTCTCTTTTCGAGTTCAGAATGGCTGTTAGCCCCTTGGCCTCCTTGTTTGCTTTGAGAACCACTGCGGCACAATCGGCGGACGCATAGTTGAATCTATTTTTCAGAGATTTTGGATCCCGCTGATGTAGATCGGCCGCCGATGGTTTTGGTTTTGCCGGTTGTGTATTAGCGTCGTCCGATGCGTGTGTTTCTGTTGGAGATCCTTCTACGACTGATTCTGGGTACTCGTTGCTCATCAAGACCGTTGGCTGATCCTCGTACTCGTAGTCATACTCGGTGTCTCTGTCCTCTATATTTGTTGATCCCACGTATCTGGGTTCGGTTTCGTACTCTATACTTGTTTCTGTAGCTATAGCAGACCCAGTATCCCCATTTTCAGCGTTGTGTTCATCTTTGTTATCTTGGTCTTTCACACTATACGTCTCCGTCAAAGCCGCAGATACAGTAGATGTATTTGGATTCTCTGGCTCTCGGATTGTCGCTGGTGGTGCATTGCTGTCGCCTCCAAATGTGTGTGCTTCGCCGTAACTGCTTGCCAAAAACAAGTCGTCAGTGTGTTTTTGGTGTTGTGTGCGCCGTGGGTCATCTATAGCCCCGTCTTCAGCCCTTATAAGAGGACCCAAGTTGGTTGGTGTCTGTGCACCCAGCAGTATTAAAGACACCCAAAGGATATTTGAATATACAAGATGCATTAGCAGTGTTGCAATATTGGAAGGAAGAAAAAATAGTACAGAAGAGAATTGTGTGGTGGTGGTTTCCCTCTGGAAACAATAATTTAGAAATAAATCTGAAAGAGAGAAAGTTAAAAAGGTAAAAAAATGGCATTCAGCAACGTTGGTAAACCCGTTTTTCAATCGCCGGTGGAGTAATTTAATTTAATCTGAAAAAAGCACATTGAAAATGGAAGCACGTGTGTTTTTGATATATTCTCTGCTAAACTGGAGAAGCGTGTCTGCGCAAGCACACTTAATGGGCATCTGGGTTTCCTTGGCCTCATTTCCCGTTCCACAGCGGCACCAATTTCCAGTGAGCACATCACAAGCAACCTCTATACCAAAGAAACCGGTCATCAGCCGCAAAGCGCTGTCGTTGGCAACCAGGGCAGCAAACGCATTCGGGTACTCTCTCTTTAATGTGTGCGCATACTCTTTCAGAAATGTCACCACATGGCTTGGCCACGGATCGGTGTTTGGATCGTACGTGGGATTTCTCAGAAAGTGCACAGGTATCAAGTGCGCAACAAAATGCGCAACATCCGAGTATACCAGCCCAATGTCAGCAAACTCCAGATCGAGCAAATTGACAATATGCTTTTGCTTATCAAATAGCACAGCCCCAGACCAGAGATCGCCAAACAGGAGCGTGCACGGATTGCTTTGCCTGTCAGCATGGCTGCTTGCCATGACAAGCGCGTTCTTCTCTGAGACAAACGCCTTTGCAATGTCCGCCAGCTCTTGCTTGTCTGAGAGCTGGGTATTCTCAACAATCCGCGTACAGAACAGGCCGTAGAACACATCGTCGAGTAATTTACGTGCTGGCTTGTTGGAAAAATGCGGTAACAGAGCATCAAAGTTCTCGTGTCCAAAGCCGTGCAAATGCGCAATCCACTTTCCAACTGCACCGCACACAAACTCGATATCCTTGCTATCTGCTTTTGAAGAATCGTTTGCAGTGCACCAATTTTCGTATGTCTTGAGGTTGCCAATGTCCTCAAGGATCATAAACGGTACATTCCTGTCGTAGTACAACAGTCTTGGGACGTGTACAGATTGCACACGAACAAGATCCTGCCCTAGTTTACTGACCTTGCACAGTTCATCGTCAATGGTTAGCAGTGGTGTTTCAGGCAAGCTTCCAAGCAACGCCAACCCCTTGACTTCGAATTCCATGCGCTCTACAGAAAACGTTTCGCCAGGATATCCTGCCATCTCGCTGTTTGCATACTTTAAGATTACACTTTTTGAACTGCTTGTGCTTGTCAGCCGCCATACATGGTTGATGAATCCACCTGTAAGCTTTGTCGGGGCCAAAGTAAACTCGCTGAACGGAGTGTTTTTGATAAGTTCCAACGGAGATGGCACTTGCATAGTCTTTCAATTCTTTAATATATTTAGTGTTCTTTATAAACAGAATACATAGAAAATGTGTAGAGTTGAGAGAAGACAATAATCAGCTTGACCACATTGGCCGCAGCAGACATGCAGTTGTCTTTATAGCTATAATAAAGATGGCAGTTGTCTAGAGAAAACTGATGTCTGTGATAAATAATCTCTAGGTAATTACATTATCTTTTGTACATGAAAAATATTAAGTGCTGCACATAGCCACTCAGGCAACTCTTTTCAGGAAGGTTGGCTCAATGTCGACACGTCCTGGTTCCAGTTTGAACCAGGCGGAGCCAGTCAACCGGACAAGTTGACTATTGCCCTATCTTCTTTCGAACACGTTGCTTTACAGTCTCTCCGAGAGCATATTTTCAACGCAGGCGGTCCTAACTGCTATCACTGCGTTTCCTTTTCATAAACTTTTTGTTTATTAGTATGATTCTAATCGGCAGAAAGTTGGGGCTCTAGATGTAGACCCAACACACCCGATTGATAATAAATAAACTTTTTTGTGG
The DNA here is from genome assembly GCA_027578915.1 of Coemansia sp. RSA 1200. Classification (NCBI taxonomy): domain Eukaryota; kingdom Fungi; phylum Kickxellomycota; class Kickxellomycetes; order Kickxellales; family Kickxellaceae; genus Coemansia; species Coemansia sp. RSA 1200. Next base: position 163,881 of record JANBTT010000014.1, read on the forward strand.
AATAAAAATTAAGAGATTAAAGATATATTGAATTGTGATTTAGTGTATTTTACACTAGTGTTCTTTTACTGAAATCAGGTTTTCTGCATCGTGAAGATTACACACAATGGCTTAGCGTCACATTATGAATACTGCTTGCTGCTCCCTATATGTGGTTTAGTTTCAAGCAATAGCGCATTAGTGATTCTTCCCATTTCCTCTAGTTTAAAGGTTGCATGTTATTACAATAAAGTATCTCTGCGCAATAACATGCAATACCGACCTGCTATTTAATGTAAACCATCATGTTCTTGTATCACTAGTCTTATTAGCTTCTTTATGTTTTTTATCTTTTTATTCTTTACGGTTAACAATAAATATATAAATATATAGTACCAAGTAAATCTATTATACCTAAATACACTACTTTTTTAGTTGTAACGATGGTTACCCACGCTCCGGTATTCTGCCCTAACTGCGGCGAAGCAATCGGCTGCACCGAAAGAAACATCCACAGGTGTGGATAACGGCAATAACACTGCAAGTGCATTTGAGGATGGATGCGGCGCACGACTACTTTATTAATAACAATAATAACAATAATAGGCAAGGCAGCAATACAAATTTTATGTTATAAAGTGTGTGAATAATATATACCTTTTCTTATTCAAGCATCTGCTAATCACCAACCCAACCAAATGACACAAGAAGCCACATTATTCCTGTTGCTCCAGTCAGAGAGTTGAGGATTAGGAAAATTAGAAACAACACTCTCGGTCTTACAAACGGTGGTCTACAGGACTCACCAACAGACGCGTAGTCTATTCCAGCGCCTCCCTTCTGAAGAACATCCAGGATGCTGTCGGAGAAGAAGCACATCATAACCATTACATAGACAATTCCTATCAGCACAGAGGTTACAGTTGGGCTTTCTGGCAGCCTAAAATAGTTTTCAATTTTATTTCCGGGCCGCAAACAGTATGCTAGAAGAACAAGCCATGGCAAGGCAAACACATGGCGAGCTATTTGCGCATCATACACTTTGTCGAATAGGCAATCATTTGTGAATATTGCGACAAGGACCGCCAATGCTAGATTATTTGCAGCAACTAGCCAGGCAGCAGATACCGCCACTGCCGGTAAATGAAAGCCATTGCCGGAGCTTGATATGGCTGCTCCTGGGGAAGACGAAGATCCGCCTGTTGGAGTATGTACATCCACAGGTGGCGGTGGCTCACTGTCTTCTTCAGGTGTACTGTGGTATGAAATAATTGGCGGTGTGAGATTATCGACTGGCGGTGATGGTGAACTGTCCTGACTGGGAGGTGGTGGATCTGATGTAGATGGAGTAGCGGCTGGCACATTTACAGCCGCAGGGGTATGAGTTGCTGGACGAGTTAATGGAGCCACTGAGTGCACAGAAGGCGGTGGTAGCACTACCGACGGTGCTGTTGGAACTGGAATTGGAGCAATTGAGGCAATTGGGTGTATTGATGGAGGCGCAGAGTGTAAAGAAGGCAGTGAAGGCCGTATAGATAAAGGTATTGGGTGCAAAGAAGGCAGTGGTGGTCGTATAGAAGTTGCCGTATGCATAGATGGTGCTACAGTATGGATTGGTTGAGTTGCTGGGCGCACAGAAGGTAATGGTGGCCGTACAGTCGAAACCGCCGTATGCATAGATGGGGTTGGAGAGTGAGTAACTGAAGCTGATCTACTCGAAGAACTAGATCCTGATGAACGAATCAATGAAACCGTTGGGCGTAAAGAAGGTAATGGTGGCCGTATAGTTGGCGCTGCCGAATAAACAGATGGAACCGTTGGGCGAACTGATGGGACTACTGGGCGTATAGATGAAGCTGTTGATTGTCCAGAAGAATTCGGTAACCGTGTGGAAGGAACCGGAGGATGCGTAGACGACATCAATCGCGGAAATGGGTTATTTGGGTTATTTGGTCGTGCAACAGTATTTTGCAAATGAGTAGTCCGGAATGGTAAGGGTGTCGATAACGCAGAATGATAGACAGATGAAGCAGAGGATTGGGCAGAAGAAGCCCTCTGCGACGAATTCCGGGATCTTGATCTGGGAGACGCACTAGATGGTGTCCGAGATGTGCCAGACACTGTTTGGTTCCGGTGTGGTGAGGCTCGTATTGGTATGGCAGAAATTCGTATTGATGAAATCGCACCTGCACCCTGCTGAGAACGCGTGGAAGGTGCTTGTGTAGCCATTATTTGTGGTGTAAGTGCATTTGGTCTCTCCCGTAGCAAGGACACAGGAGGACTTTCGTGAGCAGTATTTGATGGAACTGGTGCAGATACCAACGGAGATTCTAATCCGCTTCTGCCATGCCGCAAGGAATTTGCTCTGATACTGTTTGTTCTAGCGGTCTTTGCTCCTGGCGAGATAGCAGGTGTACTTGATCCAGTTGACGCCAATGATATAAGTTGTGTCGTTGGTGTACTTCTTGCAGCTGACTGCTGGGAATTGTATCTAACAGATAATTCAGCCACATGCTCCTGAGAAGGCCTCTGAGTTGTAGGCAGCGGTGGTGACAGTCTTCGTCTTGTGGATGCTGCAGTGGTTCTGGAAGAAACCGTTCTGATAGATTGTGCACGAGTAGAAGGATTTGAAGATAGAGAATGAGCGGTAAATCCATTGAATATTGAAGCCATCTCTTCGCCATAGTCCCGCTGTTGTGTTGTTTGTGGAACTGGGGGAATCTGATGCGCTTGTCGAATGGAAGAAGCGCTAGATAGCAGACCAACTTCAAAAGCTGACATTGCCATGATTGAAGATACTGGAGAAGGGGAACGACTTGGCTGGCTGTTAACACCTGCCCGTAAACCTTCTCTAGTGCCTGTGGTTGTTTCATTTGGTGGCGAATCTGTAATTGGCCTTCTTAAGTATTTTCTCATGTTGGGTATTGACATTGCCTGGATACGTTTGAATGGTAAAACGTTAGATATATTTATAAATGTTAATATTATATTATTATTATTATTAGATAACAATAGATAGCAGAAGATAAAAGAAAGGTGTTAATAAAAAATAGGACGATAAATGATAGATGTAGATTCTAACCAAGGAGATATTTAGTAGGGTTGGAATCTATGAAACAGAACTTTGACTTGTGATTCAGATGTTTGTCACGTACACATATTTGTCTTGTCAGAGGACATTCCCACAAATGAATAAGAAATGAGAATTGTAACCTCGTTGTCGTTGTTTTTTTTTTTTTTTTTTCCAAAACTCGTTGTCGTTGTTGTTTTTTGTAGACACTGACGTTCTAAATCGGATTTGTTGATAAAGCCATTGTGTCTGAATAATAAAAGCAATAACAATATCTAAAAAGCGAATTGCTCTGTTTTCTTGCGCTTTTTTTGTCTATCAGAAAAGGAGAAAAGGATGATCTAAATGTGGATATTCAAAGCTTCAGGAAATGTAAACACATGCTGCCAAGAAGATACATGTATCAAAAGAACAAGTCAATAACCGAAAGGTGAATGGAGAAAAGAAAAGAAAAGAAAATCATTAATTCTATTCAGAAAAAACACAATCCACAAAACCACTCCTTTGTCATAAAGGAGAGGAAAAAGGAAACACTAGTTGTCAATGTGGTTATCATGCCATTTTGCGACATTGATATGGATGTGTGCTTTTGTGCTTGATTATCTGGCATGAAATGTTGGGTAGGAGAGGGAAAAATCGTTGCCAATTTTCCTATTGAAGTGGTTTACATTTTTATTTCGTTTGTATTGAAAATGAGTGCTTGTGAGCATGCAAAAACAAAGAAAAAGAGGAAACAAAAGAAGCGATCAAACAACACGCAAAATAAAGTCTATATAAAAATAAGGAAATACGCAAACGACAACAAAATCAAAGAAAGGCAAGTCTATAGGGTATAATGCAAAAATAAAATAAGAAAAAGGGCAGGCATGGGAGGAGAAAAGAAGGGAAGCTGTTTGTTTTCTTTTAGAAAAGAAAGTCAACTCCGGCCCAGAGGAGTCATTGTCAGCGGCTCAGTTGACGCAGACGAAACAAGTGTCGAAGAGGAGTTCAAATGGGCGGCCATATCATTGTTGTTCTGAATGCGATTCTTTTCAATCCTGTTAAGGATGGAGCCACCCGGACGGGTGCTAAGATTAGCAGCACGCTGGACAAGAGCGTCAAAGTTAGTGAGAGGCGACTTGAATGAACGCAAGTCCATCGTGACATAGACCTTGGAAATGGCGCTCATCCATTCGTTCAGCGCAAACTCGGTCTCCGCATAAAGCTCCAGCTCAACCAGCTCCTGCGGCTGGCTCATCGGATCATCGAACACGGATGGGCGGCGAAGTGTCCGCAGCAGAAAGCCATACTTTGTCTTGCGCGGGTTGCTGATCTTTTGCACCGAGCGGAACGACATAAGGTCAACGACTGCGTGTGGATGGCACGAGGGACTGTTGTCCTTGAACACATACAGCCGTTCGTCTGAGAGCACAAAGTACCGCCGCTTCCAGCTCTTGAAGATGGAAGTGTTGCTGAATTTGTACAGCCAGCCATGGTGCGTGGTGTTGAGCTTGCAAAGCTGAACGGCCTCGCAGGCGGTTCTTGTAGAGCTAGATGAAGATGTGAATGACATGGCTGGAATCAACGGCCAGTGAGACTGACGATTTTAGCAATAGGCTGGGGGTTTGCTGAAGAGCAGATACGTAACTGGCTAACTAATGCCTTGAGTATAGAGCTCAAGAGAACGAATGAATATATAGCACTTCTTTCAAAGGGTGTTGTAAATAATTGTAATTGGCACGAGAAGAAAAGGTTGCAATCAGTCCAGACCGATACAAGCAAAACATGCACGCTATCTTTCACAGAAGACGTGCTGGAGGGGCCGGGCTACTGGGTATGTGGAGATGGAAGTTGGGGAAATAAGAAGGAAGAACAAGAACAGAACAGCGCAACGAAAGGGCGGGATTGCGCGAGGACCGCAGAGCACGTCTTTTAAAGCATTTTCCGTTCCTTCTTTACTTTTATCCCGGGCACAACCCACGTCCAGAATTGGGAATCCAAGTGTGGCGGCGATATCAACGTTGAATGAAAAAAAGACAAAAGGCGTTTTTTTGCATGAGGGGAGGGGTGGCTCCGTCCAATCAGCAGGCTGCAGTCTGCGGCCCAAAGGACAAGAAGAGAATAGAAAAAAGGGCCCCCTTTGCATGGGCGCATGCATCATGCATCTGCCAGCAGCGACAGCCGAAAAAAGGAAAGTGTGCTATTGCGTTCGTTTTTCTTTTTGCTTCTGTATTGGCCTCCCGTTGATGCGTTGCTCAGCATGCCCTTTTTTGATGTTTTGTTGAAGCTAAAAAGCGCAGACTTGACACAAAGACAAAAGACAGCGCCAGAGAAGGAGAAAGAAAAAACTGTTGGTCCGCAGTCTAACCAATGTTCTTCCCCAATCCCCTTTTCAACTTTTTGACTTTCAGTTCCTTATTTTTTTTTGGCAAGAAATGGGAATTTTAATGGCGAGAGTTGCCAAGTGGTGATAGATATATGTGTGACATAACCGCAGCTGATCACATGTCTCCGCCCTCGCCCCTGCGAAATGGAAAGCCGCCACTTGCGGACAAACAAAGAAGAAATAAAGGCAAAAAAAAGTCCACCTGGAAAAATAGAACTTCCTTTACAGAAATCGAGTGGAAATGATCCCGGCATCTTGTCATTCTGGCACTGCTTTCTCATGCCATTCACACAATGTGGAAAATGCACATTGCCAGCATTGAGAAGTCACCTGGCCCACGTTTTAGAATAAACAGGTTGCTTGCCGCATATGCTTGTTTGTTTGTGTTTATTTTTGTGCACATTCCAATTTTAAACAACAAAAAACAATACCAACATCAACACATATTTTGCAAGTGGTATCAGTAGCCAAACAAGATCAGCAGCTGTGGACGCGGTGCTGGATGTTTAGCTCACCCTCAGAGCGATGGAAGGATCCGCCAACCATGCAGCACATACCTATTCGTGAGGAAATAAAGTTTTTGCTCTTTGCGTGTGGTTCATGCTTGATTCACGGAAACGCTACCACGCGGTGGGTAACGTTTGGGGGGAGGAGGGAGGAGCAACATAAGTGATGACGCTCAAACATGCGACGAGTTGTCCACCGATTGTGCACATCCAGCAGCATTTCCGATTTCTTTCTTGCTTGCTTGTTTGTTTGTCCAAAAATAAATAAATAAAAAAGACAACCGAGCACAAACAACAAGAAAAAAGAAAACCCAAAACAAAAAAATGACTGTGGATCATTCGGATTTTGATGGTTAACAACCATTACAGATCCATTCACTCACAACATACATGGACACCAAGGAAGGAAGGAAAAAAACGATGCATCATGCTGGTTCAGAAAGGATTGGCGGCTAGAAAAATGGTGTCCTGGTGTGCCAAGAGCACCATCAGCGCAACAGGCATACCAACCAGCACGCATCCGGTGGAAGCCAGCACTAGACACAGAAGCCCCCAGCGCCAAGCTGTGGACAACCGCAGCGGTGCCGCAACCGCAAAGCCCGAAATCACTGGATGCCACTGGCAAGCGTACTCCCACGTCATCTGCTTCTCAAGCGCCGATGCCAGCGTCAGCTGCGCCATTGCTGCCTCGTACGCTTCGCTGATAGCCGCATGCGGCTGCTGAATGAGTCCTCCGGGGTTGCCGCCAGCGCTGATGCCATTTCCGCCGCTGTGGATCCCTGCCAACACCGCTGTACCAACGGCACCCGGGACCGGAGGATACGCCATGTTGCCTGGGGAAAATTCTTGAAAGAGCTCGTTTTGGTGCTGGTGGGTCAGCTGCGGGTGTTGGTGGTGGTGGAGCGGCCGCTGGTTCTGGATCTGCTTTTGCGACTGCGGCGGAGGCTGAGACTGAGACTGCCGTTGTGGTTGCTGCTGCTGGTTTGATTTTTGTTGCTGATGCTGTTGTTGTTGCTGATTCTGGTTCTGGTTCTGGAGGTGGTGTTGTTGTTGTGGAAGTTGCTGTTGCTGCTGGAAATGCGGGGCCTGCTGCATCTGCCGCAAGAACTGCTGCTGGAGCAGCTGCTGTTGCTGTCTCGCAGCGCTTTGCAGATGGGGTGGCAGCATGTGCATCTGGGACTGCAGGAGATACTGCTGGTAGTAGTAATTTGCCAACCGGCTCTGATGATCAAGCCCAGCACCCGGACCAACAAAGGGATCGATTGTCTTTTGCGGAAAGCCAGACTGGCCACCAGCCACACCGTAAATGGCGCCATTCTTGGCACCTTTGTCCGCCGCTGGCTGCAATGCGCCAAAGCCACAACCGCTGTTGGCGGAGCCCACAGAAGAAAGATGGTCGATCGCCGCGCCCTGCTGCCACAGATGCAAATCCCCGCCACAGCCAACAGCCGCACTATTGCTGCCATTCCGATTGCCACCGCCACAGGCAGATGACCCCAACAGCTCCTCGGCCATCGACAAGCTGTCCCAATCGATGTGCGCTGCGCGAATCTGGCTGGACGGCGGCTGTCTTCCGAACATCGATGTCTGCGACGCTGTGGCCAGAAACGGCTGTGTGAACGAGAGCGGTGATCCGATGATCGAGGGGATCGAGATTGAGTACGGCGTTCTGAGGCGCTGGTGGTGTGTACTACGTGCCGCTGCCGTTGCTGCTGCTGCTGCTGCTGCTGCTGCTACTGTGCTGCCGGCGCCAGCTGCCAGAACAGAAGATGGCGGCAGAGGACCGCCGCTTCCCGTGCTTGAGCTGCTTGACGACCCAACCTCGACAAACCCAAACGTGGCCTCGGGCACGTTGTGTCGCACCACAAATCTGCTGCCTCTGTTGGTGCTGGTTCCAATACTGCTAGAACTGTGCTGCTGCCTATGCGTGTACCTCATCGATTGCGTGCGCGTGTACTCCGTGTGGCCATGCGCTTGCTGAAACAGTCGGCTGCTGCCGCAGCTGCCGGTGCTTGCTCGGGAATACACAAGCGCCGCTCCCATGGCTCCGTCAACCAGCTCATCCTCTTCCTCAGCCCATGTATGAAGCGACGCCAGAACATGCGATCTCTGCGAACCGACCGCGCTCTTTGCGCTGCTGATGCTGCCGGAGCTGGTGTTGTTTGTTCCGCCCGGTCCCGCTGCCAATGATGGTGGGCCGGCTGCGCTGAATCGTCTTGGCCCTCGAGATCTCGGCGGTTCTTCCAGTGACTGTCCTCGCTTCTCCGACGAGCTCCATGACCGCAGCGGCCTGATCACTTCTGCCGTTCCACTGCTGCTTTTTGTTTGCTGTGTAAATGATTCGGGCTCCTGCCGACTGTCACGAGAGGAGCCGTCCGCTGCTGCTATTGTTGTTGTTGATGCACCGCCACCATTGCTTGCACCGACTGGATGATGTGCCAGCGGAACTGCTGCTAGGTCTGAGAGCTGTAGATGCAGTGAGGAGCTGTGCAGCTGGCTGGCAGCATATGCCAGTCCACCGCTGCCGCTGCCGCTGTTATTATTACTATTGTTGTTGTTCCAGCTGTAGCATAGCCAGCAGACCGATCCGCAACCACACTTTCTTCCTGCGGCAATGCTATTCTCAGCACCAGAGCTGCTACCTGGTGACATATACTACCTATTAACTGTATATAGACAAACACAAAGCTAAACAAATAGCGGAATACGTATCGTCACTCTTCTAATATTCAGTATGTTGTATAAATGAAATTAATGTTAGAAAAGAGCTATTAACTATTTTTCACATAAGAAATATTGAACAAGAAGAAAGAGTTCCTCATATTTCTTACCTCCTGTTTTATTACACAAAGAAAGCTAAACAAAAAACATTGGGAAATGTCAAAACAAAACAGCATTTCTTACCTCTTCCTCCTCTGTGTATTCTTTGGTCTTATGTGTGGCGCCTACATGCAGCAAAATTTGCTTCAGACACGAACAATCCCTTGGACTGGTTCTCTTTTAAAATATAATTTGGTGCTTTAAACCCAAGCCATTTTTCCTTTCTTTTCCTTTTTTACAGTAAGTATAAAAGGTTATTAAAATACTAGTCTTGCGAAATAATACAGATTATACACAAGAAGCTGGAAAATAATGGTCTGGTTTCTTGTTGAGGATATAATGCGACAAAATAGATTGAATAGCCCCTATTTTCTATTAAACTACAAATGTCATTTTTGTGCAAACTGGCAGCAACTAATTGAACCATACTACACAATCAAACACACAAGTAAACTCATCCACTAGTTTATTTTCCTATTTCCATAGCCATTTTTCACGAGATTAAACCATTTATTGTTGAGCTGTGCTTTTTCCCCCATTCACTATTAAACCTAAAAATAATAACAACGTCATAAATGGCTTCTGCCGGTAGCAGTGCAAATGCTAATGCAGCACAGCGATTCTGGGACTACTTTCACGCACAGAAGCGCTTGATTGATGAAAAGTCCTTGCAAAACGAAGATGTGGGCCAGATGGTCCGTGACCTGGATAGCGCTCTACGTGAGGCACTCGTGTATTTGCCTCCATACGACCAGAAGAAACTATCAAAGGATCTCGATTCCCTGCGGCTTGCGATCCAGCAGAAAGGACGACGGGACGTCGATGGACAGACAAAGGGAGGTACATTCACGACAGGCTCCAGAAGCGGGTTCAAGTTTAAATCGGCACAGTCGAAATCCACAACTCCCGCGACAACAAAAACAACAACAACTAGTAACCCGACAAAGAAGGCGGGTCGTGATGACGATGTATTGTCCGCAGACAATAATGAACCGTCTAAGAATAACCCCAAACTCAGCAACAACGCCACCACCGGCTCCACCTCTGCACTTTCTTTTGCTTGCGTGACAAACGAGTGGAAAACAGTCACTTTCCCGCAGCAACTAGTGAGCACCGCCGCGCCCGAAGCCGTAGACCAGACCGACTGCGAGCTACGCGACATCTCAAACAGCATTATCGATCTGCGGCGGGTCAGCAATGCGATCCGAGCGCTGAACTGCCACCGCCTGAAGAACAGCATCATTATCTGCGGGCCGTTTGCAGGCTCCGCCACCGTCAGGGGCTCGGTTAACTGTATACTAGTTCTGGCGGTGCGGCAGATGAGACTCGAAAACTCCTCCACCATTGATGTCTACCTGCACTGCTCAAGCCGTCCGATCATTGAAAAGTCATCAGGTATCCGGTTTGCTCCTTACCCGCCAGCATCGTCGCTGTCTTACCATCATTCCTCTTTATCTGCCGGAGCCAGGGACCTTTTGGCACTGCCAAATATGTTTGATGCCGTTGATGATTTTAACTGGCTCAGGAGACAGCCTTCTCCAAACTGGTCCACCAATCCATCGCCTCTTGCCAACGTAGTGTGGTCGGAGTTTGAAACCTGCACAAACGACGCTGAATCATCGGCGATTAGTAAAGAAAAGTTGCTAGCATTTTTGCCGCAGAATCACTAGTGTTTACTAATAGCTAAAAATAGAAAATAAAGGATTTTCGATAAATCGACTACAAAAGCTCTGACACGTGTGGAACGTTTGTTTGTGGAGATACGATAGTTTTAGAGGTTTTGTTTTTTATATAGATTTTTACCATATTTTATATCTCAGACATCTTTTATAAAAACGCAAACACCATATTTAACATAATACAATTAACTGGGAATATAATAGAAAAACAGAGCAAAAAACAACAGCAACAAAATTGAAAGATGCTAGTAGTATAAGAGTGAATGAGAAGTGCGTATTCCAATGGTATGGCTCCGTTCCAGCAAACTAGGCAGTCTGAGAAGTCGTCTTCTTAGAACTGCTCTGACCATCACTGTTCTTCTTGACAGGGGGAGGAGAAGCATCGACACTATTGCTATCAGTCTCATCATCCGTGATATCATTGCTGCCATCCGAGTCCTCGTCCTTGAGGAAGAAATCCATATTATCAGCCTCGCCGCCAACCTCATTTGCATCCTCCAGAATGTTGTCTATTAGGCGCTCGTCTGCATCGAATGAGTTTTGCGTGCGAAGCGTGTCGGCGCTGTTTGGCATGATCTGCTGCTGCTGTGAGTTACTGGATGTCGACGAAGTACTCCCACGCTTGCTGATTGTTCCTGGTGCCGCTGGTGCCGAAACATCGCCTGCATTGCTTCCTGTCGCAGAGACACTGGAGCCTGCAGAGATCCGCTTCGGCGCATTAGACGACGTACCCTCAGCCGATCTCTGTTGTTGTTGCTGTTGTCTTGTATCCATTGACGTTCTGGCAGGCCGCGAGTTGAGCCCTCCCTCTGCACCCGGCGGAATATCCAACGACGCATTCGCTGCAGATGCCGAGGTGCCTTCTGGCTGAATGAGAATATCAGCATCGGTGTTTTTGATCGGGGGAGGAATCGGCTTGATTGGCCGCTTCGCCTCTATGTCTGCCAGAATGTCATCGTAGTTCTCTATAAGATCGGTAACAAAGATCTCTGGAATCCGGCTAACGCTAACCCCCACAATCTCTTTCCCGCGCAGAATGACCGGGCCGAGTCGCTGGCTCACAGCCTTTACAAAACCGTCTCTATCGCCACTCGATTCTCCCCCCTTGGCTATCTCGCCCAGCGCCCCAAACAGCATCTGAATAGTTTTTAGATGGGAGTACGAAATGCCCGAGATTAGAGTTCTGATGGTACCAAACGTCTCTACTGTGCTTTTCTCGCTTCTGGTGCTGTATATGGCACGCAGGGGTCCGTGAAGCTCCTCCGGACACAGTGGCTGTGGAAGCTCCAGGAAATACAGAACAAGAGTGTTGGCCACAACCGAGAGATCAAACGAGCGCAGCTGCTTGAGCGTGACCCGCGATCCGCGATTAACTGTGTTCCGCAGCTCATGGATGTTGCGCAGGAGCGCGCGTGTGGTCCAAATAGAAAACCGGTCATGGGGTTCCAGCTGACGCGAGCTCTTCATGATAAGACTGAGGGCCTTTGCCGGAAACAGTGGAATGTCTTTGTGCGACACTAGCAGCTGCTCGTCAAGCGGAACACCAAATATCTGGTACTCTGCTGGACTGAGACCGAAGGGTCTGAATATTATTGGGCGCGGTGTGAAGCGGCCGGTGCCATAGTGTTCAATTGCCCATTGGATGTCCTGTTGCGGCTTGATGCTCTCTTCGTAGACCTCGAGACGGTCACTGATAGACAGCTCGGCCTGCAGCGGAAGTTTGCTAATCCGTGCAAACTCGCCAAACGTGCTTTTGATGTTCATCAGCCGATTCAGCTCCCATACCTCCATCGTGTCGAGATAGTTTGTCAACTGTTCCTCCAGATCTGTGCGCACAAGTTCTGCGCGAGTAACAGAGTCGCGATAGATCTGGCTTGCCTCGTTGGCCTCACGCTGGGCGCGCTCGTAGGTAAGCGTCTTGCCCAGATGCGCACGGCGGTTGCCCAGGGGCTCGTCCTCGCTATCGCCTTCGTCATCGCTCTGGAATTCAAGAGCCAGCCTCTTCCATTGGTAATAGGCGTTTGCGCGCGACTGGAACTGCGATCCCCGGCCCATCAGCCGCAGATATCCTTGGTTAGTCAGGCTCTGTCCAACCGAGATAGAGTCGGTCTCGTTGCGCACAACAGTTGGGTAGTTGGTGCACCACCAGCCGGCCAGACTCTCCCCGGATATGAGACCGCGGAACGTTCCGAGAATGCCGAACTTGACGTCATGCTGCGGGATCTCGGCCTGCATGCGCTGCAGCACCACATGGAATTCGTGTCTGGTAAGCGCAACATTGCCAAGCACGATGCTTGCAACATCCAGCTCGCCTTGGATCTGCGGGAGAGCAGTGCGCGGAACACCTACACCGCTTTCGGAAAGCAGACGCCGCTGTGCAGCAACATCGGCATCCACCTCGTCCTCCATGTCGTGGATTCCACTTTCAGCACTAAAGGTGCTTGTTGTTGGCGTGGCCACTGGCGACAGCGCCCCGATAGATGGACGAGACTTGACCTCAAACTCTGCTGTGGCCATCACCTCCGACGGCGCGGCATCTGAGGACTGCGTAGCGGCCGGAGTTTCCTTCAAACGCATCTGCTCGGCAGCAGACGCCTTCTGCGTATACACCCTGCGGTTCCTGTCAACCTGACCAAGCTCCATTGAGGCCTTACGAATAGTGTCATCCATGATCTTCCACGACGCTCTGACGCGCGCACGATGCTCGCTCGAAAAACTGCGCAGCGGCATCACCACAGAGCTCTGGAGCTCAAGCGCCATATCAGAGTGTGCTTCGGCCAACGCAAGGCACTCGGCAACAAGTCCGCCATACGCGGTCTTGAGTGTCGCTCCCTCGTCGCGTCCAAACCCTTGTGGTGCAAACTCACGTTCAGATAGCTTCCGCAGACTGGTTGCGTACGCTTCTTCGATGGCTACCCGTTCGCGAAACAAGCCCAGCAGCTCATCGCATTCAGCTGAACCTTGCTCGAGCTTCTCGTAGAGACGCTGTGGTCCTCGCTCGTACTGCGGCTGGTGGCCATGCCCAGGGTTGTCCCAGAAGGAGGTTTCGAACTTGAGCATATCGTTTTCTTTGTTCAATATTACTCTCCGCTGACACTCTAAAACCTGCGCTCTGTACGTCTAGCGTTTAGCAGTCTAGGCGATAATAGGTGCGGAGGATGTAATTAATGTGTATGAGGATAAGAGAATAAAAGGGGAGGTGTGCTTCTTTCCACTACCGTCGTCGTCTTGTCTAAAGCAAAAGCAAAAGAGTCGTTCAATTTATGAGTACAGACAGAATAGTGACAAACAAAAAAAGAGATACAAGGCAGTTATGAAATGCCAAGAAATTAGCTCAAAATTAGCCTACCTTTTGCGTCGGTAACAAGGGAGTAAAGAAGGAGATAGCCTAATAGCACCAGGCGGATTCAAGCAAATTAGTATATATGTGGAGTTTATTAGAGCTAGTCGGAAGAAGGAATTAAAAAAAAGTCTGGTAATTTCCAAAAGAAAGAGTGGGACGAGAGAGGTCACGACTTTAAGCCTTAAGCCTCGATGATTAATGCGATGGTGGCTTTCTTTCTCTCCTTCCCATCTAGCGTGTAAACCTGCACTACAAAAATGATAATAAACGCAAGGCCTGCTTTCAGATTAGCATTTTGCACCAAACACTTTCTCCTTTATTGCTGCAAAAATGAAAATAGCAAGCAAAGAAGCACCCGTGCTTGTTTTTGTTGTTGTTGACATCGCTGCTGCAAAAGCCTAGAAAGACAAAGTGATTATCCAACAACTATGCTTCTATTTTAAACAAGTGGAAAGCACAAAACAAGAGCAGGCTACTTTTTCTTCATTTGCTTCAGACGACGTCTCTTTGCACGCGCTAACCGCTCAGACCGTTTCATCTGGTGCTTAATACTTGTAGGAATGAAATAGGGATCAATTCCATGTCTGAACTTATTGACCCACATGAGGATCCACTTGCGATGTTTTGGACCAATACCCAGATCCTTTTTCATGTCATCGCCGTCGGCGCGGAACAAGTGGTCCCAGCTCTTGAATTTTTCTACGTACTTTTCGCAGCCACGGCCTATTGTTTTCAGAAAGACCTCGGGGCTGTTGAACTGACCTACCAAACAATAGCAAAAAAAAACAGAAAAAGCAACGGATTCAGCCAACAGTAACACAAACCGATGCATTTCCTTCATTTCCTTGGGTTTAAGGAAAAGCGACTAAAACTGATTCGGGCATACCTCTTGGACTGGGTATAACCTTGTTGTCCTGGCGCGATGGCTTTGACTCTGCGGCAGTAGCTGTTGACATTGGACGCAAAAGCCCCGCTGTCCGAAAGGACACGGTCCTAGCAGCAAGACGTGTGAACAAGGACATTGGGCACCCGATTCCGCTACGGTTCCTTTTCGACTGGATATATTGTAATAGTTATGAAATGGTGAATTGACACCAGCAAGAGATAAAAGTAAAAAAAAGGCTTTATCAATTTGCGAGAGAAAAAAAGGCAGTGTAAAAAGCAAAATCAGCGCAAACCGTCAAAACCATTATCGGCTCGATTAGTTGAGTCGTTTTCCGCGAGCCGAAGAGATTCAGCTGGCTTTCTTTTTTATGTGCTTTGATCCACACACGGATAAAGATGATCTGATGAAGCGTTTCAACTTGGGCGTTTGCAGATGAACACGCTGACATCTCTTGGCAGCCTTTAGGCATATGTATACAATGTATGCGTTTGTGTGTGGGGGAAGCATAATAACCTTTCTTTCCCGACAAAGGAAGGCCTGGAAAAGGGGACGGCGTCTTTATGGACTATTCAAAAACAAAAGGCGTGCAATGAGCTGATTTCTCGCAAAAGCGCCAAAAGCGCATAACGAGATCCTGTCCTAAAGGCAAAGATGTCGGCGTGTTTTCGTCTCTTTTGAAAGCAGCGCATTTGTCCGCTCTTTGTTTTCTGCATCCCTGTCTTTCTAATGCAGGCTGGGCAGGCATAATCGACGCAACATTAAACCACACAGCTGCGACGCCATTGCACATGTCAGAAGCATACAAAAAGGCAATCTGCCAAAAGCCAGCAAAAGAAAGGCAAACAGTGCAACACAACATGCAGAATGTACTTGTAACGGAAAAGCACATGGCCAGGAGCTTGTCTGACCGCACGTCAAATTATTAACACCCGCCTACACTTTGCCTTCTAGTTGCTTTTTTTCCTTCTCTTATTCTACACTTACAGGTTCGCGAGATATCCTCTATTTTCCTTCTTTCTTCTTTCTTTGCGGTTCATCTTCCGCCCCAGTCTTCTCCGCTCAGACGTAGTAATAGCACTCCCATCAAAAAGAGACCCTTTGCAACGATGGGGTTCCGCAAGATGTTCTATCCCAACCGCGAACGGGACCTGCGACCAAATTACCGGCAGCACTGCAACTGCCGCGAATGCGTGGACCGCAACAAGATGTACGGCGACATGTGGCGGCACCGAACACCGGTGTGCACGTGCTGCGACTGCATGGCAATAGCAGGCCAGAACATTCCGCACTCATACAGCACATATGGCCACACCCACGCACAGGTGCACACGTGTGCGCTGCCAGGGCCCGCACAGCACAGCCCGTATGCAGGGACCACCGGGCCCTGCGGAGGACCCTCGTCGCATATCGATGCGCCGCCGCCAAAGTACTCGCTCAAACCGCACACCTCGCACAAGACCGACAACACCTGTGGTGCCCGCGCATACGCCACGCCGCTGTACCCCGAGAAAAACGCTCCGCAAAAGTCCTGCTGCAGCACCACCGTGTACTCGCAGCCGCGCGCTCAGTGCTCCAGCACATCCTGCTGTACTTCGGTGTCAACGTCGACTACTTGCTGCTCCTCGCCGGCACCGTCGACTGCTTGCCACTCGCACAGGAAGGACATGTACGTCTCCATGCCCGGCAGCTATCACCCCTGCAACCGGTAGTCCACGCAGATAGAATGTCTGCGTGTATTTCTTTCGATTTCCAAACTTATACAGTAGTAACCAGAACCAAACACGTAACCGTCTATATCCCACCTTCTCCGCCGGTCTGCAACAAGAGACTGTTAATGTGTATTGACAACAAGCAAAAGTAAAAATAAAAGGTGAAAGGGTATTATAGCTCCCCCATCCTGGCGGCAAAATATGCGTGGCTGTTTATACAATGTTCTTTCCCTTTCCCTTCTTCTTGGCCTTTGCCGATTTCTTCGACTGCTTTGGCGGCGAGGTCTCTCCCGTCAGCAACGAAGACGACGATCCGGCTCCCGGCGACGATTGTTGCTGCTGTGGTGGCGGGACGCCAGGAAGCGCCGGCATTGCGCCGGAGTCGATCAGATCCTGCAGTGTCGGCTCCTTGTCTCTGGGCGCATCAACAGTGGCCATCTTCTCAGCCACCCTACGACACAAAATCTTCCTATTCGGCACATCGGATCTCATCGGCCGGCCCGCATCATCAAACAATCTGACGCGCACCCGACCGGCCGTGAAAAAGTCCCGCGGATGGCTCTTGTTTGGCTCATAACATACGCTGAACCCGGCCTCCTTCACCGCCATCGACAGCTGTCTCCCGTACGGCGAGTCCACCGCCAACGTTGCTGGCACCTTACGTCCCCTGTTGAGTGACCTGCCTTTGTCAAAGTACAGCGGATACAGACATACCCAGTCCTTGAACTGCGTTGGGTCATTGACCACTTGCATTCCCCCGAGCCCTTGTCCGATCCGGACCCCTCCTCCACTTGAATTCCGCTCTGCTGCCATTCCCCCGCCAAACCCAGGCTCTGTGGGTAGTGGGAAGTCCATGTCGTCCACATCAAAGCCTACCTCCTTGCCACGTCCCATGCTGCTCATCTTTTTTATTCCTCTCTTTACAATGCGTATGCTGATTTGCACAATATACGATTCTCGTCAAGTGTCTGAACTACGCCAGCAACAAAGCAGATTAAGATGAAAGAACAGTTGGATTAACTAGGAATTCCAAGCAATCAAAATATAGAGTACGCAAAAAGTGTTATTCTCAATCCAACAAAAAAGAAATAAAGTAAAAGTAAAAGTTAAAGAAAGGCTCAAAATACTTGTGGCTTCGTTTTCGAAACTTGGTCCACTTGGGCATGAAGGAACAGCTCTGATTGCCAGATCAACACATTATTCTTTGCTGAAAATGCATTTCATCCTAACAGAGCCGCTAACTTATAGTGTAGTCATTATCGTTCTTTACGCTAGCCGATGCCTAAGTCAGATCTCAACCTACATGTTGCAATTTGCTTCAGTATTCACCTGTTAATAATACTTGTCGAATACACCCATTTACCAGGTAATACTATGCTGTTTTATTAATGTCAATGTCAAAACAATGTCAAAGCATTACCAGCAAAAAAAAGCGAGGTCCCGAGGGCCCTCTAACCTCTTATCCTACCCTTTTGGCATATAAAATAGGTACATAGAGAAATTAGCATATGTATTTTCATGCATAGATAATAGATAAAAGGGGGTAGAAGGTCCCTTGAGTCCTAGTTTTTGAGTACTGCATATGTTTTGTATTAAAATTGACTCGCTCTGATATAGCTTTCAGTAGATAAACAAACAAGAATAACAAAAATAACGGAAAATAAATAAATAAATAAATAAATAAATAAATAAGAAATTGTAAAAACCAAAAAGGAAAGAAGAGTAGTGGGTTGGATGTCTCGTAAGTACCATTCCATAACGTTTTTGAAAGCATGGTGTCCACCAGGTTTCGAAATGCCTTTTTCCATGTCAACAATCAAGCTCAACTGACCTTGAAATGAATGGAAAATAGAGGACAATCACGTTTTTCTAACACTTACAACTAGCTTGTGCTGCCATTCTTCTCTTCCCTACATTCTGCTTCTGAACGAGCATGGCTGTTATACTGAGGAATTAGATGTTAAAATTTAATTAACATGTTAGGATAGTACGCTCATTATAATATGATCAATAAATAGGATTGGATTGACATAGTTGCATTCTTTTAGTAATGGAATGTTGACAGTATTTATACATGCCAGCATTCCAGATTTTGACACGTTTTCACTAAGAATTTTAAAGTATTGTTCTAATTAAATATTATTATTGAAATAGACTGTATGAAATTAATAGTTTACAATAATGGTGCTTCAAACCCTTAGACGCCTGCTTGGATCAATGTTCAAGAAAAGTAGCTTACTTGATAAGAGACTGATGGTTGGCAAATTCCCCATTTCTCTGGGGGATCTCGGATCGGGCGCAAACAATTACGTTGACGTTTGTTATGATGACATATGAGATTTTAACATTTCAATCAGATGTTAACATCGTATATCTTTTGATACATGAGAACACCCAATCTGTCCATTTTCTGCACACCTCAAGAAATAACGAAAACAAGTAGGAATGGGAAAAATGTGACTTGAAATAGCCAAAAAAAAAAAACAAAAAAAAAAACAAGATAAATAGGCGGGCTAGTTCTTTTGTTCAAGCGCGCAGAGCATGGATTGAGCAAGATCGACGACCGCCAGCAGATCGCGACGTGCATTGGCAATAGATCCACCAGCAATATGGTCAACATGAACGGTGGCGCCCATTGTGGTCGGGATATCGGCAGAGGCGGATCTAAGCAACTCATGTGCGCTGCCGATAGCAGCTGTCAGTGCCTCTAGATTAAAAGACGAGGAGATCCCCGGCTCAATAGCAGCTGCAGCAGTATCTTTGTTGCCCGTGGGATTAGACAAGACCGCCGATGCCGTCGTAGCAGGACGCAGGTCGCGGAGGCTGCCAGTCTCAGCAACATTTCCCGAATGGCTGCGTGAATGCATAACAAAGGGGGGTATGGTGCGGGTTATCTCCCGTTTGGCCGAGTCGGTAGGAAGCACGGCGTCTCGTGTAGTGTAGAAGGGGTTGCTCGGGGTCAGATTACCACCTGCCGAGGAACCAAGAGCAGAAGCAGCAGTTGTAGTAGCGGCAGCACCATGGCTGTTGCTATGAAGATGGCGTGGCGTGACGGGTGCGCTGACAGTCTCGTGGGCAACAACCGCCGGAAGCCTCTTAGCACCACCACCACCGACCGAAGCGTGTGAATCGCTGGGACCCGAGGCATAAGTAGAGAGATCCATCCGCAGGTACTCGTCCTCGTTATCGGAGACATCAAGTGCGGCAGCATTGTCCGACTGCGTACCCGCAAGTGCCGAATCCCTAGAGTTTGCAATCTCGGCCTTGGCAGCCTCGTACTGAGCGGCAAAGCTCTTGAATAGCGTAAAGTCACGGATAGAGCTGTCCGTACCATTGTCCAGAACAATGGTGTCGGAGCGTTGTGAGCGTGAGAGATTGTAATCACGACGGAGGGACTCTTCCCAACGATTCAAGTGTGACGTGATTACGGAGACGTTCCATTGACGCAAAAGTGCAAAGGTGACAAACATGTCGTGGGCGTTGATTCTGTCGTAGAACTTGATGCGTCTGTCAATGTTGCTGGATAGGGCGTCAACAATGCTGTTGACGAACATAAGTGACGAAGAGATAAAGTCAACGACGGTTGCTCGGTTGCCCTGCTGGCCAGAGGAGACCACACTATGCTGTTGAGGCACCATGCCAGGCGGGGGCGACGATGATGCGCTGGAGCCGGCCCTGCCAACGTACTCCTTGACAGCCTGGTCGATGGATTCCATCCACTCGACAAATGGCGGATTACGCTTTGCCGAGGATGACTCGGAGGTGGCCGAATCTCTGCGGAAGATAGAGCTCAATACGGAGGCCACGCAGTGCAGGGACTCCTGCTGCACCAGGTACGACCCAATACGCAGCGCAACAACTGCACACGGCAGCCAGAGCGACCCAGCAGAATCCATCACATGTCTGAGATGGGAAGTGGTTCCGTCAACCAGGTAAGTAGCGCCAGCGGGAACCTTTGCCAAACCGAGGATGCAGCGCAGGATCTCGTTCTCCTTATTCAGCTCGTCGATACGACGGGTAGCCGTGCGACGGGCGTTGAGTTGGCCCAAATGGATTAGCAGCAGACGCAGTCCACCGCCCTCAATGAAAGCGTTAGTCTGCTGGATACTCTGGTACGAGATATCGACACGGAGCTTCTCCAGCCGCACAAGCGGCAACGACTGCGTTCCAGCGCGGTCCAGGATCTTCAGATGCTCGGAAAGCGGAGTGGTATCGGCCCTCGTTTCCCTCGTGGCCCGCATCTTGTGCGTCTGGATAAGTCTCACCTTGTTATCCACGGGCATGTTCTTCATCGTCAGCCGCTGCTCTGGTTGGATTCCCATTTCGTCCATAATCGTATCGAGATCCTCGTCAATCTGGGCCAGTTGCATCTCGGCCGTCGGCGAGTGTCCGTACAGCGAGTGCGCTATCGAAACAGGTCGTCCGCGCGCATACTGCATACCAGCGCCACCACTTACTGTTGCTGGCGCTGGTCGCGATCCAACGAGAATGTTGCTGTTGCTGCTGCTGTTGGATGCAATGCTGCTGGCCGACATCCCGCGGATACGACCAGCCGCCAGCGGTGCCGTGTTCAGGGATCCGATACCGGCGAGCTCCTTGGCTGGGTCCATGTCGCGGGTGTTGCCCTCGCGACTGGGCGATAGCTGAACAAAGTTGTCGATGGACTTTGTGCCCCGATGGAGCGAGAACGGCAGACGCATTGTGTAGTTTCCCTTTTTTCCCCTCCACCAGGTTTGCTCCCTACTGTTCCCTCTATCTAAACGATCACAAGGGTGTTGTGGTTGGTTATAAGGGGAAAAGAATAATTAAAGTGCTAGAGTCCTGCTCACAAGAAAGTAGAAAATGGAAAAAGTGGAAACAAAAAGCAAAAGTGAAAAAACCGTATGAGAAGTTGAACTTTTTTATTCATGCGATAAACAAGACAAGAAACGAAAAACCTCTAGATGGAAACCCTCAAAGCCAACCCATGTTTTCGTCAGAGTGAGGAAAGGAGGAGCTAAAAATACTAGGTGCGGTACAGTGAGCGAGCAAGTGAGGAAAGAAGAAAGAAAGGCGAATCTCAAATCCAACCGCGTGCATGCAAGTCGATGCATGGCAATGGGCGAGCAAGAGGAAAAATAAGGAAAAAGCGCAAGAGAGCTAAAGTTGTTTTGATCCAGAAGAAAAACAAAAAAGATTGTGTCGGCAGAGCTGCCAGCCAGCATTGCGTTAGAAATCAACCACATTGATCGCTCTCTGGTTCCCCACATGTCATCGTCATCATCATCACCATCATCATTCACGCAGACAATGCTCCTTTGCTTCCACAGATTCTTCTTCATATTCGAATTCGGAGGTCTACAGACGGGGCGCCCCCGCTGGAAAAGCAGGCGCAGGCTCCATTGTGTCTGGCGTCTGGACCAGAGAGATGGCGTCGTATCCGCCACCGCCAGCTCTGCGATTCATGAACAGGCGACGCAGCCCACGCTCCGCAGTGTTCTGACAAAAGAGCTCCGCATCCTCGACTGTTTCGGCATCATTCGGCGAGTACGCGCGGTCGCCAGGCAGCAGCGCAACAACAACGCCATCGCTGCGGAAGCACAGCAAAGGCTCGATGGGATTGTTCTCAACCACGTCTGACTGCTCGCATTGGCTTACGCCGAGTGCCAGAAGATCCTGCCACCGACGGTACTTGCTCATTTCGTGCAGAATCGCAAACTGTGGTGGAAAAAGCGGGAACTCGCCACGCATGTTGGCAAGCAAAAGGTCGGCAGGACTGGACCAGTTCATTCCCACCAGCTCCCGCATCTGCACCAGTGTCTTCCACTCCAATTGATCCAGCAGAAACCTGTCATCGTCTGCTATGTTGAGCATGTAGAACCGCGTATCGAATCGCCACCGCTTCTGCGCACGCGGCGTGACCCACCGCGCAAACAGTTGCAGATCAGGCGGCCGCGCACAGGTCTCTACACAGACCTTATGAATCGACTTGCCTCGCATGCCCGCAATAGCATCCTGAGACCACCATCTTCGGATTACTGGTGGTTTAGTAAACAGCAGCCCCGTTTCCTCAAACGTCTCGCGTACCGCGCAAAACTTGTGCGGCAGTTCTGGATGGCTGTCGGGAACCATTTCATAGTCCTTTTTTTCTAATACTCCGCCCGGAAACACGTGCGCCCCATCAAAGCTCCCGCTCTTGCTGACTCTCTGCACCATCAGCACGCGGTAGTTGTGAGTTCCAGTGACTGCCCTGCCTACCGCTGGTGCCGTCACGATCAGCGATGCCGACAGCAGCGGAGGCACCGCCATTCTTGTTCTCTTTCTTTCGTCTGCGGGCTACAATAATCGGTGGTTCTACTACAGAACAAGCAGCATAAATGCATAAACAGCGGTAGGCAGAGAAGAGAGGGAGAAGTCTTTTGTTATCGCGAAACACGACTAAATTATATTTTGTTCCCAGGATCAGATCACGTGAATGTGCTGAGGCGTGTGTGCACGTGACGAGTTAGGCAGGAAAGAAGTAAAAAGGTACGCTGGCTGAGCAAGGCCAATCAAGTGGCGGAAGTCATCGTAATCCAGGGGGGGCACAAGACAACCCCCTGGGAGCTCATCCCCCCCGAACGCCAATAATTCGTGGACAAAAAAATAATTTTTTTGGTTTCTTTCCTTCCGTTTTATTTATTTTTTATTTCGTTTCTTTTAGAAATCCAATCCACTCCCACTCCCTACTTTGCTACAATCTTTTTCCTTCGTTTCTGTAATCTTTTATACGAGAAAACGAAAAAAGGCTAGAGCAGAAAAATAAAATAAAAAACTACACCCCCAGGCTACTAACACGCTAATAGTGCCGGGTGTTGTATTCTTTGGTTCTCTTTTTCTGTTTATTTCATTCTTTTTTCGTTTCATTTATTTATTTTTCTTGTAATAGTCCTCCTTCCCTGCTGTCGTAGCCGTCGTCGCAGTCCTTGCCGCTGGACCAAACTTTCTAGTCTATAAGAACCGGTTTGTTTGCTGGGCTAAGGCCTTATTGTCCTGGGCCTATTTTTCTTCGATAAACAGCACCGCTGGCTCAGAAAGGGTTATCCTTTTTTGTGTACAGCAAGAGGGGGTTTGGCTATTCTGTGCCCACCCCCGCGCTTTAGAAATCAGTTCTAATTTCGCCTTCGCAGAAAGGAAAGGAAGGAGGTCCGTACGCATAGAACGCGTTCAGTCTATTGTTAAGCGTGTATCAGAGAATAGCAACGGAAGGTAAGAATGCATATATCGTGGCATGGCGTTTAGTCGCATCAGTTGGAGCTGTCACCGCCGGTGCCTTAGAAACCAAAGTATCGTTTCCCTCACCATTCGTCTGTTGCTTCTCTCTTTAATGGACGAACCACAACCACGGCACTTTATCTTTTCTAAACAGCTATGCTCATGTCTCCTCTCTTTTTTTGTCAAAAAACACCAGCAGCCATTTAATGGTTGATACATCCTCTTCTTTTCCATCTAACAACCAAAACCCATGTTCGAGATATCGTTTTTGTTAGTGAAGAGACAAAAAAAATCACTGACCAAGAACGCATCACATCCGTTTCATCTCACCTGCTTTTTTCCTTTTTCTTCTTATCACACCAGAGCTTTTCAGGTTAATAGAAGTTCGCTGTAGTTCAAGTCTCGCGGAGGGCCCCTTCTTATTTTGGCCAGCAGAAACATGGCCACAGAGAAATGCACGCTCATCCCAGAGCAGTTGTTTGAGTCGCAGGATGCGTTCATTGCCCATGTCAAGCACTTTGCAATGGAGAATGGCTTCAATGTGCGGCTGGATGATGTTGAAAGAGACAAGGGCGGGACCATTCGCAAGCGTGACATTGTGTGCTCCTCGGAGGGCACGCCGCGCGGCAAGGAGTCGACTGGCAACAAGCGCGAGGACAGCGCAGCAGCCTCGGATGGCGGAGGCGGCGGAAGCGGCGATGGGCCAGACACGGTGACGTCGCCACGGGTTGGCGGGGTTGCGCATTCGGGTGCGCACCGGCGCAAGTCAATGAAGACCGGATGCCGGTGGCTGGCACGCGCGTCGCGCCAAGCGTCGGGGATGTGGAAGATAATACTGCTGAGACTGGAGCACAACCACCCGCTGGCTGCGCGCTACGAGCTAATGATGCCCTCGGCGCACACAATACGCACCGGCGACAACGCTAGCATCTCAGCCGCCGCTCTGGCTGCGCGCGACGCTGCCGAGAAGGGAATCTACCATGTTCCATCCACAGAGTTCAAGAACCTGTTTCTCCAGATGTCTGCTGCCTGCGCCGATCTGTGCTGGTCTGCCGCGCGTCATCCGCACACAATAGCCGAGGTTCTGAGCGAGATCCGTCGGCTGAACCACCATCTCGATAGACACAATGGTCCCGAATACGCAATCGATGCCGGCGAGCTGAATAGTGCAGGCACCTCCGCCAGTGCGCGTCCCGGCTCGACACTGCCAACCATCTCTGAGGACACTGCGGACCACAGCAACAGCGGCGCACTGACGGGCGACAGCGACAAGACCGCAACCAACGAAGGCTCGCTTATGATGATGGCCAACGGGTCGGCTATGGCCATCGACCACCGCAATGGCGCCAGCTCTGCGTCATCATCGCAACCGCATGCCGTGCACTTTCTTGATGTTGCGCGCGCAACGTCCCAGCACAACGGTATTCCTGGCGGTGTTGCGCAGTCGCCCGAACTCAGCGGCACAGGCAACGTGTCTGCCAACTCCATAGCAGCTGCCGCCGGCGCCCCTGATACTGCGCTCTCGCCTGTTTCCGCATCCGTTGCATCCTCAGGCGCAAACGCATCATCGTCCTCGTCAGGACCCATCAAACGAGCAAGAGGTCGTCCGCGAAAAAACCCACTTAGTGCTGCCTCTGAGGGAAAGCCTGCAAAGCCCAAGCCCAACCAGAAGCGTGGACAACAGAAAGAGCAGAGACAACAACAACAGCAACAACAGCAGCTGGCTCAAGTGCAGCCAAAGGCAACACCGACTCCAGCCGACTTGGCTTCTCTCTCTCACCAGATCATCAGCCAGAACTCAGCGTCCACATCCAGCAGCGTTGTGCAGCGCTCTATCAACTCGTCTCTTGCCCTGCCGTCGCAGCCAATGCAGGTTCATTCGCATGCCGGCGCCAGAGCATCGATTCTTGCTGGTAATCCGAGCGTTCCGCCAATAATCGACGGTCGTTCGCATGCTGGTTCCGTTCAGCGACAACCGCAACAGCCACAGCCTCAACCACAGCAGTCGCCGACATTTTTTCTCGGCGCCGCCGAGGGAAACGGCTATTCAAGGCAACCAGCAACATCAGCAGCAGCAGGTGTGGAGTATGCAAACACACCACCACCACCAACAGCAGCAGCAACAACAATCGCAACATATGCAGATGTCTCAAAGACTATGGGAAACAAACCAACCTGGACTTCTCAAAAGTCCGCAGCCACAAGCAGGACAGCAGCAGCAGCAGCAGCAGCAGCAGCAGCAGCAGCAGCAGCAGCAGCAGCAGCAGCAGCAGCAGCAACAACAACAACTGCCACCTCCGCCTCAACCTCAGGCGTTCTTAAGCATGCAACAGCAATCTCACCAGCAGCAGCAGCACACACAGCAACAGCAGCAGCAACCACAGCAGCAGATGCACCTCCAAATTCAAACGCCCTACGACGCCACATACCACCACCAGCAATCGCAACAGTTTCACCAGCAACAGCAACAGAGTCAGTACCACGCTCATCAGCAGTATCCGCAATATCAAACCCTGCCGCGAATGCGTCCTCCTCAGTAGACTTTGACATATCTAGCGATCGGCCCCGCTCAGCTGTTGCTGCTGCCACAACCACTGCTGCCACTGCTGCTACGCTCCCAGTGTACCAAACCTATCACCAGCAGCAACAGCAACAGGCTGCGAATCACCATGTCCAGCACCAGGACACCCACGCCGCCTACTATCAGCGGTCCCAGACCGCGTTGGCCAGTAATATGGAGTCGTCTGCGCCTGTTAGCACCATAAACCATATCCTGCTTTCGTCAAATTCGTCTATACCTGGTGGTGCCTCTGCTGGTGCTGCTGTGACTACCACTCCAACCAGCCAGCAAAGCTACCATTACCAACAGCAACAGCAGCAGCAGTCTAATATGTTTCACATTAATCCAGCCATGCAGGCCACACACCAAGTAAGCAGAGGATCAGCATCGGCGAGCTTTAACCCGTATCTACTGATGTCAAGAACCCAGCAACACCATAGACAGCAACAGCAGGACCAGCAGCAACAGGATCAGCAGCAACCACACAGTTACCATGTGCAGAAGCAGCAGGTTCAGCAACAGCAGCAGCAGGCGGCTACTGCTACTCCTGTCCAACATTTTGCGGAGATTGGCGGTACTCACCACCAGCAGCAACAACAACAACAACAACAGTCTTCGCCAGTAAACGCATTCACCACGCTGCCATCATTGGCACATAATGGCGGAGTGTTATCGGAGGCGGCAGCGACAAACAGAAGGTTGGGAGAGTTTCACCTCAATCCGTACCAGAACATGAATAACTGGCAAGTTTGAATTGATACTCCTTCCTTATTTCAGACGTATTTGTCTATAAAAAGGAGGAGGAACGGAAGAAACCCCTTGCATGTCTTTTTATAGTCTATTTTAGTTTACTTTAGTATAGTTTAATTTAGTTTTTTAGGTCTGTATTCGTGTTACCCCATGCTTTGCAAAATACCAATTCCCAGTGTAAAAAACAAAGCAAATAGTAAGCAGAATGGTGACAGTAACGTTATAATCACCTTTTTACTTTGAAACTAATTGGACTAGATCGTGTTCATGTTTATGGCTAATGAAGATAGAGTGCAACAACAACAGCTAAAAGGTTGTTTTCCTTAAACATAGAAGAGCAGGTTCAGGAGAATATCAAACTAGCCGCAACCTCTGGGTTGCCACCAGCAGCATCAAGATGGCGGATAGCCTCTTCACGACTAACGCCAAGATCCATTATAGTTTTGATAGTGGTCTCGGAATGAATGCCACCGGATTGCTGGCGCATCTGAGCGGAAACGCCTTGCTGCTGATGCTGCTGTGGCTGTTGCTGCTGTTGTTGGGCCGCGGAAGAGGTTGTGGTAGCCATGCCTCCAGGACGCAAGGGCGTGGTTGGCGGTGGGCGAACAGCCGACAACAGAGACGAAGAAGCAGTAGTGGCAGGATTATCATCGTCGAGCGAGCCCTTTGGGATCTGGTGCTCTGGCAGAAACTCGATATTCTCATCATTGATAACCAGCGCATTGGTCTTCAGATCAATGCAGGCCTGGTGGCGTCTGAGCATATCGAGACCCAGAAGCAGACCGATATGGGCGCCTTCCATAACAGTGAACGAGCACAGGAGTGTCTGCACCCCAATCTTCATCTGCGCATTATGCACACGACCCAGGATCTTGGCCGTGCCCACGCCCCTTGCCTCACCGGAGAACCT
This sequence comes from Coemansia sp. RSA 1200, assembly GCA_027578915.1. Lineage (NCBI taxonomy): Eukaryota > Fungi > Kickxellomycota > Kickxellomycetes > Kickxellales > Kickxellaceae > Coemansia > Coemansia sp. RSA 1200. Next base: position 191,691 of record JANBTT010000014.1, read on the forward strand.
GGTATCGACCAACCGCATGATACCGCAGCGCTCTGCACACGAGTGACTCATCACCGTGGCCTGTGCACCGGAATCCACAAGTGCCTTGACCGGCGTCCCATTGACCTTGACATCCACGTACAGCATGACCACCGACGCAAACGATTCCGGGTTGTACTCGAGCGCAGCCTCCATGTTGCGCATAATGTTCTCCTGCCGAATCATCTCCTCTATACGTCGTTGCGAATCAATGTCGAATGGATTGGAGTTGAGGTTCTCGATCTCACGACGCCTTGCCTGCTCCACGCGTCCTTGCTCCTCCTGCAGCTGCATCACTAGCCGCGAGAACTCTGCCGGGTCGTTCTGGGCTGCCTGCACAATGTTCGGATGCGTCTGCGATAACTGTCGCATCAGCTGCTGGCTGTTGAGCACGTTCTGTCGACGCGCCTCCATCTGTGGACTGATTGTCCCTTGCGCAGTGGAAGACGGCACTACGCTACCACCACCACTACTGTTGATCTCACTCCCCTTTGGGAAAACGCTGTTTCGTCTGTTGGAGAGATACAGGATGTCGTCGTTTTTGAATTCAAGCTGGCTTAACGTCTTGTCAGCGCCACTTGCCTCCCGTCTATTATGAATTATTAGCTGGTCGTCTACCGGAACGTTGCACTACATCAATAACGGCGACAAAATGGAATAAAAGAAATGCTTCAATAAGCATTATCCATATAGCGATAGGAAAAAAAACAAAGAAAACCTATCAAAACCTCTTTATCTTACCTCTAGCTCAAGCAGTGCAGTGAGGTCTCCAAGTGCCATCGATTCGTCCACTTCGATAGTAAAGGACCCATTGTCGTGTACAATTGAAAGACGCATTTCGCCAGGTATGCTTGCTAATGCGCGTGTATGTATATGAAATGCCAATAGCTCCTAAAGTAAACAAAAAACACAAAAATCAGAAAAACAAAAAGAACAGAATAAAATATTATAAATTATATCAGAGCAAGAAAGAAAACAAAGGAAAGGAAGGAAAGGAAGGAAAAAGAATGCGTAGGAACAGGATCCCGCGCACATGCACATACCCGCGCCCTACTTTGGAAGTCTGACTAATGTACCCTCCGTTTCCTTGCTTGAAGCCAAGCTCAACTGAAGAAGGCAGAAGAGAGATCTACGATAGTGTTATTGTTGTGGCGGTTAGGTTGCGTCCTGCATGCTATCAGGTTAATATCGCCCAATGATGGTGGTGTGTGCGAAAATTCTAATGTATGAGTTTGCACTCAGTATTCTTGTGCTTTTGCTCTGCCCGCCAGCATAAAAATACTCTCTTCCAAACACCAAACTTTAGAGCTCATTCATTTTTCAAGAGGCACGTGCATATCTATCTTTACGTTAATCCGAGATGCTTGAAATCACCAAGCGCTGTACTGTTGCGTGAAAACCCGCAAGACAGAAGCAGAAGTATATCTCCACAGGCGTTTAATATGTTTTTGTGCCTGTAAGAAATGAAAAACTTAAACGCGATGATTTGTTCTGCTGCTTTTCTATTTTTTGTATGCAACGCTAATGCGCACAAAAACAACGCCGATATACTGCATTCCATGATCCGAATTAAGCGCAGAACCACTTTGAATGTTATTTTCCTGCGCACCCGCTGAAATGATTGTTGGCCGACTGGGCTAATCACGTTTTAGGCCACTGTGCAAAGGAGAGAAATGGAAAAGGAAAAAGCAGGAGTGGGGGCAAATGCCAGACAATTTATGCTCCGCATTTTTCTTTTTCGCTTTCTCCTTGTCATTCCAGTATAAAATGCGGAAAGCGTTGCCCCCTTTTGAAGACTTGCGCAGAATGAAAGACACGCTAATTTGATTTGTTTCCCACTTCTTCCCCCATATCTTTTTTCTTCCCATATTAACTAGCATATTTATCCCAGCTTTTTTTTTGCCTGCGCTTGATTTTACAATTGGCATCGGTTTTTTTTCACGCGTGTACGCGTTATTACTCACACGTAGAGGCTTCACAATTCATTTTTCACTTCATTAAAAGGTAAGAGTCCATCACCATTCTCTAGTTAAGCAGGGAGAGAGAGCTGTGGTCCACACTTTATTTGCAAAAAAAAAAAGAAAAGGGGACGGTTTTTTTTCCTTTCTCTACTTTTTTAATTCTATTTCCATTTTCCACCTAAAGTGTATATTGTAGATTCCAGTCGTGTCACAGCATATACAAAGTCACCCCTTTATTTCTTTTATTTTATTTCCATTCCTTTTAGGTTTCTTTTTTCTTTGAGGGAGATGGAATCCACAAAGATACTATGCATCCCACAGACCCATGAGCCAGCAAAAGTAGTTGGGTTCAACGTGGGTGTTGGGGATTCAGTCTCGAAATTGACGCCGGTTCTAACTTACGAATACAAGGAAAAGTATCAGGAGAAGGAAGGGCTGGTGGGCGAGGACGTTGCGCTTCTCAAGGCGCTCAAAAAGGCACCGGATGCAGCCGGGTACATGACCAAAAGAGAGTACCTTCGGTCACCATTCGAGGGCAAAGTCACAAAACTCTTGTGTAGGATTGGTGACGATATCCAGCACACCGACGCGCTTATCGAGATCACCAGGCCATGCAGCCATAGCGCTGTTTTCAACGGGCTTTGCGCTCTTTGCGGGAAGGATGTGAGCGAGATCGATTTCACGGGGGTTCCGGAGACCCAGGCCAAGATCAGCATGTTCCACGACGATAATGACTTGAAGGTCAGCTACGATATGGCTGCATCCATCGATGCTGATACGCGTGAGCGGTTGTGGGGCCAGGAGAAGCTGTCGCTTATCATCGATCTTGATCTGACAATCATCCATGCCACGACACCGCCCAACCCTGGGTTCGAGAACTGGCTCATTGAGAACTACGATGGACCGCGCAGCTCAGAGACCGCCACTGCTTCTGGATCGGACGAAAGCACAGAACACAGACCGAAACACACGACACTCCCCGACGATATCGTTTACTTTGACCTACCGGTTATCCCATCTCGCCATTTCATCAAGCTCCGTCCCGGTCTACGCGAGTTTCTTGAAACTCTGTCAAAACTATACGAGATGCACATATACACCATGGGCACACGGTCCTACGCCGATGCTGTTGCAAAAGTTATCGATCCCGAATGCAAGTACTTTAACGGACGCATTCTTTCGCGCGACGAGAATGGATCGAGGGACAGAAAGTCACTCAGACGGTTGTTCCCTGTTGACACTAGCATGGTTGTTATTATCGATGATCGGGCTGACGTCTGGGACTGGTCGCCTAATCTGATCCGCGTGCATCAGTACGAGTTCTTCACGGGCGTTGGCGATATCAACGCTGCACACTTGCCGCCCGTGCAACAGCATCATCGGATTAGTAGTGATTCCGGGTCTGAAGTCACCGCAGTCAACGAATCCACAACAGCCACTGACATCCAAGAAGACCGAAAGGAAGAAGAGGGCGGTGAAAGCGCTGACAGCCAGACTGCGGCTGAGGAAACAACCACACCAAACGAGGAAGAGAAGCTCTCCGAGTGGGACGACACCACTGGCACCACCGATGCGCCAGTCAACGATGCGGTTGTGCGCGCGGATGTCGAGTACAGCGACACCACAGAGGAGGGCAAGCGTGTGCGGCGTCCGCACCTTGTGGATAACGACAGGGAGCTGGCAACCATCCGGGAAGTGCTTGTGCATCTGCACGAAGAGTACTACAAGAACCTGGATCCCAGCCACGATTTGCCACCCCCTGATGTTGCTCATATCCTGTCTCTGAAAAAGGCCCATGTTCTGAACGGCGCCAGTCTGGCCTTCACTGGTGTGTTTTTAATCAACCCAGGATCGCCGCCGCCGCAAAAGACCGATCTGTGGATCTGGGCCCAGAACTTTGGTGCCCGCTGCGAACTCGAGGTCAGTGACCGTACTACGCATGTGATTGCTGGTAAACCGGGAACCGAAAAGGTTCATGCGGCAAAGAGACTCAGTAACAAAGCCAAGGCGCAAGGCGGATGCGCTCCGATCATCGTGAAGAAGGAGTGGCTGTTGCATTCGATATACCGCTGGGAATGGCTTGACGAGACCCCGCATCTTTGGTTTTCAGATGATAAGGAGCTTGCTATTAGGAGTGCGGAAGCGCGGAAGAAGCACAAGGGCAGGTTTTCTGGCTCGCCAGTGAACAAGCGGAAGAGTATGGATGAAGCCGATGAGTCTAGACGTGGAGACAATAACAATAACAACCACGGTGATAAGCAGAAGCGGTTCCACGGCTCTACGCTTGAGCGCCTGAAGAGGCAGGTCGATCGTGCGGCACACGAGTACGACAGTGCAAACACCACGGATATCGAGGATGAGCTTGAGAGGCAGGAGGCTGGGCTTGGCGAGCATGAGGCCGAGGTCGATGATTTTGTGCAGAACATCGATTGGGACGATCTGGAGCGCGAGATCATGGAGGACACGGACGAGTCTGATGACAACCAGAACTCTAGCGAGTCGCATCTGCCAAGCGCGGCCGGATCCAGAAACCCATCGCATGGCCCCAGTGCTGCTGATCTGCGGCAGAGAGCGATAAAGCAGGCTGCCAAGAAACGGAGACCTCACGAAAATGGTGATGGCTCTGGCTCCGACGAAGACGATGATGGTGCCGAGGATAAGCACGCTGCAGCCAGAAAGGACGACAACCGCGACACCAACAGACGGGTGTCCAATCTTGCCAGAGCAGACGGAAGCTTAGATATCAGCACAAACACCGAGGAAGAGTCCGACGACAACGACGATGAAGACAACGATGGTGACTCAAAACATGTCCATCATGGCTCACGGGACTTTTGGACGGACAAAATAAAGATGCCAAGTAGAAACAAGTCGATTTTGGACGAGGGTCTGGCCAAATCCGGTGCAAGAAACAAGGCTGGTGATAGCGCTTCTAACAATGATGACGATGACGATGAGTTCGAGAGCGACCCCGAGGCCATTGACGAGCCGCTGTTTGTTGGTATTGAGGACAAGAACGGGGACTACATCCACAGCAATGGCGAGGATGAGAATGAAGATGAGGATGAGGATGAGGATGAGGACGAATTTGTCAGTGCGTCGGTTCGCGACAAAGGCAAAGAGTCGGCCGGCGGGTACCAGAGTGGTGGCGACAGCGTCAACGAGCAGTGGGGCGAGGACGACGAGTCTGACGAGGACAACTTTGACGATCTCATCAATGATCTTGAGGAGGGAATTGAATCGTCTTGATAACGAGGAGAATAGAAGGCATTCCCTTTCATTAGTCTTATTCGGCGTTGGTACTTTGCTGCCTTTGCATCCCTTCATTCCTTGCTTGCTTGTACAGTTCGACTTTATTGTTTTTTCTCTTTCTCTCATCCCAGCTACTCCCCACCTTCATGCGCTTCCTTTTTTAGTTTTACTCTATTGTCATGTAATTTTTTTTATAGTTTTCATCAACATTTTCTCAAAACACTACTATTCAATGTTTGCATATTTATTGAGAACAATTTCCGCCGCTTCTTTGGTTCGCAAACTTAAAATCATGTGAAGAAAAAATTGAGACCGATTTTTCCTATTCTAATCTTGTTTTTCCCGGAGGTTAGCCATTGGGTTTATTCCCGAGGTCCGTGCGCGACAAGTCCATAAACCCCGTGCGTGGACTTTAATCCTTTCCTTCTCTATTCTCTTCGTAAACTGTATTTTTCTCTTATCTTCTTTCTCTTTTATTTGCTTATGAAAAACAGACTAGTATGAATGTCATCAAAAGGGTGTTCCAGGGCTCGCGTGCTGGCCAGCAGATTGCAGCAAACATATACAGCAGCAAAGCGGCGGCGGACACAGTGGCGGGGACCAGCGAGGGCGGGAGAAAGGGGCTGACGCTTGTTCTGGCGCACGCCAACGGGTTCCACAAAGAGCTGTGGGAGCCCACGCTACAGCGGCTGTTTGGGCACCAGGAGCGCAAAGACGGTAATGGCGGGTGGCGGATAGACCGGGCGGTTGCGCTTGACGGATACAACCACGGAGACAGCGCGGTGATGAACAGAGAGTCGATTGGTGCCGAGGAATCGTCGCCGTGGTTCCTGAATGCGCGCGACATCATCGCAGTTGTTAAGCAGCTGCCACCGCCCGACGGCGAGTCGCACGGCGTTGTGGGGATCGGCCACTCGTGGGGCGCGTCATCGTTGCTTCTGGCGGAGATCATGGCGCCGCTGACGTTTTCGGCTTTGATTATCACCGATCCCGTTCTGTTTACCGAACCCAACGGCAATGACAAGGTCAGGGAGATGACTATGCGTCGCAGAAGCGTGTGGCCCGACCTTGATGCGGCTATCAAGTACTTTGTGCCCCACCCGTTCTTTGGGTCCTGGAATAAACGTATCCTCGATCTCTACATCAAACATGGCCTGGAGACGGTAGCGGCAACAACAGCGGTAGCTGCAGATGGCGCTGCATCCCCGTCAATGTCTGGTTTGCAGGGGGAGCAGCTTGTTCTAAAGTGCCGTCCCGCAAACGAGGGCGCCGTGTACGCTGGCTCGTACCACGCATCTCCGCACGCTGCGCACAATCTGTGGAAGATCCAGTGTCCCACGGCCTTTCTCACAGGAGAAGAGTCGCAACTGGCTGCTCCCAGCCATATTCAGCAGCTCATCAAGCCCATGCCTGATGTCCAGCATGTTGTCATGAAGGATGCTGGTCATCTTTTGGTTCTTGAAAACCCCGATCAGACCGCTGACCATTATGCCGCCTTTCTAGATTCTTTTGTACCACGGCTTGCTGCCACAAACAACATCAGTGGCAGCAGCAGCAACTCTCGTCCGTCTACTCCAACCGCAAATCTTTAGATTCCCTCTTGTCTTATTACTTCTCTAGCATATGCTATTACTCACACAATCATATCATATGTTTATTAGCTTTTATAAGGATATCATAGCAATAATTATTTTGGAGCTGCTTTACAAGCCGTAGAAATGGTGGGCCAGCCAAAGTAAATAATCAACACGACTCAACGCATTATTTAGATGCTATTTATAATAATTTGATGGCAGGACTAGACTGACATGGCATGGGGAAGGGTAATTTTGTGTTCCAAGATGATAACGATCCCAAACATGTTGCAAAAATTACATAAAAATGACTAACCAACGTAGGTATTTCTACACACTACTGGTTAATGCAGACCTTTGACATAAAGCATATTTATTATTATTGGGTTAGCTTTAAACAAAAGCTCAATATGTATGAGCGTATGCCGAGCAGTATCCGCCAACTTTGGGAGTGCTCCTTAGATACCTAGAGCACTTTTGGAAAATATAATTGTCTCAAAATAATTAGCCCGATGCCTACAATTGCTGCTGCTGTAATTTCAGCTAAAAGTAGCTACAGAAAATAAGATATTTTATGTTATCTATTTTTAACCGTCAGCCGAAAAACTGTTGCAATGACGTGCACGTCTTCAATAATTAATAACTTTAAACACAGTTAAATGACAAACGCTTGCTATATATGTCCTGGTAGAAAAACATTTTTACTATATGCTCATTAATTTATAGTTTATTTCAATTATTTGTTAAAGAGATATTTATAAAAAAAAAACTATCTACTAGAAAACTATTGCAACTTTTTTTTTGAGCCATAGTAATCTTTTTATCCTCTATGCTTACGCAATCTGCTAAACATATTTTTTTACTACACGAGTCTTACTTGGTGGTTCCTTTTTAGCAGCCTCTTTAGCAGCCTTTTTAGCAGCCTTAGCATCAGCTTTTTGCTTTTCCCTTTCTGCTTTTTTTATTTATATATGACATACTTGGATAAACATTAAAATTATGCAAATTTGCTTTATGATTTCCATAACTACAGAAACAACCATACTTTCTATCATCTTTGCCACATGATAAACATAAATGGTAGCAGTAGCCACGCTCAGAACCATAGACCCCAACCCCACGCTTCATAATAGGTTGTCAATTACTAGTACTGTTAATGGTAATATATAAAAATTAAAAATTTTGATGGAAGATATGTGCGCTCATAATCTTCAATGAAATGGCCAGTTATTTCACATTTTATACATGCTACTATACATTCATCTATTGGAAACGGAAATAAATACATTCACAAATGAATATATTTCAATGGGGTTTCAAGTGGAGTACAAAGAGTATGTTATTTGCTATAAGTAAACCTATGAAAACTACTATTCAGGACAAGCCATTGCTTTTATACTAAAGTGCTCATTGCCATGAATAGCTTATAAAATTCTAAATATCATTTTTGAGGGATGATAACTGTCAGACACCAATCTCAGGTCATTACTCATTGTTCTGAGTCATGTATCATTTTGAGAGCTGATTAATATCAGACGCTGATCTTAGGCCCTCACTCATTGCCCTGAGCAACATATTGAATACGGTGCACGGGTTGTTATAGTAGCAGGTGACACTAATAAAACTGGTTCATATGAGGCATCAGAATTAAACAAAAAATTAACAGATTATTGTGTAGATCACAACAAGAATATTCGTGAACGTTTTATACGTTCTTTTTTTTCTGTAGTCGTAGAACAGAAACAATAGCAGGTGAGAATGCATCATGCGATGACCAAAGTACCAACAGAGTTCAATGCTGTAGGCTGAAATTTTTCATTACTTTTTTTTTTACCACATCTATTATAAACAATAAAAGACATTTTATCTCCTTTAAAGTCTAAAATTGTTATATTTACAATAACACTGATTGCTTGAATTTAAGTTTCTTCCATCTATTCTCTGCTATGACCTTCTGTAGATGCAACCACTTAAACATAGTTAAATTCGATAAACGAATCCAATCCTGATTAGCCCTCTGGCTAACATCGGATTGGGTTAAGGCCCTTTCAAGCCCCGCTCATTGTTTATTTTTTAGAACTAGCATAATCATGCATAATAATCAAAATTTTACTTAATAAACTGGGGGTTCCTTCTTGAAAAACCAAGCTGTGAAAAGACCTCACCGTTCCCAAGGGGTGTCGGTGGGAGGGTAACCCAATCCTCAGTTAGCTGTCAGGCTAACATCGGATTGGGTACTTTATCCGTAAGGTGATGGCCTGACCCCTTTTTCTGCTAGTTGTCGCAGACGACCATTCTGTATATAGAGTTCTACGACCTGTGAATGGTCCAACCATCCGCCCATATGGCGGGTTTGCTCTCTGGTCGCGCCGCGGGCTTCATAGTCAGCCGCGGCTACAGTACATATCTTGTGTGGGGAATCGTTGATGCCGTGTTCCTTATACACTCTATTCAGCCATTTGCTGACTTGCGCTGTGGTAGCAGGTAAGTACTGGTGCTCGCTGTGCAGAAGCGCGTACAGGTTCAGGAAGAACCCTTCGCGAGGTAACCATTCTCTTTTGTCCTTGCGCCATTCTATGTAGGCTGTCAACGCATTGACCGAACAATCTAGAGGCTCGTCTGTATTAGGCCAGACGGCCGTCTCTCTGCTCTTCCCATTTTTCGGCATCAGTGTGCAGATCGTGTACACATTCGTACTTGGCACTTTCTCCATGTTCTGGCATAACAACATGCCGATCTTGGAGATCGGGCGCCAGACGGTAACTAGAGAGAGCAGGAAGATCGCTCGGGCCGCCATGCAGTAGCCATCTAAGGGTGTTGGCCATTTGCGCACATGGCTGCGCACGTCTTCCGGCTCCCACTGTGTGTAGGAGCACTTGGGTGGCCAAGACATGGCCACGTTCCTCACTCGCGTGCGTATAACACTGCTCATGAGAGTGTGCTCGCCCACATTTGGTTTGCCAGGCAACATGAATGCCCACGCAGAACTGAAGGCAGATTGGATGATTTGTAGCATTTCTATAGATAGATCTTTTGCTTTTGCCAAGAAATCAATAAATTTCAATGCATCATAACGACAGGGATCAATGTGCCGTTCACTGCACCAACGGACCCAATGGCCCCACGCGCTATTATATGTGCGTATCGTTGATTCAACCTTGCCCTGAAAGATGAGGTCGATAACCTCGTCCGAAAAGCCCTGCTTCTGGAAGGACTGCCTGATAGCGTCCAAGCGGTGTAAGTCCACCGTTTGCATGAGATCTTAAATAATATCGGGATTCCTGTCACCATTTCCATCAGCTCCAGCCACCACAAATGTGCCGGCCACGTTGGTGTAATCAATACTACCTGTGATTTGTCTTGGCGAATTTTCCGCAGTGCCCGTGGAATCAGTTTCCACGGAAGATGAAGAAGCAGTCCCTGGCGGCTCCACGGCTGTTGGAAGGCATTGTATGCCGCTGCTTGGGGATCGGGATCTCATGTCCAGAATGTCGGGAGGAGTGCGCTTTCGCGGTTCGCAAAGGCATCTATCGTCATGTGCGGAAGGGATCTCTTGAGGCACTGGAATGTGTGTGGTGGAATCATCACATCATAGGGCACCCGCTGGCACCTGTTTTCCTCGTCTACGGCTGTGTTTTGTAATCCGGACAGGTATATGGAGCGAACAAACAAGTTGTGCGTCTGTGCGAGCTCGTTGAGCCTTAGCGCGGCTTCGAGTAAGCGGGGGCTCACAGTCCCGCCACTCTTGTTGACGTACTTGTGGGCGGTCATGTTGTCCGTCCGGAATTCCAACCAGTATCCCGGGAATCGTGTTGCTAGCAGCTCCACTGCATAGACAATTGCCATCAACTCCTTGACGTTGATGTGCCACTGTTGTTGTGCCGCTGTCCCGTGGCCGTGCATCTGTAGGTGCGGGGAGACAATTCTCCAGCCCGTATTCAATGCGTCTGTGTCTATTGTTATCGTCGAACGGTCCGGTTCGCATATCGGGAGCTCCGCCGATGTGGGGAGCCTCGTCGACCACCATCGGAGTTCCTCAATTGCTTCTGGGGAGAGGATCACTGTCCTCTCCCAGTTCGCGCGGAGGCCCAATGCCTTTGCTAGACAAATCTGTAATCGGCGTACATGGAGTAGCACTTCGCCTACTGCTGGAATCAGCGCTACCATCGATCCAATCGATGAGACGAGCTTGCGGGCCGTGCACCGGCCCGCCTTGATCAGGGTGTGTGCATTCTTGCGCATGATGCGCATCTTGTTGTGCGGCACTTGAACCATCATGCGTGTTGTGTCGAATTGGAAACCAAGAAACTACTGTTGTTGCCGCAGCATTAAATCTGATTTCGTCTCGTGGACCACAAATCCCAGCGAATGGAGGTGGTCCCACATGCGTTGTACTTGTTGGCCAAGGATGGCCCGATCCTGATGCAGGAGGCAGCAGTCGTCCAGGTATGAAACCAGGCGGAAACCCTCCCGACGAAGGGGTTCCAAAGCTGCATGCATGAGCTTCGTAAAGACAATGGGGGCAGACGCTAGGCCAAAGGCAAGGCATCGGTACCGGTATGTATTGCCCCCATGCTGAAAGCATAGGTACGACATGTGGTCCCCGTAGATGGGGACCACCATATACGCTGAACGCACATCGATCTTGACCATAAAATCCCCCGGTCGGATCAATTCGCGGAGGGTAGGGATACCCTCCATTTTGAAATGTTGCACCGTTAAAAACTGGTTTAATGGTCGTGAATTGAGGAGGGGCTGTATCTTGTCTTTCTCCTGGACGGTGAACATCCGGGAGACAAAGCGTGCCTGTGAGGGCCGAATCGGCTCAATAATTCCCTCTGCAAGTTGCGTTTGCACAATTTCCGATATCGCCAGCTCCTCTGTTGGTGTGTGGTGCGTAAATGGTAACTGCTGTTGGTGCGGCTTCATGTGGAACTGTAGCCAGTATCCTTCTGACACTACCCGTTGCACCTACTCTGAGGCTCCGATCGTCGTCCAGGCCTCCTTGTGGCGCTGGAGCCTCGCCCCCAGGCGGAGTCCCGAGTCCGGCTGGGGCCCGCTCGCTGTGGGGATGGAACAATTGCTGCTGATTGTTGTTATTGTTGTTCTGACCATTGTGCTGGCCGTTCGATCCTGATTGGTTGTAACCGCGATTTCCGCTGTTCCGGTTGTTAAAGCTGTTGTTGCCGCGGCGGTATCCTCGTCCTCTGCCCTGATATGGGCCTCCGCGGCCTCGTCCGTTTGGGTTGCCGCTTTACTGGTATTGTCTAGCGGCATTGCGATGGTGCTGACTCTCCACTTGATATTGGCGGTACGCTTCAAGTTGTTCTGCGTTGAGGACATACTCTGGGTCGTCGTCTTCTTGTTCTCTGTAGGAGGTGAAGGTGTAACCCGGAAGCGAGTCCAGGATTTGGTCAATCCTTTGATGGACGGGCTTTCGCGTGTGGAATGCGAGACTGCCGCCTGCCAGCGCTGCGATTCCCAGCTTTTCCAGGATTGCGTCGATTCCAGTGAATGCGTCTTTGGCGTCCCCTCCTGATTCACTACCTTGTCCGCCGTGAGCAATAACGGCTGCTCCGCAGACCAATTCTGCCATATGCGCAAAGAGGTAAAAAAAAAGCGCGATAAAGTTGTCGTCTGCCTTAAGTTCTGTGGCGGTATGTAATTTTTTCTTCGTGGCGATAGCGGTGATGCTCTTGGGGATGGTTTTCCTGGGGATGCCAGATGCCTTCTCCATTGGATAGCGCTTTCGAATTGACGTGGCAGATGTTGACTTGCCGGTCGCACTAATGAAAGATTTAACTTGCGCTGCTGAGAGGGTGGGTTCCCTATCCTCGAACTCTTCGGCGTCGCATACATCGGGGATGTATTCGCTTCCAACCCCGCACTCTCCAGCCTCAGAACTGGCAGCACTGGTGCTGGTGGCAGTGGGCTGGACGGATGCAATGAATCTGGCGAGGAGTTTCTGAGCTTCATTGTTCATGTTAATGGATTCTCTTTTTTTTCAATGGATACATTTCAAATGGCTATTTCACCTATTTGTATTTGTATTTATTAATTTGACAAGCGGGTTTTGACAAGGGGAAGGAACCCCAGTTTATTATGTGAAATTTTGATTATTATGCATGATTACCATTCGGCTACGCCTATGCTAATCTACGGTAATCCGGCTAGGCTACCGAGGCTGTGGAGTAGGCCCTCTCAGGCCTGATCATCTGGCTGTATTTATCAGAAATAAAAGAAAACAAAGAATTTTACCCCACATCCATTGTTGGGTTTCCTTGCCCTCCAACGGCCTGAAATCTCCCACACTCGCAGGAAACTCAGGGCGGGAACTTTGACTAGAAACTAAAGTAAATAAACTAAGAAATATGAAAAACTGAAATTGCAGTGGGTACTCCACAGCCGAGGTAGCCGAAGGCTACCTCGGCTGTGGATCCTTCTTCCGGACTGCGTGTGTGGAAATGTTTAATCTCTTCACCTTTATCATCGGCCAGCACGAAACCTGGCCTTAAATAAGTGTGCTCAAACATTGAGCCGCCGCTCTTCCAGCCGGCCCACTTGCTAATGTCTTCAAGAGGCATTCCCTTCTCTTTCGCGGCTGTCGAAGACGCCGCCTGGGTGCTGTGTGGAGTAGTGTTGACAAAACCTGCTTCCACAGGTGCCTTTTTGATCCAACCCGCCACTGTGCGGGGAACAGCACTCTTGCCTTTCTGTGTGCAGAAAAACTGATCATCCTCGTCGCTGTGGTACTGGTACCCCATGCGATCCATGTATTCCCTCGTCGTCTGAACCGGGCACAATATATCGTCACCGGTCAGCGGCTGAATGCGCAACTTCTTGCAAGTGTGTGTCTTTGAATAGGCAACCTGGACAGACAATAGGCTTCCATCCACACGAATATCCTTCTGCCGCAGGGCGCCGATCTCGCTGGTTGGCCGCCACATCATAGTAAGCGCAAGTAGCATTGCCGTCTTCGCGGCAAGCTTGCTGTCGGACAGTTCGGCTGTCGGCCCCTAATGATGGAGCAGCTTCAATATGCGCTTAATCGGCCAAACCGCATTGTTGGTGACAGGGCGGGCATGCCATGTGCCCCGCTCTAAACCCTGCATGAGCAATCTGATCTTACGATGCTCACCAATGTCCTCATCGCGATGCATAATCGCCCATACGGAATGAATCGCTGCGCGCACAATTTTGCAGATAGCAAGCGATTTTCTGCTGCCGACTATAAATTCACTCATCCGAAGCGGAGCGTATTCGCATGGATCAATATTCTGTTCAGTGCACCAAGTACTCCAGTACTTCCATCCGCCGTCATAGGTGCAGCGGGTATCTGGCGATTCGACTGCCGCCAGGTGTTCAATAGTCTCGTCTGGAATGCGCGCTGTTTGCCAATATTCCCTGAGAGCGTCCATGCGACGAATGACCACTGGTTTCCCCGAATCGGGAACACTATCGGCGTTGCTGCAGCCATCTCCAGCAACCGCGGTCACCATCACTGGCTCGGCCATCTCGGTGTCACCACTACACATGTCGCTCGCTCGCTCTGGATCTTCCGCAGTGTTCGTGGAATCAGCTTCCATGGCGGGTGCAGCAACACCCGCTGTTCCTTCCATTTCTGCTGGAAAGCATCCACTGCCTCTGCCATCGGGTTCGGTTGACGACTCCAGAACCGGCGGAGCAGAGCATTGGCGCGGCTGGCGAATCCGTCGATTTCCAGGTGCGGTAGTAGGCATCGGAGCTTGGCAAACATTCGTTGTGAAATGCTGAACTCGTAGGGCGGCGGTTTCCGGCGGCTCTCTTGATCTGCTGCGACATTCTCGCAGCCCGGAATGTAGCTTGCGTGCACCTCTACACTGTGCTGCAGCGCTATCCCCTGGATCCGGACTGCTGACTCGAAAAGCAGTACGCTTGCGGTTCCGCCTGCCTTGTTCACGAATCGGCGAGCTGTGATATTGTCTGTCTCGACCTCCAATCGGTGGCCTGGGAAACGCAGTGCTAATAAGCGCACTGCATATCCTATGGTCCACAGCTCGCGCGTGTTGATCGATGTCTGCTGGTCGCTGGTCGACCAGAATCCGTGTGTCATCAGAGGCACTGATACTATGCCCCATCCTGTGTCTGAGGCATCCGTCTGTATGTGCACTATCGGCCGCTGCTCGCGATGAATCGGCAGCACATGGGATGCTAGCAGTTCGCGCAGCCATCAATCCAGCTCCTCGATCGCCTCGGGTGACAACACCGCCACTCGCTGCCAATTGTGCACTGAGCCCAGGGCTCGCGCTAGATCTATCTGCAGTCGCCGTACGCACAACAGCGCTTGGCCCACTGCTAGGATAACTGCAACCATTTTCCCTATTAAACCTCGCCAATGCTAGGGCGGATACTGCTTTCGCTACTCTTGTTTTGCGAATTGTGTATAATAAACTCTTGATCTTTTCCTTGGAAACGCCTATCGTTATCTTCTTTGTGTGAAATGCAAAACCCAGAAACATTTGGAACTGTTTCGGTTGTAGGTCCAACTTCTTGTCATGGACTATGAACTCAAGCTTCTCCAGGTGCGAGATCAGCTCCTGCGCTTGGGACTGAAGAGCTGTCGGGTCTGTGTGAACCAGGCAGATGTCGTCTAAATAATGCGTCAGGTGAAATCCCTGTAGGCGCAGGGGAAGCAATGCTTCTCTCATTAATTTGCTGAACACACAGGGAGCCATCGCTAGGCCAAATGCCATGCTGCGATACTGATAAGTCTTCTCCTCGAACTGGTAGCATAGGTAGGGATGATGCTGCTCCCAAATTGGCACTACCATGTAGGCCGATTTGATATCCACTTTTATCATGTAGTCCCCTGGCCGTAACATCTCCCTCAAAGTTGGCACTCCCTCCATTTTGAAGTGTTCGATGTGCAAGTGTTGGTTCAGTGGCTTCAAGTTCAAGAGGGAACGAATCTTGTCCCTCTCTTGCACCGTGAATAGGTGGGACATATACCGCGCCTGGGAGGGATCGATTTGTGTTACGATTCCCTCCCTCAGCTGCTCTTGTATTATGTGCCGGATGGCCACACTCTCCCCTCTGTGTGGCCTGTCGCTGGCCACTGGTGCTGTTGGGGATGCGTCTTGAAGTGTAGGCGGTATCCCTCCCGCACTACATTCTTGGCCCAGCTTGAGGAAGTCATTTCCTCCCATTTGTCTGCAAATAGTTGCAGGTGTGCCCCCATTTTTGGCGTCCCCACTACTGTGAGCTTGGGCGTTAATGTTGCTGCTGCTATTGCTGCTGTTGTTGTTGGTTTCGGAAACGGAAGTGCCCTCCCCATCTGCCAAAATTTCCAAACCGGCCACCGCGTTGGCCCCTATAGTGGCCTCTGCCTTGCTGCTGATGCTGCTGTTGGCACGGATTCACTTGCTGAGCCGCCTCCAATGCCATCTGTTGGGTGCGGGCCTGGAGGTATGAATTCTCTTCTCCAGCCATAATGCTTTTGCCCCCATTTGCATTCTTTCGGCGGGTTCGTTCCCTAGTTGCTGCAAAGAGCTTGACTTTAGCGGCGAGCAAGTATTTGTACTGGACTTTTGCTTCGCTGGCCTGCTCGGCGAGGTCATGGTCGATGAAGACTTCATTGAAAGCTGTTCCTTGGGGCGCAACATATTTTGCTGTTGCGCGCTTTCCCTTTCCTTCTGCTTTGATGGTATCAATGTAATCTTGTGCTGTAGGCACATCCATCTCAAATGTTCTTCTTTCTGCCTCTAGGAGGGCAAGTCTGCTTTCGATTTCGGAGAAGTCATGTTCAGTGTTCATTGGAATAGGAAAAACTACTAAAAGTAAGGAATTGTATAAAGTTCGAATTTAAACTGAAAATTACTAGAATTTCAGGCTAAAGGAGGGTAAAGAGACCCAACAATGAATGCGGGGTAAAATTCTTTGTTTTCTTTTATTTCTGATAAATATAGCCAAATGATCAGGCCTGAGAGGGCCTACTCCACAGCTGAGGTAGCCTTCGGCTACCTCGGATTATCTAAGTTCTGAAAAAATAAACAATGAGCGGGGCTTGAAAGGGCCTTAACCCAATCCAACGTTAGCCAGAGGGCTAACCTATCAATTAATTAAGTCAACTGCTGGGGTTCTGGAACACCCCTAGTTATGGAACAGCTGTCTAAACTTAATTTTGGTCAAACTTTAAATTTTGAATTGACAATAACTTTATGAATACTAAAGCTATTATCCTAGTAAAAATATTAGTGAAATCCTTGTTCACTACTTTGTAAATTAATTATATTTAAAATTAAACTATTTCTTTGAAAACCTGTGAAATCAAGTACTATGATTGTCAGAATTGACCTCTTCATCTGAAGCTTTTTCATTCCTTATAGCTTCCAGATTTTCTTGGTTCTTGCTAGCCAGTATTCCTGTCATTGTGACAAATCGTTGGTTAGGATCAGCTGCAACCTTTCGACGCTTTTTGGACTGCTCTTGTGCTTTGAATCGCTCATGCAAGGCATCAAATTTTTCAGTCATTATTACTAAATCATGTGCCATATTGTCAAAAGCTTTGGCAAACCGTCGCAGTACCAATCGATCTTGAGAACTTAATTGTTTTGGGCCCAAAGCTGCTATAAGCTCCTTGCCACTCTTTGGATCTGGTATGAAGTCATCCACTGCTGGTATATCAGAAGGAAGAGCCTCTTGATTACCATCAATCACAAAGTGAGATTTTAGTGGTTTTTGACGATTCCTTGGAAATATTCCAGTAGCAAACC
>JANBTT010000015.1:0-208116 GCA_027578915.1 Coemansia sp. RSA 1200
TGGGCATCGTCCGTCCTCCGCTGGCACAAAGTGTTTACTCTGTGCAGCTGTTGTAATCACTCCATGGCGTAGCTTCCTGGATCCCCTTTGTAATACAGTCGAATCTGTCTAATTTTATACACGGGCAGATCTAAATTTTATTATGTGAGAAATATGGTCTTATAAAAACAGCCAATAAGATGCAATGCTAAAAATGCACGTGATATTTAGGATTTGATCAATTAGATGCAATTATTTAATTGCGTGTGATTCACTGCTTAGTGGCATTGATAATTGCCGATGTTGCAAACTTTACATTTTTATTAGCTTTCATTACCATTTATTATTTAATAGCCAATAAACATATCATAATATTAGTTTAACCTCTGTACTGGTACTGTGTTTGTCTGCTTCAACCACCATTAAACCATTTTAATTAGTCCTGTGCTTGTATATTTTGGCAAACAAGCTATCTGCAGAAGTATCTTATAATCATTATTATTGTAATTGCAATCTCATGAAACTAATTGAATATTTAAATTAAGCAAACTGCTGACATTATTGTAGTTTAATTTGTTCCAGCGGTGAGCTAATTAACATGACTGGAGTTGATGCTGCAGTGGAACAATTTCAGCGATTATTAGATCAACCGTATAATATTGGTAATACACCTGCCGCTGATGTACTCCAGTGTGTAGCAAAGCATTATCATGGATGCTCAAACAGAAAAGCAGTTTCTTCCATCACTAAGGAAAACCCCACTGCAAGATATGGATTCAGAAGTAGCCGAATTATCAAATGAGGATGATCCAAGCATGCCTGAGTACTACAACATTGTGCAGGTGCACAACATATAATGGATAATATTGACGTGTGTGAAGAGTTTTCCCACAATACTGCATCTTCGCAGCAACATCAAACAAAGATAACAGATTTTTATTAAAGAACCTAATGTTCCACATGAAAGCATATATATTTCTTAACTACAATTTTTATATACTAGCAATTTCTTTTAGTAAACTCTGAAAACTTTATAATATCAACATTTTTATCTAATAATAACATTTAATCGCTATACTATATCATTCCACATCCATGGACACCAAAGCAAAACTTCTTACAAACCAAACTAGGCAAAGTTATCACAATTACAAACTCAAGCAGGCATAAGATGTTCTATACTTTCTATTAATAGAAAGCTGTAATAAAAATGGTAATAAAAAGCTTTCTTCGGCACTGGTAAAATCAGTGTTGCCAACTAAATAATGTGTTTCACGTGAAAAATGATTGGCCAGAAATGGTTTATTAAATAAGAGATAAGCCTTTGATCGTGGGCGGACAGGACGAAAAATATTAAATAATAGTATATAAAATAAAAGACGTGTGTGCCCAGGATTGGGACAGGAAATTGTATTATGGTAGACAATTTATTAGACTACATAATATAAATTTAAATAGCTTTGACTGTAGAAGTTTCGGATAGTGGTCTGAGCCATCTTTAGAGTGCTCAGGAAGGAAAGTTAGTGATAACGCTCTTGTTTTCCAATGCGCCAGTACTATTAATTAAACATTATTGAAATACTACTAAATGCTGGCATTGGAAAACACTCCCGCCAGACGCAGTAGCCACAAAGCCCCTGCTGCTCTAGTCAAGCCACTCAAGAAGCTCAGGAGTGAAATAGGTCAGAATCAGACTGCAGCCAGCGCGCTGGAGACTGCACATGCTCTCGAGAACGGCGGTCTTCAGGTCAAAGACGCCAGAAGCAGCGGCGTGGTGGATCATGGCGTACTCGCCAGAGACCTGGTAAGCAGCAATCGGGTGGTCTGGAGCAAGCTCCTTTGCATCGCGGATGATGTCCATGTAGAACGTAGCAGGCTTGACCATGATGATATCGGCGCCTTCGCGCACGTCGCGCTGGATGGCACGGCGACCCAGGCCGCGCGACCCCGGCGGCAGCTGGTAAGCCGACCGGTCGCCGAACTTGGCGCCTGAGCACGCGGCGTCGCGGAACGGCCCATACAGCGCCGACGCGTACTTTGCACTGTACGCCATCAGCGAGACACGATGACTGAGGCCGGCCTCGTGCAGCCCCTGCTTGATTGCACGCATCCGGCCGTCCATCATATCGGATGGCGCAACGTTATCGGCGCCGGCCTTGGCGTAGTTGACAGCAACCTCAGCCAGACGGCGGACGCTGGCTTCGTTGTTGATTGTGTTGTCGGAGTTCAGGTGTCCGCAGTGCCCGTGGGACGTGTACTCGCATAGACAGACGTCGCAGGACACGAGAAGCGCTGGGAACTTGGTCTTCAGGAGCCGGACCGCCATGATCACCGGGCCCTGCGGGTCGTCGGCTGCCGTTCCGAACTCGTCCTTGACTGAGTCGTTTGGCACGCCAAACAGCATCACTCCCTTGAGGCCCTTGGCAACGAGCGGCGCAATCAGTGCCTCCAGCCGGTTGATGCCGATGCGGTACTGGTTCGGCATCGACGGAATCGGGATGAGCGAGTCCTGCTCGTCCGTTATGAAGATTGGGTACATGAGCGAGCTTTTTGTCAGCGTGCGCTCGACCTGAAGCGGCCGCAGGGCGGGGTTGTGGTATCCAGAGTGAAGAAGCGAGTCCAGTTCAACCATTGCGAGTCTCCTTTAATTATGCTGTTGGAATGTAGATAAGCTAGCTGGTAAGTATAGCGATCGGTAGGCCAGGGCGTGGAGGAAGGAAAGAATAGAAATAAAAGAGGGCGAAAGAAGAGGAGGAAGGAGCACGGAGTTGAGGACATTAGCCACTCCCTCCGGAAACAACACGCTTCAATCTTTCATCAGCAATCTACCTGAAAAGCGCATGCATCTCGTGTGCGTTTCTCTTCCTGCATGCAGTAGGTGAACACTGCAAGTCGGTTTTCAGCCTCCGTGGCCTGATCTAATTACATATCTGGCTGGTAGGACATTTCCGAAGGCACACTGGAGGTAATCCGATCTTTTGAACCACACTTGATCTGCTTGTCATCTGCCATTCGATCAAAAGGTTGAGCCGCATTCCCAGCCAGCGCAGTTCGAGTCGCCTTTTGAAGGGATTCTTCCGTTCCCCCCCAACCGCAATAGCAATCAGAAATGGACAAGGAAAATGACAAGAATAGTATGTCTACGTGTTCTTTTTCCAATTCACAAATAAACAGGATAAAAAGCAGGGAGCCAAACCGCGGGCTTGGACCCATTCCGCATTCAGTCCAGACAAAGGTCCCACACAAAGAGACGCGGGCTTGCGACCGGAAAAATAGAGGGAGCGGAGGGAAGCCGGGGAGGCTGGCGGGCCGAGTTGGAAATGAGAGAATGCAAAACCAGCAAGTCAAACCAGACGACACGAGACAAGACTCTAGTAGCCCGGTCAACCCCAGCGCCAGAGGGGGAGGAAGTGGGAGACTTTTGTCCGCGGAATGAAGCCCGGCGGCTGGAATGAGAGCAGTGAACAAGGTTAGCTGCAGAATAGAAGCAGCAGCAGCCGCACGCTTCACGTCATGAGCGCACACAGCACATCTTGCGGCTTGGAATGGAAGAGAGAGATCCCCGACTGGCTCACAGTGCAAGCCTGTTTTTTTCCTCCTTTTTTTCGCGGCTGTCCTTCCTTGCTCACAGTGCAAAGGGAGGCGCGGGCTTGTTGCAGCCATTCAGACGCGCATTGATAAAGGGCAAAAAAAACCCAAGCCTGCTTGTCAGCCAATTCTTTTGGCTGTGCTCCCTTTTTAAGTGTCGTTGCCTTCCCCCCTTTCGCTTTGTTTCCTATCCTCTTCAATCCTCTTCAGTCACACATTGCACCTCTTTTATTGCTCAAACGACTGGACTCCTCTTCCTACTTTGTTGTCTCATAAATTGAATTGGATGCTTATTGCATTTGGCTGGCGCTAAGCACGCTTTGTATTCCCCCTTTGGACGCCTGGCACGTCCTTACCACCTTTCTTTCTTATTGCTAAACACAGCGCTTTATCGGAAGGCTTGTTCTCTCCATTTGCTTTTGTTTAATTTGTTTTTATTTCTTATTTTCTATATCTCACTCAAACAGCTACGCCGTGCCATAGTCGGGTCTTTTCTACTCTAGTCTTGTGCCCGGTTAACCGTTAGCTACGCAGTGCGGTAGCCCTTTTACTCCACACAGTTCCCAGGCTCAATAGAAGAAACGCAGCCGCCAGACAGAAGCCACACCAGCAAAGCGTCGTAGCTTTGTTTTCATCTTTTTTTATTCTAAAGGTTGTCGCTCTAGTTGCCGTTCCCTTCAAATTGCGTACAGTGTTTTTCCTGGTGGTCTCAAAGCAAGAATAGCGACGCCCCGTCTTGCTTATTGCTATTGCACTTATTTCTATTCTAGCCAGCTCGTAGCGACTTTCTCTGGTCGAGATGAGCGATATATTTTCTATGCTGGAAACGATGGAGAAGGAGGGTCTTTCTGGACCTCCCCCGATGGACGGTTCTCTCCGTCTCGACACGCAGGCGCTGGACAAATTTGTGGACGATGCCGATGATCCAAGGTACGTGCGCACGGTTGTTCTGCGCGTCTCTTCCTGGAAGCGATGTATGATGTTGATGAGGATCATATCTGTCTTGTTGTTCTTGCTGTTGCTGTTGTTGTTGCACCAGATCTCTTTTGCATCGGTTCTGTCTTTCATCAAAGAGGGTCCATTGTATTTTTCCTTAATTCCATATCACCTCCCTCTTTTTTTCCAGCGCTATATTGTGTGAGAATTGGTTTGAATATGGCTGTGCTTTGCTGGATTGTGTTGCCGTTTTTTCATGGTGCATTTCTTTGGTCTTTATTTTCTGTGTTCCGTCTTGTGGATTCTATCCATAGGATGGTAGAGGGCCTATTCCTTTTGTTTCTTTTTCTCTATTGTGTGCTTTCTCTGCATTTCGCCGCAAGAGAAAAAAGCTGCCCTTTTTACGCATGCAATGCGTTGCATACCGACCCCTGCTTCAAAAACGCAACCGTATGCTTGGGCTACATGATATGTGATCTCCTGAACAAGATAATTCACTTGTCTTTATGTTGTGGACAGCAATTCCCTACTATTCGCATAAAAATACGCAGACATGCGGCCTTTCTGCGTCTACATATGCCATTGCAAAAGTGCACATGTGTCATTTAGAACGGACCTGGCAATGCCTACAGCATGTGGTCCTTTGTTTTTTTTGCTGCCAGCACATTGCGCATGTTTACGCTAAATATTTTTTTATTCGGCAGTGTGCATTCTGCATCTTATAATTGAGGGCGGCTGTAGATGGAACTCGCTATTTCTCCATTACTTTGTCGAGAGTGCCGATGCCAATCACGACGACATGCTGTTTTTTGTGCGGCAGACTGACGATCTTGGCGAGTTGTCAGAGAACGGCCGTCAGAACACTAATAATGGGAACAACGATCGGGACCCGGTCTTTGTGCTCCGCAAACAGACGCCGCCTGGAGCGTTGCCGCACATAAGTGAAGTGATAATGTGGAAAGAGACGTTTCTGCTCAATCTAATTGTGCAGATGCCGTGCAAGCTAACCGTAGCCGTCTGTCGGCGCAGGTCAAAACAAGGCACGCAGCGTGGCGGCATGAGCGTGGTTCGAAAGCATGTCAGCAAGCGTGTTTACGCGCTGCCTAGCAAGTCGCGTATGGACAAGCCAAAGGACAACGCATGTCCTCCCGAATGCTCGTGGCCCTACATATATTATGTGATTGACGACTTTGAGGATATGTTTGAGGACATGTTTGTCAAAAAGGGCGAGTACCTGTGTGTTGAGCTGTCGGCTCGCATTCCCACTCCAAACATGCCCGAGGAAACAGCAAGCGGCCCCCAGTCCAAGGGCCGTGTGCCGGACAGCAACGAAAAGCCTGCAAGCTTTGCCAGCCAGGACGGTGAGAGCGGCAATGTGTTTAATTCCATGCGCAGCCGTCTGATTTCAGCCGCATCGGGTACTGGGACTTCCAAGATTGTTCTGTTCCAGGGTGCTGCCTCGTTTGGCGCGCTGGTGGACAACTACGCGCACAGACTGTCATCCAAAAATATGCTCCATCGCCTGCGCAAGCCTGCGTACACGCCAGAATTCATAATGATGCGCGGGCCCGGCGGAAGAGGACATGCACAGGTGGTTATCACAGGACGCTCCAATGTTGAAGAGCTGGATCTGGCATCCCGCAATGCCAGCATTGTGTCGTCGCCCATACTCCAGCCCCAGCCGAGCGCCCCAAACATGCCAACCATGTCCAACCACAGTGCCTCGGGCTGGCCAAAACCCCCGACGATGGCATCGCCCCACCTCCAGCCCATATCCGTGGTCAACTCGACACCGGCGTCGCCCTCGCTGTCGGCGTGGCTCAAACGCATATCCCTTCCGTCCATTGCTGAGAATCTCTCGCAGGCAACAAGTCCGCCGCCACCGCCAAAGTCGCTCCAGGCCAGCATGACATTTGTCAGCATTCCATGGAACAGCATCATCGACGACCTGCTGAACTTTAAGCGCCAGCTGGATTAGGCTTCATTCTCAAGCCAAGCCCCCCTCTTCCTCTCCCAAGCCAAAAATGATCTGTAGTCTGCAAGATATGTTCTGGCATGAACTCGCGTCAAAGTTGCTCCTCGTTTCTTCGGTATGCCATTGACCTGTTCTGCTCCATGTATCTTGTTGGCTCGTCTATATTCTTGAGCTTTGTTGTATATCCACATTCGAAGTGCTTGCTCCTCCTCCTTTGCACTTCTTCCTGTCATACATATCTTATCCTCCTCATAAACAACCAACATCCCCCTCTTTTTCAACCATCCATACACAAAAAACCATCCCTTTTGATATGTTAGTTGCACTTATTTCTCTATCGTGCTTTTTCCTCTTTTAATTTTCTGTTCTTTTTTGTTCCTGATTTTTTTTACTGTTGTATAAGCCTTTTTCTGTTTTATCAGCATGATTGATACAAATAAGAATAAAAAGGAATGCATAAACATTTGGGCGGTTTCACTTTTTATTTTTACAAAATGGAAACTTCCTCTGTTCAACACTTTTTGGCTGTATCACCCGAGTGCAGTGTAGCAGCAGCAGCTTCCAACTCAGAACTGTCCAGCCGTTTCTGGAGCTTCTTTATATTTCTTTTTCTTCTTTGTACAAACTTTTTTCACTTCTTATAACACTAATACTAATACCAATATTAATACTAGCCGCAACAACAATAGAGGATACGGCGACCCGTAGCCACAATATAAATAAATACATACAATCGTACTTTCAAAGAGAAAAAGGGCGCCATGCCATTTGAGACGTGGACAACCGTGCCTATTCGCAGCGCCAGTATACCATCACATACAAAACAACAACGACAACAATACTTTAAACTGCTATGCATCGGCGGATGCTGCGTAGCGTGTCAAAACTGCGACCGCCGGAACCTCATAAGCCCTAGCGCACACAGCGTGCCCCTGTGCGTGAGCTGCAGAACCCCGTTGGAGCTGTCGCTGGAGGCGCATTTTGCGTGCACGGCAAGACTGGAGAAACCGTTTGCCATTGTTCAGGCGTTTGATATCGAGGACTTTCTGGCTGAAACCGCCCACGAGCTCTGTGTGAGGAGACGGCGTCGGGCGGAACGAGGGGACGACGGTTGTTTGGTGGCAGCTCATGCGGTGGTCGGGTTTGTCGATGTCAAGGCTTGGCGCTCCTGTGATGCACTGAGAGAGCAGGAGCAGAAGCACAGCGGATTTGGCAGTCGGAAACATATTGCCAAGAGAGAAGTAGGAGGCGGTGTGCTGCGGTCGATGCTTGCTTCATTTGGTTTGCGATTATCCAAAGACGCCAAGAATTGCGATGGTGGCGGCACTGCTTCCGTGTCCAAAAAACATGCGCTTGCTGTGCTTGTCGACGGGATGCTGAGCTTTTACGTGGTCCGCAAAAGAGTCGCGGGGGTGGTTCCTGGCACTGGGAAGCACTGGCTGCGAAACAGCTTGTATGAGCAGATATTCAGTCTGCCACTGGACAGCGTGCAGATGCTGGAGGAGTATACTCGTTCGTCAAAGACTGGTCTGAGCGTGCGCACCAGCTCTGCGTATGTCGAGATGTCTGTGGGCGTGCCGTTTGTGGCCAAGACATGGATACAGATGCTGTCTGAGCGAGCAGATCTTTCCAGTATGCATCGGGATGCGAGCCATCAGCATCAGCATAAGCATTACCACTCGCACCAGACGAACTTTTTTGCATGAGCTAGGTTTGTGAAATAGACAGCAAGGAAAACCACATACATGCACAGCCCAGGGAAACCAGACCGGGGTCGGAGTTGTGGATACTGGTGTAATCTTTAAACTGTGCCTAATATAATATCTCAATGTATATATTTTTATATCGACATATAAATGCTATAAATGCTATTGAGATGTGCTGGACAAGGCCCAGAGGAAGAGAGTTGAGTCCGTGAGGTCCATGAGGTCCTCCGGTTGTATGTGCAGGTTTGTCTGCTGTGGTTGCGGAGAGATGCATATGAGATTGGGAGGAGAACCGTCCAACCAATACCATCAAGCCCAGCCCAATCCAATCCATCCCAACTCAACTCAGCCATCCGGCTCATTCTGTCAGATACATCCTCCCCAGATGGAAATGGCAGGGGCGAATCCAATCCAGTATCAGCCAGCCATTCTGTTTTTTTTCCAGATGATTCGAGAGTATCAAAATTTCGGCACCACCCAGAAGAAAAAAGACCTTCCTTTCCCCTTCTCATCTCTCCCCACTCCTTCTCTGATCGATATCCTTTGGCTATTTTCTCCTCTTTGAACCGTAAACACGCAGGACTCTCTTGCGCTGTTTCTCCTCAACTCTAATACAGTACCCCGAAGCTCGCGTTTGACAATAGTTCCTTGAGCGTATTTCGTTTTCTTTCTCTCAAAAAGAGAAATTCCAATTTCTTCTTGTTTTGAAACACTTTCTTATTGCCTTATTTATTTTGTTTTATTCCTCGTGTTTGTCAGTTTATCTCTTCGGGGTGTTTTTCGTGGATATTTCCTTCTGCCTTACGCGGTATTTAAGTGTATGTTTAATGGAATCCTCCTGCCAGACAACTAGGCTTCATTGCATTTATAATTTAGAAGCATGTTTTTTACTTCGCGCCACCAGCACAACTGAATCACAACACTATCGTTGTGCTTGCTCGTGAAAAGGGGAGAATGCTTTTTTTTTTTTTACGCGTTTTTGAAGAGCGTCAGCGTCAGCAGCCACACACAAAAGCAACCAGCCGGTGATTTGTATGGCAGTGTACGAAAGGAAAAATCTGTTGCTCTAGCTTAAAACAGACCCCCTCGAGCCCAGAGCCATTGTGTTATTGATGGTATTGGAGCTGAGAAAGGTGAATCCTTTTTGACGAGTTGTTCCTCTCCCCCTAGGAGAAAGTGCATCTGTTGTAAGCCGAGCCTGAGCCTTTAGAACCCGTCAATCTAACTACGATTGCACATTTTCTCTCACACTCCTCCCCTCCTTGTTTCTGTATATCTGTTGGTTTCCTTCCTGCCCACTTTGGTTCTCTGTTCTCAAATCATCACATTCTTGTGTACAAGACAAGCGGGCTCCTTTTTTTTCTCCTTCCTTAAATGGAAGCAAGAGCACACGCACTCACACTTGTTCTGTTTGCTTGTTTCACGTTGCCATTGTAGGTTAAGTTGGAGCCTGGTGGCTAATGATCTGTTGCAAATGCAAAGCAACGGTATAGGCGAGTTTAACGGATCCATCTCTCCGAACAACTCTAGCAATGCACCAAAGTGGCCACAGCCGCAGCCACAGCCGCAATCGCAGCAGCAATTGCAAATACAACCACAGCAGCAGCCTCAACTGCAGAGCAGTGCCAATGGCCAGATGAATCCCCGTCCAGTGCCAGCTCGTTCTTCACACAATCGCATAGTTAGCGATACAAACAGCGATGCGTCATCCCTGGACAGCGACGACGCCTCTAACAGCAGCTTTGGCGCTTATGAGGACTTGAAAAGCCGTCCAAAAGTTGCCATGAAGGCACCTCGCTCTAATTCTGCGGCTGTACCGCCAGCAGCAGAGGCAAAAACAGCAACAACAGCAGCAGAACCTTCTCTGAAGAACATTGCGCCAGGGCGTCCAAACTACGCGGAAGACTCGTCAGATTCAGACATGTCTCCGATGTCGGAGGACGACGACTTTGTTGTGTCTGGCCCAGCTAACGATGATTTTATGGACGATGATTCCGACGATTCACAGCTTTCCGACGGGTTTGATGACTCTAGCGATGACGACTGGGGCACACCGCAGCGCAAGCGCAAGCCGAAGAAGCCAGCAGCATCAAAGGCGAGCAAGCGCGTGAAGGGAGGCGGGCGTGGCGCAAAGCGGTCGGCAGATGGCTCGCAGACGAGTCTGCACAGATTCTCATCTAAAGGCACCTCAACAATTGCCAAGCAGCGCAAAAACGATGTTTCTGACAGCGATGACTCTGACTTTTATGTTGGCAGCAAGAAGAAAGCACCAAAACGAGCAAAAGCCAAAAAGCCAGCAAAGGCGACCCCGGCGTATGTTGGCGGAAGCGATTCTGAATACGGCTCATCGGATTATCGCGCCCTGCGCCAATCAACGCGAGGAAGCGCGATTAAGAGCTATGCTGAGGATGAGGGCGACTATCCAGGCGTGGACTTTGAGGACGACCCAGCCATGGACGACCTGCCAAAGTCCAAACCCAAAACTAAGGATGTGCTGCCGCTAATCGATGAGTATGATAACGAAGACACAATAGAGCAGATTCGCGATTTCAGACTGAGCAAATCTGCAGAGAGCGACCGGATGGACATCATGGACAACATCGAGTTCTTCATAAAGTGGAAGGGCTGGTCGTTCCGCCAAGCAACATGGGACACGGCCGCCTACCTCAAAAACTACAAGGGCTACAAAAAGGTAGAAAACTACTTTAAGAACACGGTTCAGGTTGACTATGCGCTGCGCCATGACCCTGGAGTCACCCGCGAGGATATCGAGCAGCTTGATATTAACCGCGAGATGGAGCGCGACACGCTGCGCGATTACACTAAAATAGAGCGCATAGTGGCCACACGCCCTCTGACGGAAGCTGCACGCCGCGCACATCAGGCCGAAATCTCGGCCGAATCGGCAGAAAAGGGCCTCCAGTCTGTGTCGCTAGCAGACAACAGTGTTGAGTACCTGGTCAAGTGGAAGCGGCTTCCTTATAGCTCCTGCTCCTGGGTCACAGCCGACGAGATTGACCAGGATGCGCAGCCAGAGCTCGATGCCTTCTTGGACCGCGAACAGTCGCTGAATCTGCCACACCGCAGCGCGCCAACCACCAAAGCAAAGCGGCCAAAGTTCCAGCGGCTGGTAAAGCAGCCCGAGTATCTGGTCGGCGGCGAGCTTCGCGACTATCAGTTGACCAGTCTGAATTGGATGGCCCATCTGTGGTGCAATGACGAGAACGGCATTCTCGCAGACGAGATGGGGCTCGGAAAGACAATACAGACGATATCGTTTCTTTCGTATCTTTTCCACACGCAGGAGATATTCGGACCATTCCTGGTTGTGGTTCCGCTGTCGACGATTAGCGCGTGGCAGCGCGAGTTTGCCCGCTGGGCACCCGACCTGAACACACTGTGCTACATCGACGACAATCGCAGCCGTGCGATTATGCGCGAATACGAGTTTTACAAAGGAGACAGTGGCACGCCCAGAGTCAAGCTCAATGTGCTGCTGACGACATATGAGCTGGTGCTGAAGGACCGCGATCTGCTTGGCTCCATCAAGTGGAATTTTTTGGCGGTTGACGAAGCCCACCGGCTGAAGAACAGCGAGTCACAGCTGCACGAAGCCCTCTCGTCTTTCCACACCACCAATCGTCTGCTGGTCACTGGCACTCCGCTGCAGAACACAGTCAAGGAGCTTGTCACTCTCTGTCGGTTCTTGACTCCTGAGCGATTTGCCGACCTGGACGACAGCATGGACATAAGGGTGACGGCTGGCGATGCCGAGCAAGAGGGGAAGATTGCTGAACTGCATCGGCGACTTAAGCCGTATATGCTGCGCCGTCTGAAGAAGGATGTCGAAAAGTCGCTGCCAAACCGCACAGAGCGGATCTTGCGTGTTGAACTTTCGGGAATGCAGGTGCATTATTACAAGAACATACTCACACGCAATTACGCAGTGCTTAATCGGAACGCGACTGGCGGCGGGCAGATGTCACTGCTGAATATCATGGTTGAGCTGAAAAAGGCCAGCAACCATCCGTTCTTGTTCCCCAACGCAGAGCAGCAGCAGGATTCAAAAGAGGACACGCTTAAAGGGCTGGTGAGCCACAGCGGCAAGATGGTGCTTCTGGATAAGCTGCTGGCGAAGCTCAAGAATGGCGGACACCGTGTGCTTATATTTTCTCAGATGGTGCGCATGCTGGATATTCTTGCAGACTACATGGCGATGCGCGGGTACGCATATCAGCGCCTGGACGGCTCAGTGCCGTCAGAGGTGCGCAAGCGCTCGATTGAGCACTATAATGCGCCTGGATCGCCGGACTTTGTGTTCTTGCTCAGCACACGAGCAGGTGGTCTTGGAATCAATCTTGAAACCGCAGACACGGTTGTTCTCTACGACTCTGATTTCAATCCCCAAGCTGACATGCAGGCAATGGCACGCGCACACCGCATTGGTCAAAAGAAGCAGGTTTCTGTGTACCGGTTTGTTTCGCGAAACACGATTGAGGAGGACATTCTCGAGCGCGCAAAGCGCAAGATGGTGCTTGAGTATTGCATCATCAAGGGTATGGACACATCTGGACTGCATGTGACTGAAACAGAGCGTAAGCAGATCGAGCGATCCAAGCAGGGAAAGAGCGGTGGTGTTGTTGGCACAAGCAGTGGCGCGTCGTCGTTTTCGCGGGAGGAGCTGGCGGCGATCCTCAAGTTTGGTGCCAGCAGCATGTTTGCAGACGACAGCGTGACGATGCAGCAGCACAAGCTCGATGACATGGATCTGGACAAGATGCTGGAGGATGCGGAGCAGGCGGAGACGTCAGAGGCAGGTGTGGCAGATGATTTCCTTAGTCAGTTCAAGGTGGCAGACTATGGCGGGTCAGGATTATCGTGGGATGAAATTATTCCAGAGGACGACCGGCAGCAGATAGAGCTGGAAGAACAACAGAAGCAAGAGGAAGAGCTTCTGTATCGTCGTCGGCGCGCACGTGTGTCTTATGCCGAGGACGGCACGATGATTGGGAACGGCAACAACGACGGAAACAGCTCCGATGACTCGAGCGCCAGCAGCGCACGCATGCGGCGCAAGGGAGGCGGTGGGTCTTCGCGGCGCAGAGGCGGCGATGGACGCGGCAGCGACCCGAAGGTTTTGTTGGAAAAGGAGGTGCGAGCGCTTATTCGCGGTGTTCAGAAGTTTGGTAGCCCTGAGGACCGGTTTGATCAGGTTGTTGGCGAAGCAGAGCTGGAAGGAAAGGACGCAGAAACAGTCAAGGCCCGCGGACTAGAGCTCATCAAGATGTGCGAGGATGCGCTGCGCAATCATCTACACGGCAGCGGTGCGGATGCAGAGCCGGTAGCTGCTGGCGGCGGCGATGACGAGGACTTGGTGAGCGGATTTAAACGTAATGCAAAGGCGATTCTGGTGACGTTCCATGGAGTGCACAGCGTCAACGCAGGTGTTGTTGCGCAGCGTGTTGCGGATCTCGCAATGCTGTGCAAGCGTCTCGAGCAGCCTGCGATGCGCGAAGATCCCACCAAGTTCCGGATTGGCGTGCCATTGAAGCCAGTTCACCATTGGTCGTGTCTGTGGGGACAGCGCGAAGACGCGATGCTGCTTGTTGGCATCTATCGCCATGGCTTTGGCAACTGGGACAAGATCCAGGCCGATATAGAGCTTGGATTGCAGAAGAAACTGTTCCTAACATCAGCCGATGAGAAGGCGGCCAGCGTTCAGGCGATAGGCGGCACAGTGCGTGGCGGCGGCGGCGGCAACGGCGGAAGCAAGCGGATCGTCGCACCCAAAGCGACTCACCTGGTCCGTAGAGGCGAATATCTGCTCAAGGTTCTTCGCGAGGGCGAAGAGAATAGGAACAAGCCTCCACTCCAACTGACTGCAAGCAGCCCGGCTACCAACAGCAGTCGTAGACGGCGTGGGCGCTCTGGAGATGTGTCCGACGCCAATGGCGGTGCAGCTGGGCACAACGACCATGAAGCCAGCGGTGCCCATGCAACAGGCGATGCCGAGGATGGCGAGCTGTCAGAGCCTGAGTCAATGGATGTGCCCACCTGCAAGGACCTGATGCGGCCAGTCAAGCGGTATCTGCAGCGGCTGCGAGAAGAAGCCCAGTTCACAACGTCGGCGGAAAGCAAGATTGAGCTGATCAGGGGCTGTCTGCTGCCCATTGGCAGACACATTCGCTCGGTCATTGAGCGCAGGCGGTCGCGGGACACAACGCCCAGCAATCCTGACGAAGAGGATCTGGACGAGCTTTATCGGCATCTGTGGGTCTTTGTCACATACTTTTGGCACACTCAGGTTGAGTACTCGAAACTTGTGCGCCTGTTTGAGCGCCTGGAAGACAACTCAGGGACATCGCAACGTCCGGCTGCTGGATCATCATCGCACACGAGGATTGCCGATTCGTCTGGGAGCCCCACGCTCCAGCGTCGCGCGAGCGGAAGAAGCCGCAGCAGAAGCAACAGCGGAAGTCGCAGTCCTAGCCCCACCCACGGAAATGGCCGGCGTGCCCGGTCTTCAAGCAAGACTGCGAGCGAGGCAGCCGACACCGCCGATGCTTCTGCCGAAAACGGCGCTGGCTCTGTATCGCGCAGTCGAAGCAGCGGATCTTTTGGAAGCAGTGGTGACCATCATCACCATCGTCATCACCACCACCACCATCAACATGGCCGCTCTTCGCATAGCAACAGTCGCAATGGAAGTGGAGGCGGAGGCGGAGGTGCACGTCCCTCGCGGCGTGAAAGCCGAAGACAGCCTTGACACTCTTTGCCTTTAGTCTTATTTTTATTTTGGTTTGCTTAGCTTTTTTCTTTTTTAATTTGTCTGTTATTGTTTTCTACTTTACTCACTACAGAAATGAACAGTCCGAAAAAAAGAACAATGGCCACACGGCTATGCTAGACAACTGCGATTAAGCTTTGAAAAGGGGCTACAAGAAGCTCAGAGCCTCAGGCTAAGGCTGATGCCGATGAGGTCGTGGGACTTTTTCTCCTCGCTAACGCTGTTGCTCTCGTGTTCAGTGCATTCGGGCGCAACGGCCTCAACGCCGTTGGCATCGCGTGGAAGCGCATTGACCACTGCGACGGCTGCAACAAGGAAGACGATGACAATAAAACGCTGCATGTTTCTTATGTGGCTATCTAGTGAAGAATAAATAATTGCTCTGGAATGTACTCTGGTGCTGTGAGGAGCTTGTTGAGATGATGCTGTAAATATCCAGGCTGCACATAACGTGTTTTTTATACAAAAACATATTACATTTATGAAAGTGGAGGATGTACCTTATATTTTTATTTGAACAACATTGTTTAGATGAAACCAACAGCACCAACATGTACGAATGTTGTTCCTCCACATCCTTTGAAGCCAATATTTTGACTTTTTTCCCTCCAGAATGGTAGCAAGTAGTAAAGCACTGGGAATACTAGCATTTACTTGCCCCTCATTTTTGGTATTGCTTAAATTCTCGTTTATTTTTAAGGCACTTGATTGAAAGGAAAGACTGCGTAAGGTCTCTCATTTTACACTATAATCCATGGATTTGAAATCGCCGAGACATTTCCTGTTGGCTAGCGTTGTAAATGCTGTTGTGTGAATTTTCTTTAACGCTTCTTTTGCAAAATAAAGGGGGTTTTTAATTTTCCGGATCCAGCACAAAGCTGTCAAAGGGAATGCTGGATATGTGGTCTGGTTCACAAAAGAGCTCTTATCTGACCAACACCAATGTATAATGAAATTGCTTTTCAAAAATAAATGCTGCTGCTGCTTTATGCCAAACAGCAGAAGCCGTTTTGTCTTTAGGTTGAACTGACTGAGCAAGGCTTCCCAATCTATTCGTAGGGTTTCTATTTACCTACCCAAATGACCAGTCGACTATGCTAGCACAGTGTTGTTTCTTCATTACTAATTATATGTTTCGTTACTATCTCAGGATTTCCTCAAGTTTACGCTATTTGTTTCATGCTACTTACATTGATGATCCCCGTGTCTGTTCTCGGTATTACTACCCTGCTGTGTTGTTGACCATATGTTCAAAAAGGCAGCAATGCATATAAACGATTTACCACCCGAGATATTTTGTCTTATTCTGGACCCGCAGCTTGGCCGACAACGCAACCACACAGAGCGTCAACGAAATATATTGTCACTGTTGTCTGTTTGCAGAAAATGGAGGATGCTCGGTTTATGGCTTGCTTACAAGCATGTGTATCTGGAGTATATATCAAACAGACATATGCCTCTACCGACTTGTAAATCATGTCTGGCTTTGAAATCGTCTGTGGCATCACCACACGGATCAGCGTCTTCAGACCAGATGTGCTCCAACCTGGGGCTTGTACCAAATGGGTCTGAAAGCTTGCCCAGGAAGCTTTCAGTTGTGGTTAGATACAACCACGACAATATAATATCCACGCTGAATAATGTGCTGGACATCCTAGGCACATACAAAATGGTCCTGCGGAATGTGGCACGCTTGAAGATAGACATTTGCTGTACAGCGTCGTCTGAAAGCCAAAGAACAACAGACGCTGGTTTCTGTTCTAAAACTATTAATTTGCTGGCCAAGAAGCTTGTTGTGCTGGTTCCAAAAATCTCAAGCATCAGGTGTCCAGATGCTCCAGGTGAAGAAGCAGGATTGCATTTCCTTCAAAGCCTGACTAGACTCTATGTCAATCAACTAGCCAAGATCATATCAAGCTCCGCCATACTCGCTCACACAAACAAGCTATCGGAAGATCTCTCTGTGCTTTACTTGTCATGCGAGTCTTGGTCAAACATCCTAACGGTGCCTACAATCAGGCTGAGAAGGGTTGTTTTGTTAAATGTCTCTGACAATTCGATATGGAGGTTGTTTGAAAAAGACAGCAGTTGTGTTGGAAAAATAGAGTTCCCCTGTCTGGATTACTTAGACATTGAATATACGGACAAACAGCATGCAGCAAGCATACACACAAGTGATCTTTCATCGTATTACACGCTGTCTATTCCTAATCTAAAGTCACTAAGCATCAATCTATGCCCACAGGCGCTAGACGTCCTTGAAGCAGCAGAGTTTCCAAAACCCATAGCAAGCGTCACAATTACTAGTACACAATCCTCATCAACACGCGTGTGTTTCAGTAACCTAAAGATAAACACCCTGATAATCCCGATACTCCAGAGACACTCTGGTTCTGTAAATACCAACAATAATCCAGACTTGGTTGGCATGGCTGCTGAAATACTTGGCATTCAAGACTCGGCAACCAAAGTAAGCATAGTCCTCGCCGATATTATCTTTACAGAAGATGTTTGTAAATTTGGGTGGAAGACTACAACAGTGTTGGTAATTGCATCGCCTATCACCTTTACTAGACTGATGAAAATTATATCCCAGCTTCCGTGCTTGGTGGAGCTGGAAGCCCATTTTATTACAATTGACGAAGATTTTGATGGAATGTTATCAGAATCGGTGTGCTCTGCCAGCAAGCCCGCGGATCCCTGCTGCTTAATATCCAACAGTCTAAGGTACTTGCTGCTAGGCTTCAATGATGACGCTATATCAAGCAAAAAGCTTGAAGATATTGATGCGTACTTGCGTCAGGTAATTGCAATGCCAACAAAAATAGAGATCTTTTAAGACTAAAAGGCATTCTGTGTTTTATAAAATATATATGGAAAAAGTTAGGAGCTTGTATTGCTGTGGCAAATTCTAGTAGTTACAAAGGCAGAAACCCCCACCACCACCCATTTATTTTTGAATCAGAAAAAGTCGTCTGGCAAAGTAGGGGCTTTGGATCCGCCGCCGAGCTTCATAGCACCAAGACCCTTGCGTCTCTGCTGCGTGCCCGCTACGGACGTGCCTGCCGCCATCGATGTAGCACCATTGCTGTCAGAGACACCGTGTTTTTTTGATGCAGGTTTAGAAAGCCTGAGTGCGGTTTTGGTCACCGGTATTTGCGAGACCGCAGGTAGTGTGGTGGCAGCAGCAGTAGCAGCAGCAGACGGCTTGGCTGTGGTTGACACCGTCATACCGCCAGAGCCCAGCGCAAAAGATGATTGTGCTGTGCTTGGCGAAATAGGTGATGTGGCCGGTTTGCTGCTTTGGGCTGTGTCTTCTGGATTCCAGTCATCATTGTCGTCCCATCCATTCCCATCGGAAGCAAATCCATCATCGCCATCCCAGTCGTCATCGTTGAACTCCCAGCCGCTCTGCGCGTCACTCGCCTCAAGAGTGGTTGACACTGCAGACGCAGTTGACAATGGTTTGGAGTTGGAGGGTTTAGCCGGTGTGCTAGCCGCTCTGTCAGCACCTGTTGGCTGTGCAAATTTCGCAGGTTGCTGTTGTTGCTGCTGCTGACCAATGGGCAATGACGACGCTAGTGATAGTGCCCCACTTATAGTGCTAGATAGCGAGGAAACCGCCCAGCCACTCCATCCGTCAGAGACAGCAGCCATGTTGGCCGCAGCCTCAGTCTGGGCATTCATACTTGCAGCCGCAGCATCAGACTGTCTTTCCTTTGCCGGGGAGGAGGCAGCAATAGTGGAGGCCGAAGAGTCCGGCACAGTCTTTTTGATAGCAGTATCGGGCATGGTCTGCGAATGCGTCTCAACACGGGCAACCATTGCGTTAATCGCCTTGAAAGCAGCAACACGCACAGGCCTTTCACCATCTACAAGCATTAGTGAGATCGCAGGAATAACGCGACGAGCAATGTCGGCTGGATCCCACTTGGCCGCACACGCGTTGGCCACAGCCAGAGATGCCGAGCGCACAGGCGGGAACGGATCACGAAGCGCCTGGAGAAGCGCCGGGCAGATGACGTAGCGCTGTGAAGACTCGCTAACACCCTCATCTTCCAAATTCAACACGCCCTTCTTTGCTGTGCACAGCTTGCCGATACATATGAGTGCATTTGTGCGGATGCCTGGCTCTGGGTCGGCAATCATCCGTACCAGCTGCTTGATAAGATCGTTGTTCAGGGCCTTTTGCCCAATCTTTGGTGCAATAGCCAACGATGCCTTAACTGTTGCCTCGCGAATCGCCGGTGCTGCATCCATGAAACCCGTGACAAAGTCAGGAAACACTTTTTTAGATACAATGTTTGTAGGAATCGCTGTAATAAAGCTCCCAATATGCTCAAGAAGGCTGAAGCGCAGCGCACGGTCGTTGGATCCAAACAGCTGGACTATGGCCGGAGAAACAAGCTCGTTGTATTCTTCTTCATCCAGCCCCTTACCGATCTGGATGATGCTGCCAAGAACTTTAGCTCCGCCACCTCCAAACTCCATGACCTTTAGCAGTTCAGGCAGAATCTTGTACTTGCAATAGCTGTGGGGAAACCCCTCAATGACAGAAGCCAGACCTGAGAAGAACTCGGTCTTTTCGCTTTCTTCTTTAACAGCAATGTTCTCCAGGAAAAGACTCGTCCTAATAAAGGCGGAATCAAGAAACGACTGAGGGCGCGAGGCAGACTGCAGGAACTCGCCGGGCGTTGTACGTCGCCGCAGATCGGTGACAAGCATTCGCTGGTACATCGGCCACAGTAGCTTTGGAATGCTTCCTTGAGCATGTAGCTGCGACGCTGACGTGAGGACTCCATTGTATGTTTGGTATATCAAACACGCAAGCCCCCAGCCATCAATAGCGCCAGGCTTGCCGCTCTCCACGTTGCTCCAGCTCTGGCTCTGCATCTCGGGCGCCATGTGCGCCGCATATCCTGGAACTACAGCCGTGTAGTGACGGTACATCTGCGACCCTGCCGGATCACCGCTCAGCACATCCACAAGCTCAAGGCCACCAAGACGCCATTCGCCTGCCTTTGTCACAAACACAGATGCCATTGATACATTTGCATGCACCAGTTTGCAGTCCTCGTTGATAAACCGCAGTGTCTCTGCAACTTTGTACAGACCCCAGCGCTTGAGCTCGCTATTGCTGTCGTCAGAGTCCAATGAAAGAAGAGTAAGTGGCGTGACTCTTTCCGTGGCTATATATATCGCGTCCGAGGTCTCTGTGCCCTCAAGGTAGCGCAGCATGCCGGGATGCCGCAGGGTACGCATGCGTTTTAGTGCGTTCTGCGCAACAGTTGTGTAACTGGATCCTCTGGTCTTTTCAAAGACAAAGACCGTAGCTTCTCGCTTTCCATCCTAGATAGAGACGGGCAGAACACAAAAAATTAAAAATTAAAAATTCAATATGGGAGAGGAATTAGAGTGTGCAGCCAAGAATGCGTTGTCTTCGGCTTTAGTATGATTCCCAAACTGAGTAGCCAGCACGATAGACTAGTGCCACTACTAAGACTTACAGTGCTCAATGCGTTGTGTAGCTCCCAGATTGAATTTCCAGTATCGCCTTCAATTTTATCGCCGATTATAAAGTGAAAGTCGGGCACGCCACTTCCGCCAATGCCACCAACTTTGGAAAGTGTGGAAAGCAAGTAACTTGATAACCCAGACATTGCCCTTTCTTATTCTTTGTGGTGTAGAAGAAGGTCTCAAAACAGACACCGCACCTTTGTTGAATTGAAATTGATAATTAAAGTAAATGAGGAATAAAGAACAAAGAGCTATATTTTTCATAAGTGATTGGTAAAATGCAAATATAAAACAAAAATAAAAATAAAACAAGAAAAACTGAAACCAAGAAATAAGAGAACCCTGGCTAAATATTCTTTACCACTCAGCTACACCTGTGCTAATCTACAGTAATCCAGCTCAACTGTTGAACAGGCAGCCCTCTCAGGCCTGATCATCTGGCTATACTTGGCAGAATAAAATTGAAAACATGATTAACCTGCATTCATTGTTGGGCCCATTTACCTTCCTTTAGCCTGAAATCTGGCAAATATTATATAGGTTAAATGCAAACTTACAAATTTTATTATTTTTATTAGTTCTCAATACAAATGAATAACAAAAATGACTTCTCTGAAATTAAAAGTGGACTTGCCCTCCTTGAGGCTGAGTGAAAAAACATTTGAGGAACTCCCTCTTAAACTCATTTTTAATTATTTTATTAAAAATAATTAATGGGCCATTTCTGCACCGAAACCTCCCTCGGGATCCGCCCCCGCTTTCGGTGCAAGCTACCGAAAGACAACTCTTTCAGAGTCTTGAGGGCAGATCCCTTAACAATTTGATAATATTTAATATTTATATAGTATTTAATAATTTAATAGTATTTTTATACTTTTAGTTGATTTCCTGAGGTGGATATGCCTATGGTGCAACAGCCAAGTATGTTGCACCCCAAGGAACAGCATTCAACGAGGTCTTCATTGACAATGACCTTGCTGAGCAAGCCAGCAAAGCAAAAGTCCAGTACAAAGACTTGCTCACTGCCCAAAACTTCATCAGAAAGCTGGCATTCATGGCTGACATTGCCCACATAAGCTTGGCAGAAGGAAATATTGGGGATGTTGAACTTATCCTTGAAAGCATCATCACAGCAGGGATGGGCAAAGCTGAGAGGTGCAAGGGAATTGTTCTTGACAGGCTTGCCACCAAGGTCAAGCTCTTTGCAGCCACTAGGGAGTGAATCCACTGAAAGAATGCAAATGAGGGTGAAAGCACTATGGCTGAAGGAGGAATCATACCTCCAGGCCCACACCCAGCAGATTGCATTGGAGGCAGCTCAGTGAGTGAATCCACACCAGCAGCAGCTTCAGCAGCAAGGCAGAGGCCACTTTAGGGACCAGCACAGTGGCAAGTTTGGAAATTTTGGGAGATGGAGAGGCCATTTCTGTCCCTGAAACCAACAGCAACACCAGTAACACCAGTAGCAACCCCAACTGCAGCAACAGTATTGTAAACTTTTTTTATAATAATATTTTTCTTCCAAAACCAGCTCCCCCCAACTTCCCTCGAGACATAGAATATCGGTGCTTTTTATAGCCACCGACTATCCTATTCTCTTTCAAAAGAACACACCTATTTAGATCACATCCTAATACGGAATTATATGAGTACGATCAAATGTTAACATTCCGCTCAAATATTAACATTGTCGTACGTCATCATAACAAACAGCAACAATGCCCAAGCCCACAGTAGTGGGGATGCTGAAAATGGGAGTGTGCCTGCAATTATTTGCAGAAAATTGGGAGAGCATGGTGACTTCCAGCCAGGTGAAAAGTGTAGTGTCAGAGGGATACCACCTGCACTTCAAAACATGCCCCCAGCAACACCAGTGGCCAGTGACAGGCCACATAGAAGGGGAGAGTGTGGCCATCCAACACATAATACAAGAGAAGTTGAGGAAAGGGATTGTGACACAGATCAATCCCTCCCAGGCACAGTATATGTCCCACCTGTTCACTGTCCAAAAGCATGACAAAATCCATCCACTCTTGAACTTGAAGCCACTAAATCAATATTATATATAGGATATTTCAAAATGGAAGGAGTTCCAATGCTGAGAGAGATGCTGCACCTACATGATTATATGATCAAAGTGGACATAAAATTGGCATGCATGGTAGCATTTTTTGCAATGTTGGTATACCTTTCATCTTGAAGTGCTCTATGTGCAGATGTTGATTCAATGGCTTCAGGTCTAGAAGCATATGGATCTTGTCCCACTCCTGAACTGTGAAGAGGTGCAACATGTAATATGCCTGGGAAGGATTGATCTGGGTGAAAATCCTCTCTGCCAGCTGATCCTTTATAATCTGTCAGATGGCTACACTCTTCTCTTCTGTGTGGCCTGTCACTGGCCACTGGTGTTGCTGGGGGCACATCTTGAAATGTAAGCAGTATCTCTCTTGCTCTACACTTTTCACCCAACTGGAGGAAGTCATTTGTTCCCATTTCTCTGCAAATAATTGCAGACATACTCACATATTTGGCAATTCCACTACTGTGTGTTTGGGTGTTGTTGTTGCTGCTGCTATTGATTTCAGGAATGGAGGAGCTGTATCCATCTGCCAAAATTTCCAAATCTGTTGCTGTGTTGGACCCTGAAATTGTTGCTGCTTTGCTTTTGATGCTGCTATTGGTGAATATTCAATTTCTGAGCTGCTTCAAGTGCAATCTGCTGGGTGCAGGCTTGGAGGTAAGATTCCTCTTCACTGGCCATAATACTTTCTCCCCCATTTTCTTACTTTCTCTGGATTTGCTCTTGGGTGGTGGTGAAGAGCCTAGCTTTGGCTGTGAGTCTGTCAAGGATAACACCCTTGTTTTTCTCAGCTTCACCCAGAGAGGTGGTAATGATATTCCCAAGGATGTGTGTCATGCTTATATTTGCGGCACACATTTTAGCTGTGTTTACAGCTTGTAATAATATTTACGTTGTCACGTGATTTGGGCGGAGATTAAATCAAGGGGATTTAGTCCTGATTACAGCAGGCCTAGTAATAGGGCAGTTAAATACCCTGATCGGGACATCACAAGTTATCACTGTCCTTCTTTTCCTTAGTTATTATTTTTTAGTAAACAAGAGAATATTATACTCTAAGTTCCTCCTCCTCCTCAGTCTAGTTCTTCACAATGTGTTTAGCATCCTCCACTCTTCCTTTGGTCTGGTTCTTGTGAGCAACTGCAGACATGATCAATGAAGACCTCATTGAAAGCATTTCCCTGGGGCACAGCATACTTGGCAGTTGTGCACTTCCCCTTCCTCTCAGCTTTGAAAGTGTCAAAATAACCTTGTGCCATAGGTGCATCCATCTTGAACTTCTGTCTGTTGGCCTTGAGAAGGGATGTTTTTCTGTAATTTATCTGTATTCATTATGATCATTCATCTAAATGAAGAAACAAATTGAAAATTGAAAGATTGAATATGAATTATAAAATACAAAGTTTCTGGCTAAAAGAGGGTAAAGAGATCCAATACTACAATCCTCTTCTTTATTTCTTATAAAAAAAGCCAAATGATCTGGCCTGGGAGGGCCTGCTCAATAACTGAGATAGCCTTTGACTACCTTGGATTAGTGTGAAAATAGGGAATATCAGAGATTTTTTATTAATTATCTGTTCCTGTCCAGTTATTTTAGAATTAAAAGTAATAAATTTTATGAACACAATAATTCTTCAATAAGTGACACATGGAACACCATGCTTTATGTATCTAGACATGAAAGAAAAGTAAATGAAAGAAAAAAGCAACTATAAAAATGCCCAAATTCTGTATGGGAATAAAGCTCCTTCCAGGCATTTGGTGCAGAGCTGAGAAAAGAACAGGAACGCAGAACAAGAGAACCAGGAAAATAATGAACACTGATATGTTTAGAAGCCAGCAATGGGGATTGTGCGAGTAGCCTTGGGCGTTGCATTGGCAGCCATGTCAAAGTAAAGCATTCCAACTCCAAACAGTGTGCCAACGCCAAATCCAACAATGGCATAGCTCGTGTACCTAGCCCAGCCCTGCACATAACCAGCAGCAAATTCTCCTGTTCCGTCTTCGCGCTGAACCCCAGAGCCACGCGCCTCCTTGTTGTCGCCATATCTACAGAATATAAAAAGATATGTAGAATAGATTGAAAATGACCTTGATACAAAAAGAATTAAAAAATACAAGTATAGCGCAGGTTACATGACATAAGCGAGTGAAACACAGAGCAAGAGCCACTACCACTGTCATCATCATCATTTTATATGCACATTGGCTCTTTAGCAAAAGCAACGGGGCATGCAGTCCAATCTTTTTTTTTTTTTGGAAAAGTCAGAATTAGAATACGTACCTTGTTGCGTCAGGCCTGTGGTACTCTGCACCGAATTGGTCAAAGCTCTTGATCGGACAAAGAATTGTTTGTTCCAGCGCCGCCTCGGCTTGTGCTCTCTGCACGGCTATCATAGATGCTTCTGCATCAAACTCCGCTGGCCGATGCACAATGATCGGAGACACCGTGCGGATGGAGGCAAATGGCGACCGCATGCCTGGTGCTGCTGCTCTGGTGGGTGACAGAGACAGCGAGTTGTCCGACAAGAAGAGACTGTTTCCATCGGCCGGGTCGACTAGAAGAGGATGAGAGTACATCTTTTGCTTTCCAAGAGAAGGCGACATTGGCACGATAGTATCGGCATCGACAGAGTCGTCAATGTTTGTGTGTCTGCGCAGAGCCAACGGAGAGGCATCGTTGCTGTATTGTTGCTGCTGTTGTTGTCTTTTGAATTCCTCGTACGTCGGAAAGTGTGTGTTTCTGCGTCTGCTTCCCGAGTCGCTGCCGGCCTGAAGGCGACTTTGCTCCTGGCTGTGGCGATGCTGGGCGTAGAATGACGGTGTTGCGGTTGTCGAAAGTGCCACATCCGAGAAATGGTCAAAGTTTGCAGTGAACTGCCTGCGCGGCTCAGATGACGGGTGGTAGCAAGGTTCACTGATCTTGGACAGGGTGCTTGGCGATCTCGACTGCTGGCGGTATGCTACAGACCCACCGCCCTTGCTTCCAGTTGACTTTACGCGGGAAGATCCCTTGCGTCGCGAGCCACCGAGAGCGCTGTTTCTCGCGGGATTTCCTGAAAGAGCAGACGATGAGGCCACCGACGACGAGGTCCCCGCGGACGAAAGCAGACTGGCAACGCTTTCGCGAAGCAGATGAACCGCTTGCTGCTGCTCGTCCAATTCGCCAAAGTTCTGAGGGTTCCAGCGCCCAGCGCCATTTTCGTAACTCACATCAGTGCTAGTGTTAGCATTGCCCGTGCCGAGTGTGATGGCCTGTGGCTGCGGATAGTTTGAAACTTCGTTTGCCTGGTGGAGAGGCTTTTGCTTGTGGCGATTCGCATCAACAGGCAGCTGGAATCCTGCGTCCCGCCAGCTGCTGTGTGATGTAGTAGCGACCTCCTTGCCCTTGACACTCCTTCTGCCCACATACTCGTCATTGCTTCCAACCGCCGAGTCTGGCGGTTCCTCTTCGGCGTCGCTCGATGTCAGCGAAATCACGCCGCTGCTGCTCTCATTACCAATAGCAACCCATTGATCTACACCCACTGCCAAAGAAAGAAAGAGGGAAAGAAATAGAGAGATTATGCTGTTTTAGTCAACATTCTGTCTAAATATTGGCTGCATTGAGCAGCAAAAAGCAAGTGAAAAGGCAAAGCAAAACAAGTGAGGCATGATAGAAAAGGGGAATTATTGCACTCCAGCCAGCAAATGATGTGTAGTATATAGTAGAATCACATCATCCCTTGTTCCCTACAACTCTTCACGTTGTGGTCAACCCATGGATGGACACCTGGGCTGTCATTATGTTTATTTACTGACAAACACCTCCCCTCCTCCAGTCAGCTGAACGGAAAGAAGAGAAGGAAAGTGGGGGAGGGATGAGGAAGTGGAGGAAAGGCGTCAGTATCCAAGCTGTGAAAAAAAAAACGGAAGAAGAGAACGACATACCACACTGCCACTTTGCTCCAACACCTGGTTCTAGTGTAACCAGATGCTAAAAAGAAGACGAAAAGGGAAGCGTGCAAATAACTTACCGCTAGGGGTCAGGTGTCCGCTCACATAGGCGGATGTCGACAGCGAGTCCAAAGGTCCCGACACAAAAGCAGAGTGCGCTGCTGCTGTTGTAGATGTTGCTACATTTCCTCTGTCTTGTTGCTCGCGCAGTGCGTTAATATCCGCCAGCACCCCGCCTGCGGCATATCCTTGCTGGTGCTGCTGGGCCTGCCTGCGGAGCTGCTCACGGGCTGCGTTCCGCGAGTGATAGTTTATCGCTGGCTGCGCATCAGAGGTTCTATCGCTGCGGGGCGCCTGTGTGCGGCTCTCTTTCTTCCGAGCGCGGCCGTAGGATGGCGCTGATGGTGGCACCGGTGGTGACGATGACGACATGTGTAGAAATAACTTAGGATGCGCTTTTTGTTGGTATGGAACACTGGAGCAGAACGATGGGAGAAGAAAAAGAAAAAGAGTGCAAGCTACACTATGTTCCTGAGTGGTATTGGCTTGCAAGTGGATGGGTATGTGAAACCAGAGGTGGTGTGGAGAGATAGAGAAGCAAACCTCAATGCTACTTTTTTTCAGGATACAAGACAAAAAGATGCAAATAGCAGAAAAAAGGACTGAAACGTATT
Source organism: Coemansia sp. RSA 1200 (assembly GCA_027578915.1). NCBI lineage: Eukaryota > Fungi > Kickxellomycota > Kickxellomycetes > Kickxellales > Kickxellaceae > Coemansia > Coemansia sp. RSA 1200. The sequence goes on from JANBTT010000015.1 coordinate 27,179, forward strand.
TGAAAGAGAGAAAGTGTATTTAAAAGAGAGAAAGGCAGAATAGAAAAGTACAGACACAAAAGAAGTGAGATATCCCAGTCCCTCCCTTTCCTTACCCACCAAAGCCTTTTTTAAGCGTGCGCTTTGAAGAGTGTGCTAACGATGGAGAAAGACGCTTTGCCTTTCTTTTATGCTATCCAGACAAGCAAACAGCAGCTTAAAACAAATGCCTGCTTGCTGGCTGGTGGCGGGTCACCTGAGCTTATATGCAAAAAAGCGGAGCAGCAGCAGCAGCAACTGGTTGAACAGGCTTCGCAGCAAAGCTTGGTAGCGTCTTTCGTTTGAGTACGCTTGCTTGTCGCTTGGGAGTGATCTCGTCGGATTGTTTGCTGTTCTACTGCCGCCAGTATAAATCGTAGTTGCAACAGGCATTAGCATTACACAAAGTAGAGGACACACAAATGAATCAGAAAAAAAGCACTGCCGGACGAGCCTGTGCAGCCAAAGGACCTGCAACAAATATTTTCCTGCTTCTTTCTCTGTGCTGCGGAGAGTACGCACAAAATGCCAGTAGCAAAACAATCAGCGAGCAGAACAATGACAGACACAGCCAAAAAGAGCTGAATAGACCCGAGCAGATCAGGAGCTGTCCATCCTTCAACATCCTCGTGCTTGCCATGAGCATGAAAGTTCTGCTGTGTTCTGTTGTGTTGTGTTGTAATTATATTTTTTTTACAAAATAGGCAAAAAGTTGCCGATGACGGCCATTGGAATGCCAAACAGGTCGCGCTTGATGGTGAATGAGAAGGCGCACGGCACAATGGATCCGTCCGGCCGAACCAGCTTGCACTCGGACATCACCGCATGCTCCGAGTTCTCAAACGCATGCACCGCAAACTGCTCCCAGTACACCACCGCAGACTCCACGTCCATCAGCTCAAAAATAAACCGCCTGCCACTGATCAGCTGCTGCCGATCCCACTGCGTCAGGATCGAAAACTCCTTGCCAACAAGAACGATCTCGCCCGATCGCCGCCACACGACCGTCGGCGTGCCAATGAATCCTATGAGCTTCTCATACTCCAGCAGCGCCCGCTGAAGCGACTTTTCCATGAAAACCAGATCCTCGCGGGTCAGATTGCGCAGCAGCGCAACCAGCGATGGCCGAAAATGCGCAATGGCCCGGCTCACGCGCATAACGTTCTTCTTGTCCATTCGCGAGCTGATGTGGCTAAAGAAAAAGTGGAATCCATTGTAGTATTTGTAGGGCTCGGTCACCGATGAGTACACCTCGGCCGGACTGAGCGAGTACACTGGGTTAAGTCCGTACACTGCTGGGTCTGACGTTGGCGGTCGGCTCAGTGGACGGGATGTCTCCTCGGACGACACTATTTGCGACAGAGGAGGAGGCGACGGCTGAACTGCTGCTGGTACTCCTGCTGCTGGCAGTGCCGATATTGCTTGGTGCGTTGTCGTTGCAAGGCTTCCATTGCTATGTCCACGCATTAACGGCGTCCTTTTCCACGACTCTTGCTGGTGCCGACCAATGTTTGCGTACTGCGGATTCTGGTGCTGCTGATGAACGTTCATATTAGCAATATCCATCGTAGCAGAAGCCAAAGCACCGTTACTCTGGCTGGTCATATGTTCTGTCCCGTTTGGGTTCTGGAGTGGAAGGAAACCAGGCAGTGGCTGCGACGGAGCTGCTGCCCAGAGTGAGCTTGGTATAGATACAGTATTATTTACACCGAGGACAATCCCTTGTTGCTGTTGTTGCTGTTGCTGTTGTTGCGTTCCTTGGTTAGCAGAAGTGGTTGCAGTGTCTCCAGTCGAGCTTAGCGGGCCGCTGGAAAACATCGGGTATGAAAGCATGCTTGATAATATGGCGTACTCGAGGTTGATAGCTTCTGACCCAAAGTTTGCTGCTGACGGCGTCGTTTGCAATGCAGATGAATCCGGTGACGGTCGATGCTGTAAAAGAGAAGACGGAATGGAATCTGCTGCCACAGATAGCGGGTTGCTTGCAAGGTCGACTGCTGCTGGTTGTTGTTGTGGTGGTGCTGTTGCTGCTGTTGACGCGGAATTTGACAAAAGTCCTGGAGCTGATATTGTCGATGGGTATCCGGAAATATGTGATATTCCTTGAAGCTGGAGAGGCGCCTGTGACGGCGACTGCTGCTGTTGTTCTTTTCTCTGTTGCTCGAGTGACGGTACTAGAAAACACATCAAAAAGAGCAATAAATCTCAGTTGCTTAGCAAAAAAATAGCTGTCAAAAGATCGCTAAATGCCTACTTCTAGATGCTCATGCAAGATTGAGTTATAAGAACACAGATACACACATATACAATAGGCAATGCGATACTATACAAGGGGATGAACGCTGTGAACAAATGAGAAGGAAAAAGAGCACAACAGCTGGGATGGATAGTGTGATAGGGATGGACTAGGTGCGTATGTATGAGATGACCGCAGAAGCAACAGAGTAACAAACCTTGCTAACCAGTCTATACCAAAAGCCTGAGAATATGCAAAGCGGTGGAATAAGAATAGATAAATACGCTTGATAGTGGTATACAAATATATTATGTATATGTATATAACAGATATGTGTATATAGCAGATATAGCAGAAAAGAAGAAGATACAACCAGCCCCTTTCAACAAGTGATACAAGGTGGGGGAGGAATATTGCTGTTGATGTGGGCTATTCTTAATTTACAGTCAGCCCAGTTTGCCGTTGTGCTTGCTAAAGGGAAACGTGGACAAAGTGGACCGTTTCTTTTTTAAAGCAAAGTGGGAGAATACGGCAGAGGATAGAGGGAGGAAGGCAGGACATGCAACAGCGTGCTTCTTTCTACAGACTATAAAAGTACAAAAGTGGATATGTGGAAAAACAATTAACAAAAAGAAAGTAGAAAGAGAAGAAACTGGCCAGTGCGTTGGGCCAATGCTTTTGGGCTTTAATGATGGACAGAAATGCAACACAACAAACGTTATGTGGGAAGATGGGGAGGGGGAAGGAGAAAACGAGAGTGTAGAAATGTGTGTGCGCAGAAAAGACACTGCTGCATTTGTTTTATATAATTTTTTCCGTTGTTGCGTACTCTTCTTCAGGCAAGAAACTAGAAGGTGAGAGTTTTCAAGAGCAAAAAGCAAAGCAAATTGGTATTGATATGGCTGTTGACGATATTTATGCAGCCAGTAAGCGCAATCGCACGCCTGTTTGCATGAAGCCTGCTTTGGTAGACGATTGATGGTGGCTCTAGATAGCTGAGATAACAGGCTGTAGATGGGAGACAACAAAAAAACGGGATAGCAGTGCAACCAAAGAAGCAGACTATGTGCTGGAACAGATAGTGTAAGACATCATTCTTGCTAGCAAGATGGATGGAAGCAAAAAAAGTATCACATTCCAGCCATGCTTTAAAGAACAATGGACCTGGCACATCTCCATCTTCACATGTATATTAAGGAATGGGCTTGGTTGTCTTCTCTCCTCATCTTCCCTTTCCCCCGCCAAAATGCACATATGGGGGAGGTCTGCTGGTTGCAAGTTGCGTCCTTCGAAATAGAAGGAAAACACTAGGTGCCATACAGCTGCTGGGATACATGGCAATGAAATGTGTGCGTTGGCATTTTCTAGAGAACGGCTGTTACCTAAAAAGTTGCATCCAATCAAGGATGAAGCGGCGGAAAACAATTCGAAAAAAGATCATTCCACAGAGGCTATGGAGCGGGGAAGGGCTACGAGCGTGGGTGTACTTTATGCTTGCAATCCCAATTGTGGTTGCAGCAAGAAGAGAGCAGCTAGTCGGTCAGTCAGCCAGTCGTTCCAAGGCCAGCCATAACGAAAGAGACGGCAGAGCGGGGCCAGCAAGAAAAAGAAAGAAAAAAGGAAGGTGAATGTGGGCTTGTGACTATTATTCAGTATCTGGAGCACAATGTCCCATCTTAACCAGCAGCAGCAGCAGCAGCAGCAGCAGCAGCAAGCATGCCTCTCTTCAAGGTTGTCTGCTGCAGTGCAGAAGAAATGAAGAGGGAAGAGGGGTGTAGCAGCAGAAGAGAAAAAAAGATAATGGAAAATATCCTTTTCTCCTAACAAGCGAGTTCCAGTTATTGATGCAAAAGGATCGCCATTTACACATGAAACAAAACAGCTCTTTTTGCTAGCTAGCCAGCTGAGCACTGGACAACATGCTTTTCCTTTGCTTCCTTCAAGGAACAGAAAAATGCCCACTTTGTGCTGTTGATTGGGCAGAGGCCATATGCCTTGCTTCTTCTCCAATGAAGCAAGAGTTAGAAGCCAAATGCCAAAAGCGGTGGGGGAGGGATTGGCAGCATGCACAAAAGAGGAACTGGCACAACAGCACGCCTTAAAATGGGCAAATGTCCTTAGCAAACGCTTGTCTCTTGCGTTATCGATGGCCGTAGAGAAGAAGGCATCGATATCGCTGCTGTCGCTGTACTCCACACCACTCGTAATTTCTCGCCATCTCCTGCTGACTATGATTGACTGACTTTTCTTTTTTTTTGAATTTCCCCCATCATATCCGCACTATGCTCAATGCTGGCGATCGGGATGGGTCGTGGATGCACCCAACAAGCAAAAAAAAAAACAGACACCACGCATCTAAATCAAGGACAGCTCAAGTGCTGGGACAGCAGGCAGGAAAGGGGGGAATACAGGTGGAAGGAAGTTTGTAGCATCCACATTGACAAATAAGAAACAGAATATCAACTCACCTTGCTGAGTAGAGAAGGGCTTTGTTGTTGGTCGAACAGTTAAAGATAGGTCCTCAATCGGCGCTGGCTGGGTTGCTCCTCCGTTTATGACCCTGGTAGCGGCAGAGACCTTGCTCAATGGCGGTACCGTGGGCTTCTTCTGTGTGCCCAGAGAAGGTCTTTCAGCATCAATCAGGTACTTTGCCTTCTTGCGCACACCGTCAACACAGCTACCAGCAATCCCTCTCTTCACACACCGTAGACACGGACGACTATCATCACATGTCAGATGAGACTTTTGGCAGTGGTTGCAGGCACGGATAGTTTTTCGTTTTCTGCGCTTCTCTGCAGATCTCTGGGCCTTGCGGCTGGTCGTTTCTTTGGTTGCGGAAGCATCATTGTTCTTTGCGTCAGTCGGATTCGTGGTGGTTCCAGAGGCCAGCGAAGCGGAGGAGGAGCGATTGGGGTGCGTGTCGGATCCAATGTGCAGACGGCGCAGGGATTCGGGATCTGGGGACGGCGAAGGATCGATTGCATCAGCGTGGGTGAGACACGACGCAGAGCTGAGATATGCAATAGACGTGCGGTCGTGTCGTTGCGACATCTGAATAACGTCTACTGCTGCTGCTCTGCGGTGTTACTGGTAACAAGAGAGGGGAGAAACAGAACTAGAAGGAGAAAAGGGCGTAGAGTGGGAGCCATGAAATAACAGGGGCTTTGAAGGAGAATCGCAGAGAATGGAGAAAAAGCTCTTTATCAGACGAGTCTGATGGAAGATAAAACAAAAGAAAAGGAAAAAAGAGGAATGGCTGTGTAAATACGCAAGACAAGGCCAGCCACACAGACGTTGACAATACAGCTTAGTTATACACGAACAAAAATGAATATGAAAGATAAAAAAGGAAGACAAGAGATGAAATGAAATGAAGAGCGAAAAAAGAGAAAAAGAAGCGTTGGTGTGATCTATTTTTTTTTACCTTTTATGCGTGTTAAACATGAGGGAATCTGACCCACCCCCTTTTTTCGCGCCCAACAAGCTACAGCCAAATAACAAGAAGAAAATTTTTTGACAGCTTGTGACGGAAATTCTATATTTGCTGTCATCTTTTGGAAAGGGACTGGATGACCAACAAAACGACAAGGGCGGCTATCCGCCAAATTAGTAGAAACGCATTTTCTGCTTTAAGCTCGTGGAATTGAATGGATAAGTGAAATAAACAACATCTGACAGAGGGGTTCATTTCTCTTGTAAGAAAAAAAGGCCGTCGCTGTTCTGCAGCAAATAATGATGCTGGGAAAAAAAAACAAAGTGAAAGACGATGAGGTAAGGAGAAAGCGGAGGAGACGCAGGGTGCTTTTTAGAGTACAATGGGATGCGACTGTGCGCATTTGTCTTGCTTCCTTCTTTCTTTCTTTTTTTTTCTGACCCAGCCCAGTACAGCAGACGAGACGGACGAATGTGAGCCGAACAATAGAACCAGGGATGGGAACAAAAAAGGGGAGGAGGGGGTACTGAATATTGCACAGCTTTGCACATTCTGCCCAACTCCTCACAAGGTCAATTGCTCATGCGCAGAGCAAACGGCAAGGTGAGAGCTGGGGGGGGGTATGTTCCAAGGCTGAATTGATGAATGAATGAGTGGATGATGTTCATGGCAACGCACAATTCCTCCTCCACCTCTCTGCCATTTTTCTTTTTCTTTTGTCAACGGCAGTCAGCCGCATTATAAACAGAATTGCATTCATGTTTTCACAAATTAAATACGTGAATAAGCAAGCTTTTGGAAAAAAAGCAGTCACTGGCAGGGGGTTGTTGCGCAGAACACAAGCAGAGACCAAGCATGCACCTCGGAGCATTCCGGACAGGACATGCTCACAGATGTTGGTGACGGGAGATGTCGGAACAGATATGTTTATTTTTACTGGGATCTTTAGTGTCACCTTCAGGCACAAATGTGACATAAAACGCAGATGGAGAGACAGATACTCGAGTAAGAGATTATTCCGGGAATTGGCAACCAAGGGCAAAGCTGCCTAAATCGCCGCTGCATCCGCGACCGTCTTCCTTCTGCATCGGCACTAGTCTCGTATGTTTATTCGCCGCCAGTTCTGTCCACCGGTTTGTGATACTGTAAATGGAAACAAAAAAGCACATGTGACCCTCCCCCACAAACAAAAAAAGAAAGGTCATTCATTTTCCATTAGATGTAAACATTTGTTATGAAATGAAAAAACCCAGCCGTTCTCCCTTATTTAATTATACCTTTCTCTTCTTTTGCTATTCACCTGAAACCCCCACCCCAATAATGCCAGCATTCAAGCGCGGCAAAAAGTCACGGCCCAGCAGCGCAGCCGAAACCAGCAGCACGCCATCCCAGGGGGTGCGGGAAACCGGCGAGCCACTCGAGAGGTTCAAGAGCACGGGGATCAGCAACCTATTCAGCGTGTCGAAGCCATTCAAGAGCGCCGAGTACAAGAGCAACCGGCGGTGGAAGAACCTAAAGCAAGTGGTGGCCCAAGAACAGCAACAACAGCAACAGGCGGGGGAGAGGTTGCCAGTTGATTTCCCGGTGTACTGGAATATCGATGCTCCGCCGTCACTGAAACCCCAGAAAAAGTACTGCGATATCACGGGGCTGCCTGCTGAGTACACGGATCCGAAAACTAATATCAGGTACCATTCGGCGGAGGTGTACCAGATCGTGCGCACGTTGCCGCCGGGAACAGAGCAGGAGTACCTGGCCCTCCGCAACGCCAGCGTCACTCTAAAATAGTGATGGTTTCTTTAGTTACTCGAGTGGTGATTCGATTCCGCATATCAACTGTATGACGGGCTTGATCAATCAGGGATTCTTACTTTTTTTCTTTCCCAATGTGCTTGCTTGCTTGTTTGTTTAATTCTCCCAGCTCTTCTCTCTCTCTCTCTCTCTTTTTTTTTTTTTCCTCAATCGCATTCTGTGCATTTGATAAGCATTTATTTCTTTTTCCCGCAAGCAATAAAAGCAACAAGTAAAGCCATTCGATTGTAACACACCTTTTTCGCCACCCTCCGATCCGCAGAGAGAGGGGACCAAGAGATAGATAGACAGATGGCGTCGCAGACAATGTGGCGGTTCCGCACAAGCGTAGCACCAATGGTAGACGTAACCGACCCGAGCTTTCTACGCCTATTGCGGCTGATATCGCCATTCGGCAACCACCAGCTATGGACCGAGATGCTCCACGCCAACCTGTTCTCTCGCGGACAACTGCACCGGGACCGGATCAAGTTGGCGCACAGGGTGCCGGTGAACGAGCTGCGCGACTTTGCCGACGGAATCGTGGTGCAGTTGGGCGCATCACAGCCGGCCGACGCCTACGAGGCCGTGCACCGGCTGGCAGAGCTCGGTGTCCGCCACGTCAACCTTAACTGCGGGTGCCCGTCGCGCAAAGTAAAGATGGGCGCGTTTGGGGCGGTGCTGATGACAACGCCTGAGACTACGGCGCAGATCGTGCGCGCAATGGAGAAGGCAGCGGTGGAGGCATCATCAGCAAACGAAAGCAGCAGAATTGCCATCAGTGTCAAGTGCCGGGTCGGAATCGACAACGACGAGACGCCCGAGTTTCTGGACCGATTCGTGGAAACAGTGACGGGTGGCGGAGGTAAATCTCCCACAAATATCGAAGTGGTGGTCCACGCGCGGCGCGCATGGCTGGACGGATTGTCGCCAAAGGAGAACCGCACGGCGCCGGAGCTCAACCATGCGCGTGTGCACGAGCTGGTACGTCGGTTTCCGCAGGTACGCATAGCACTGAACGGCGGCATCGATACTGCAGAGGCAGTGGCTGCGCATCTGGCAACATCAGGAATCGCAAGCGTCATGCTCGGACGCAAGATCAGGGAGGATCCGTGGTTCCTGGCCCGCCTGGACCAGCACATCTACGGAGCCCCTGAATCGCTGATTCCCTCACACAGCCGTGTGCTGCAGCAGTACCTGGATTACGCCGATGCCACCCACTCTGACACTGGTTCCCGATACTCGGTGCTCGGACGCCCGCTTTACGCCTTCTTCGCCGGCCGCAAGGGCCGTGCAATGCGCGCGCACATGTGCCGTCTGGTTGCGCAGGCCAAGACAAGAAACGGCGGGCCAGGCGCTGCACACCAGTACGCGGCGCCATTCAGCCAGCTTGTGTACGAAGCAGTCGCTGCCGCCGATGCCGAGCACGCCGAGCACACCCAGTACGCCGAACATAGTCAGGTGGCGGTATCCAGCTGACAGCGCTTTAGGATTCAGCGCCGCGCCAAGTAAAAATGCCGGGCGACACGCGGAACATCAGGAACCGGGCGCGGTCGAGGGCGTCGAGCATCTGGTGCTCAAAGTCCGCATGCGCGTGGGTGGCATCCAGAGTGGCAACGACCTTGCGCGCGCCAGCACGCGAGATAGCGTAGGCCAGGGTGTTGCATGCGCCGTCATCGACACGGCGGTAGACGAGCTGCGAGCCGTGGATGTGAATATCATCGTGGCGACCCGAGTCGGAGCCATTGGCCACGGGGCCCAGCTGCAGCACATCCCAGTCGGCGGGGATCGCCGAAAGCGCGCTGTAAAGGCGCAGCTGCGGGCTGGGTCCAAAGTCCACGCTGTCTTCAACAATAAGCGCATCCACGGGGCCCTTGGCTGCGATCTCGCGGTAGATGGCCTGGTGCGGCCGCCAGCACTCGCGCTGCTGCACCAGCGCCAGTCGTGGATCAGGTGCCGTTGGCAGCGTCGCCGGCCACGTCTCAACCTCAATGCCCAGCCGCTCGGTGGTTTCCGCCCACCGCTCCCTGTGCGCACTCACGTCGCCGTGCATGCCGACCCGCTCCACCACGTATATCTTGCCGAATCCCAGGTGCTTGCTTCGAGCGCTCAGTTCCTCGTGCGAAAACCGCTGCATCAGCGCCAGCCGCGAGTGCCGGAAGTACAGAAGCGACACTGCGATCAGCACAAACGTGAGTATCGATGCTCCCGTCAGCGCCCAGAACATATCGATGTTGCGCACGCCCCCGACTATCCGCTGCCACAGCGTGCGTCGTCCGCCTCGCCGTTTCACGCGCCGCTTGCGTGCCCGGCTCTTTTCGGCATCGCTGAGGTTGTCGTAGTTGATCGAGTTCTCCAGTGACCGCGACACGAGCTCGTACGACGAGATAAGGTTTGGGTCGTTGGGCGAGGCCATTCTAAAAATAGTCAAGCTGCTCTTGGTAGTCTGCTGAGCTGTCTGAGCAAGGGTAATAATAGTTAGATTGATGCAAAGAAAGAAAGAAAGGAAGGAGGAGCGCAAATGAGCGATTTTGGAAAGGCTTATGTTAGCTGCCCACAGCTCCGCGGCTTGGGTGCTGAGAATGAATCGGGCTTCTAGAGGACAAAAGAGCGCTAGGAAGTAATGGTAATGAGCATTGGAAGGGAGAAGGAAAAGGAGAAGGGTTGTCTATCTTTGCGCGGATGGAGGTGTACATGTAATTCGAGAAAAGAAGAAAGAGAAAAATCTAGAAAAGAAGAAAAGGGGCAATTTTAAGGGAAAGGCAGGAATGGCGTTTACTTTTCAAAGCGGGTCTTTCTGGCAGCACGAGCCAGTTGGCGTGCGCCACAACATCAGCTTGATGGATCGTCATCGGCAGATCCAGATCTATCGTGCAGAATTACGCTGTCAGAACGTCGATTCCGTCGGCGGTGACCACGACGGTGTGCTCGCACTGCGCCGACCGGGCGCCGTCAGCGGTGGCAACGGTCCATCCGTCAGGCCACAGGACGCCGGCAGCCACGCCCTGCGACACGATGGGCTCAATGGTAAAGGCCATGCCGGGCTCCATGACTCCGGGAAGATCGTTGGTGTGGTGGTAGATAAGCGGGCGCTGGTGGAAGTCGCGACCAACGCCATGACCCGTCAGCTCCTGGGACACCGAGAGCCCAAGCGGCGCGACAAACGACTCGATCGTCGTGCCGATTGTACTGAAAGGCACCTGTGGGCCACACGCCTGGATTGCCAGCTCCAGCGCCTCCTGCGTGGTGCCAAGCAGACGGCGTCCGGGCGCATCGATACTGCCGGCCACAAACATGGCCGACGTGTCGCCGTGGAATCCGTGCTTATACACAGTGACGTCGATGTTGATGCAGTCGCCGTCCGCCAGCACGCATGCATCGTCGGGGATTCCGTGTGCAATGATGTTGTTGACGCTGGTGCAGATCGACCGTGGAAAGCCAAGGTAGTTGAGACACGAGGGATACGCCCCGCGTGATACTATGAATCCGTGCACCTCGCGGTCGATTGCTGCCGTCGTCACGCCCGGCCGCACCATCGACCCGCCGAGCGCCAATGCGTCGCGCGCAATTACGCATGCCACGCGCATCCGCTCAATCTCCTCGCCCGTCAGTACTGGGATCTGCGAATGGCTCTGCACCGGTTCTGCTGTACCCGTGCTCGCGTAGGCCGGCCGCTCGATCCCTTCCGGCACCAGCTCCAACGACGGCTCGCGTGCCTCGGCCTTGCGCTTGACTAGCGTGCTGGGCACTATGCGCTGGTACGTCCCAAACCGTCCATGTGCGCCGGCCTCGAACTCCTGCTGCTTCCGTCGTAGCTGCTGGTACTCGTGCATGCTGATGCGCGGGAGCCCTTGTTGCGTCGATGTCCTCAGCGCTCTCGGCATTTGGGTCTGCAGACGACTGGCTGCTGTCTCTGCTGCGCGCAGCCGTAGTGCGCAGGCCACCGTCCGTCTTAGCATTTGAAAAAGTTGAGTGTTTGGAGAAATGCAAACAAAAGAAGTGGTCGAGAAGCAAAACATCTTGCTCTGGGGTTTTCGCTCTCCAGCTGCAGATAAGGATTGAGATCCGATGCTTTTATCCGCTGGGTTATTCCCATGTGCACGTGGATGGATGGTCTTTTCTCTCACAGCCTTCTTTCCACTTCGCTCCATTTCCTTTCCTTTTCTTTCGTTTCACTTCACTACAATTCACTCGATTTCTCTACCCTTCAATTCCTATGGACGATGAAGACGCTGCCAGGCTGCGCATGGACGCCGGTCTGCTCAACGTACTGGACCACGTGTCGGAGTACCGCCGTCTTCGCGACGAAGCCAACGCCTCTCTCAGACAAGCCTTCTTCGATCTGGCCCGAGCAAAGCGGTCGACAGGGTACCAGTGGATATCCCCCGATCTGTACAGCGCACACCCAAGGGCAATTGCCACTGTGTCTGTCGACGAGACCAATCCCAATGACAATGCCGCAGCCGACGAAAGTGAAATATTCATCGTGAATAGGAGGATGTCTGTGGACAGTGACCAAGACGACAGTGGTTCCGAGGACGAAAAACCTCGTACTCGCAAGACCTCCAAGGACCCGCTGCTCTGGTTTGGGATGCTGGTGCCGCCAGCGCTCAAGGACGCCCAGAAGGGCTTTGTTGCGTCGCTGGGCTCGCTTGCTCGCTTGGCGCACCTGGCACACACAATCGGGCGTGAGCAGGATCGGCTCCAGCTCGACATGGATGCTGTTGATGCTCTGCCGAAATAGCGCTCATCTCCTTTCTCTTTTCTCTTTCCCCTCTAAAATTTGAGCGACATCATCATCACCGTTTATTATCACACGCAAACAACAGTAGTTGCCCTTTATGCGTGGATGTTTTTCTACCCAACGAACAAAATATTCCTTTTTTACTTTTCTTATTGAGCACTCGATTGCATTCCTTCCTTTTTCAATTCTACATATTTCCTCTGTCTAATATACCATTCGCAAAAGAAACAACAACAGCCAAACGCGTCTGTCCTATTAGCAACAGTGTGCAGCAGCAGCCCCTTCTCTCAAGTCTTTTTATCTGTCTCTCTCTTGAGAAGGAAGTAGGAGGAGGAGGGCAGCTGTAGACTTCACTAATGACCACCTCGCTGAACGCCCAAGCGGCTGCTCAGGTATGCAAAATAGCCGCAACGCTAGCCACAAATGAGACACACGTACTGGTCACGCCGCCACTACTTTTGCATCAGAAGCAGAACCAACAGCAGCAGCATGAACAGCAGCAATACGGCGCAACACAGGATCTTCTATCGAGTCGCACAAAAACCCTGGGCAGCGCACTAGTCTCGCTGTTCCAAACACCGACCCAGGCGCTTGCACACACCTTGTTTGGAACAGCAGCAGCAACAGCAACGGTTGGCGACGGCGAACAGGACACGCCGCAGCATGGGCTGTACTTGCACCCAATGCAGTCGACAGTTCTCAGGAGCAGCAAAAGTACACATGATGCCCACGGGTCAAAGCAGGCAATGATGGTGTGGCTTTCGTGGGACGATTGCCGGCGTCTGGCCCACGTGTTCCGGTACTTTGAGTACGTCGATGCTCTGGGCAAGCCAACATCGCTGGTCGACACGCTTGTGTCCCGCTTAACCGCCGGTGAGGCTGCAAAGTCCCCCGCTATGGGGAGACAGGGTTCGTCTGAGGAGTCCGACGGCGCACGGTCGCTGGCTGCTGGCGGCAACGATAGCAACGGCGGCGGCGGAAATGGGCTGCGGCTGTGGGGTTGGGGCCCTAGCGCAGGCAATGGCAACAGCAACAATGATACTGGCGACGCCCAGGGAGTGGAGAATAATGGATCTGCCGCAATGGGGACAAGCAATGCAGCCACGACAAGCACGGCGGGGACGCACAGCGATGAGCAGGTACGTACAGCCGCATGGCAGCTGCTGTCGAACATCTTTGCCAGAGCAACCGCACTGAGACTATCGGCCGAGGCCGAGGAGGTGGCCGAGTCCGATGTCCAGGCAGTTTTGACATGGTTCCCGCGTCTCGAGTTCCTGGATATCCAGAGCATCCCGCATGCGGCGCTTCGGTTCTGGGACACGTGGATGCCTGACAGACTTACGTGTCTGAAGGTGGAGTACGCGGGTTTGGCGCTGGATACCGTGCTTGGGCTTCACGGAGAGAGTGGTGTGGAGCCCGAGCATGCTTGGAGCCGGCTTGCGCTGCTGGATCTGTCGAGGAACCCCGGGATTGACTTGTCCCCGCTAGGATCTACGCTTCCACACCTGCTGCCAAACGTCTCTCGTCTCTCCCTTGCGTGCTGTGAGTTGGAAAGCGTGCCGGCTTCCCTTGTAAAGCTCTATAGTCTGTCGTGGCTGGATTTGCGGGGAAATGCAATTACTAGCGTCGCGGATATCTCGCTGAAGCTTGGAAGTGTCGTGCAGCTTGACCTGTCCGACAACCGCATTGACGATGTCACTGGGCTGCACAGGCTCTGGGCGCTTGAGACGCTGGATATATCAAACAACCTCCTGGACTCCTGGGCTGCCATTCTTGCTCTGCGTAATATGCCTTCGCTAAGCAGGCTGGATGTCCGGGGCAACCCATTTACGCAGAACAACAGCCAGAGCTACCGCCCGCAGATATTCTCGGCTTTTGACCATCGGGATGTTCCGCTCGTGCTTGATGGCCGTGGCCCAACTAGCCAGGAGCGGCGTGCGATGGCGAAGATCCCGCGGGTTGCTACTGGCCACCGCATTGGTGCTGCAGCCGCTGCGACACCGGGCGTTCCAGCAAAGAAGATGCATAGGCCCAAGGTTGCAGTGATTGAGGAGGCTGTTGACGACGCAGATGGCAGTGATGGCGGAGATGTGGGGAACGAGAATGGCAATGCCAATGGTGAGTATGATTATGATTATAGTGGTCGCCATGTTGAAGATCCAGAGAGCGTGTACTCGGCTGGCAGCAGCCCACACGAGCCAAAGGTCTCGTCTTCCCCAACCGGTGACCACCTGCTTGTTCCAGCAGAGAAGATCACTCGTGTGCTCCGAGCGACCGAGCTGATGGCGGCCCGCCGCACTCACGCAGCCGCCAGATCCAACCCGCCATCGCTGGCCACATCAGCATCGCTGGTCGGTCCGCAGCTGATCTCTATGAAACCGCGTACACGAGTCAAACGGCGTGCAACAGCAACCACGCTTGGTGGGATTCTTGGTTCGGCCACACCAGCAGCAGCAACAGCGAGCGATAGTGCCCTCCACGACACCATGACAGTGCCTAGATCTTCCACTGCTGCTGCTGACTATTATTTTGCTTCTTCTAGCTATGGCGGACGTCCAGCCAGCCCGGTGCCCAGTTCAGTAGCGCCCAGCGTACGCACGCGCGCGTCTATTCTTCGCGATCCCGAGCGGTATCGCCGTCGGGTCGAGATGATGCGCGCGGAGGCAGGATCGTCGTGGCTCCGTGCGTTTGCTGAGCTGCAGTCACAGTCCCGCGAAGCGTCGCCGACCTCTCCTGTGGTGCGCCAGGGCGCGCATTTTGGACAGTCGCAGTCGTCCGCCACTCCCTTTGGCCTTGTATCCACACACGGCTCGCTGGGCTCTGGATCTGACGGCGTTCAAAGCGACACTAGGGAGGAGCCGTACTTGTCGAGCAGCGTGCGCCAGATCACGGATGACAGCAACCCGGACCCCGATCCAAGTCGTGCGGTTCCTGACACCGTGCTTCCGAGCTTTCTTTTTCCTCGGCGAAAACCAGTGGTCCACAAGAAAGATATTCCGCGACTGCCGCATTATTCACCCGACGAGCAGGCGGAGGATGCTCGGGGCGAATATGGCGCGGACGATGTTGCGTCTTTGCAACAAGAGGAGGCAGAAGCGGTAGGGCTGGGTATCGTTGGCAGTGATGACAATCTCCTGGGATCTGCGGCAACGAGTGCTCGTGAGAGCCCCCGCGAGAACGGCAGTCAGGCCAGTCTAGCAGCGGATGGCTTGCTCCGCCAGGGATCGGGAAAAGAAGCCACAGCGCATGTTAGGACGCGATCGCAGCAACTTGGCGAAATAGACAAGCTGCGTAAAGGCGAGGGCGTGAGCGCGGCTCTTAATGGCGAAGGAGTTCGTGTCGCGCATTATGGATTCATACCGATTGTTGAAACTCCGTATGCAGGCGACCAGGGCGTTCCTCTTGGCAGCAGAGTGGTCCAGCGTCTAGAGACAAGTGGTCAATCGGTTTACATCACTGCGCATGAGCTAGTAGAGGTTGCCAGCGGAATTGAAGACGCAGGCTCACCGACAGACAGTGCCGACGTGCAACGGATAGCAAGCAGAGCTGCTTTTGTGCAGATTGTGCGCATCAAGCGCCCTACCAACAGCAGCATTCTCGTTGAGCTAAAGGACAACCGATTCGAGTCACCATGCTGGATCGAGTATATGTGTGATACTGACAGCACAACACATGGCTTTTCTGTCTTTGCGGATGCGCTTTCTGCCATCTGTGACGATAAATCCAAACAAGGTCTTTCTGAAAAGGTTTACAAGCAAGCCGAATGCTTGCGCTGTAGCTGGCATGGATCCATTGATCACGAGCGCACAAGCTTCGACATGCTTCCCAGCGACAAGCAGTTTATCCTGTTCCCACCTCCACCAACGGAACTACAGTGTCCGCAGTGTAAGCGTAAGTACCTGCGCGAGTTTTACGCGTCCGACGAAGAGCGGAGTTCAAGCAGTGGCGGCGGAGAGGAAACACAGAAGGATGTAGAGCCAATCTGGAAGCAGCCGTTTGTGTCCCGCAGGAATCGCCCAGTGTCGGCTAGACGATCTGCCAGAGAGGCGGCTGGGACGGCGGAGGCTTTGGCAGCAAGGAACGAGCAAAGGACCAGGCGTGCAAAACAGATTACGGAGGCGAAGGAGCTTGCACAGCGGGAGATCGAGCGACTTGGAGATGTGGCTGTCCGCGGATCGTTGCCCTTTTCTGAGACATCAAATGCAATTGAGTTGTTTTTGCAGCTCAGTGTGTTCGAAGCCGATGGCGAAAGACTGAAGCGATGGGTGCCAGCTGGACTGGTACGCCAAGCCTACCCGTTGGTACCCGAAGGCAGGCAAACCCAAGGAACCAGGCCGCCAAGCAGCAGTAACCGTGGCGCCACCAGCAACAGCGCAGGCAACAAACCACCGTCTGGGAGCAAGTGGGGGTTCTCGTCTTTTCTTGGAGGAACAGCGATTTCGACTGCCGCTGGCGACGCAGAGAAGGATGAATTGTTGGAAGGTATTTCTGAGCACGAGAGACGTGCACACGCTATCCAGTCGGACTGGCGGGCAAGCGCAGCATTGGCACCCGATATTGCCGAGCAGGCAGTGTACCTGGCGCTGAGTTCGCATGCGATATATGTGTTTTCGCTTACTTGGGCCTCGCTTACCAACGAGACAGCCGATGCTGCGAGACGTACGGAAATGGACCTGCGTCCCGAACAGCATCTCGGGCTCTTGTTCTCAATCTCTCTTGCGTCGCTGGGCCGGATTGACATTGGTCCTAACCGGCAGTATCTGGCACTGCATTCATCGCTGCTGACGCTTGAGGATAAAAGAAGCAAGCAGTGGGGGTCAAAGGACCTGCATCCGCTTCTTTCAACCGCACACGCCGCGTATCCAGCACACGCATCTGCTTCCGACTCGGGCACACTTGCGGATGCTAGGAATCTGGAGAGGAGTGTGCATACTAACGGGTATATTGCAAAGACAAGCGCATTGCGGTCTGCTCAGCAAGCACCGAGATACCATGGGACTCATCAAAGCAGGGTTGCGTCATCTTGCGTTTTTCTTATCCGCGACCGGCTTGCATGCTCGGATCTCTTGGATTCATTGGTGGAGATCGGATACGAGACCAAGGTTTTGAACTCGGACGCTGCTGGCATTGGAAGCGGGCGACTCCGTGCAATCAACCACGACGTCGAGTGGGCGATGCACCACTTGGTTCAGCAAGTGTTTCTGCGTCCGACGGCGTTTGACGAGATCGATGATGACAATGACAGCGGTGAGGGTCATAGTAGAAGCGGTGCTGGTGATCTCCCAGCAAAGACAGTAGACGCATTGTCCATGCAACTGGTTATGGATAATCGCAAGCGCGCACTTCGCATTCTGCAAAAGGAGCTTCTTCGCTCACCCAGCAGCAAGCAGCCCGGCGCACTTGTGGATGCATCGAGCGGCGACAACGTGATTGTGGACAAAGTCACGTACGAGTTCCTCAAGCTGTACTTTTGCGTTGGCTGCGTTCTATCGCCTACTGGCCAACCCAGTTTGGACACCTGCGATCCTGTTTCTGCGGCAGCGCCTGCCAGCACAGCAGGCATATTGCCGCTCACGCTTGTTGCATCGCCACAGTTCCTTTACCTTGTGCGCGAGCGTGTTGATGTGTGGCCCCCGCCAGTCCCCGATCTTCGGCTGCTGTACCACAAGTGGCAGCGCATTGCGCCACCGACCATCGTTACGTCGGATCCAGACACGTACGACCCGCAGGCGCTGACGGAGGAGCTTGCGCGTAGATCCAATGCTCCGAGCTCGGCGTCAACGGCAACATCCAGACCGGTGTCTGCAGCAACCTCTGCGGCAAACAGCATTGGGAACCATGCGTCCGGCTCGTCCACCGTCCGCGATGATATGCGACCATTGATAGCTGGCATCGAGGCGGGCGCTGTGGCGGATCCTGGACACCAGCTAATGTCCAGCGCCATCAACCAGTATGACACCGTTGTCCATGCGCGTCCTATCACCGATATCTGCCAGATTACGTTGCTCTCTATGCCGGTGGCGGTTTTTCCACAACAAAGGTCACCAGCATCTCCGCCAGCAAGTGCTTCCAATGAAAAACAAGCACAGTCCACATCGAGCAATGAGATCTTGGGGTGCACTGGGTCAAGCTGGCATGCAATGGTCCACATCAAGTTTGCTACGGCCAAGCATGGCAGCGACAGCACCAATTATTGCGCCGCGGACGATGCTGACATGTGTGGTTGGCGTATTTGGTTTGCCACGCACGCAAGCGCGGAGGAATGTGTCGAGGCTTTGAGTCTCCTTACCAAGAGCGCTGGCATGGCTGGTGTTGAGATATGTCTAGCGTAGCTTGGATATTATCATATTTATTAACATGTCCACTTGTATAACACTATCTATTGCCAGCATTGTGTTGGCGAAAATAATAAAATGGGACCAAATGGTTGTTATATGGCCGTCATATTAATGTGCATTTTGGCACTAGTTCTCTTTTACATTAATTTCTTTAGAACACCGTCTCCATTTCTTTTTTTGGGAAATATCTGGAATTGTTGGCAGGCCTCCACTAATTTTTAAATACACAGATATATCCAGTGTTTACTCTTTACATTTTATATTTGATATTCGATATTGCCCCATCATATTGGTAATGGGCAGCCAAGTTTTCTTGTATATCTATTTTTTGCTTTTGGAAATGGATATTGCAATCAGAAGACTAATCGTATAAAAGAAATGACCAAAAATGATGCAATATGCAAATGTATTTGGGAATTGAAATACATACAAATTACCCAAGCTTTCATACAACCGCGCTAACATGTAGCAATAAATCTGGCTTTCAAAAATGTATAAAAGAAGATATGCCGTGAATGTTTTTTTGATGATTGAGCATTCGACCACATTAGCATATCATTTACTACAAAACTCACATATAATTGAAAATGTCAGCTCCAAACCCCCTACACAAGCCTATCTCCCGCAAGCAAGGATACAGAGATTTAATAGGCAAAGCAAAAAAGGAAGCAGAAGCAGCTAGATCCGATAATCCACCACCACCACCTCAAACGTCTCCTGCACAGAAATAGAGCAGTGCTGAAAAGAAGTAAATGAAGGAAAAAAGAGCAACATTAGAATATCTACCTAGCTTTTTTGTTTCTGTTGTATTTTCCTTTGGGTTTTTATCTAATACCCGGACATTTTCAATAACATAAAGACAATTAAACAACTACAAAAATGTTTCTTTTGTTTGGAAAAAGGCAATTGTAATTAGAATTAAAATAACAAATTATTGCTTCATTACTACTGAGTTGTGCAAAAAAAAAACAAAAGTCTAGTGCTAATTGTGGTTTGAGAACGAGGCTGTACCGTTCGTTGTAAATGACGTCCATATATTGCAACCAAACGCACGTTTCCGAGTATCTGCATTCAAATACAAAATTTTCCTTGCCATATAGAGTCGTCGGACTTTACATGTTGTGTCATTCAATATTGGTCTACTAGTAAAATTCTATCTGCCTTTGAGGCTAAGTGTCTAGAAACTCCTTGGTCGGCGCCTAATCTGCCGGTTCGACAGCGCTAACCACCTTTTCAAAAGTAATATTCCCCAGTCGATCCGTCACTTTCTTGTACAGACCCTGGCTCACAAGCTTTGCCATCTTGCGCTCGCTGAATTCGTTGCTTCCGGTGCTACTATCAATATCTGATGCACCGCTATCCTCCTCCTCCTCCTCCTCCTCCTCCTCCTCCAATTCCGAAGAGTTTGCAAAGAAGTCTCCTGTAGCTGCAAACGGCTGGTGGTTTGGGTTGCGATCGGTACGATCATCCACATCCTCGCTATCTGAGCCACCACTCCCCTCGTCGCTGCTGCTCGAGGACTCGTAAACAGTGTTCGTATTCCCGCCAAGCTTCTCTTGCTCACGAAGCATTGCCTCGCGATCCATCATTGCCATCCACTGGTTCTGCACCTCAATCACCTGGGAATTGTCCTCGCAAGCCGCGTACTTTTTCAGCAGCGGGGCATTGATCTCTCTGAACGCGTGGCCCCACTTGAACTTGCTCATCAGGTGGTCGCCAATTTCGTTCCAGCCCACAACAAAGAACGCAGCAGCCAGCGCCTCCACGCAGTTCAGACGCCAGGGCTTTCCGTAGTTGACGGGATTCGCAGCAACCAGGTATGGAAGCAGGCGGTTATGGCGCGCCTTGATGCGGCCAAACGGGACCTCATCGAGCCGAGCCCACGAGCAGTCGATCATAGCAGCACCGTGCTCCTCCATGATCGGGAGATCAGCGCGCGACACCACCTGCTTCCCCTCGGGACTCATCACAATGCCCTTGAACACGTATCCCAGACGGAACTCCTTCACAAGTCCCATGCGCGCAAGCTTTCTGCCCGAGCAGCGCTTGGGATCGCAGTGGTCAAAGTCCCACATTCCCAGTGGAACCGTAACCACCGCGTTGCTGTTGCTGTTGTTGTTGGATTCCCCATTCGCCTCGTCTCCAGAGGAATCTGCGCCTTCGGTGTGGCCGTCAATGTCCCCGGCTGATGTTGCTGCTGCCACACGCATCCCCAGACGTCCGCCTAGTGCTGGCTGGTCGTAGCGATGCTTTGCGCGGTGGTGCGGTGCCCTCCCGCGGCTAGCTCCGCCCTTTCGTCCGCCTTTCATTCGTTAGTAGAGCTGGCCTTGAGTGTTGAGTGAAAAACGGAGACTGACATTAATGGATTTTCTCAGCTGAAAAAGAAAGAACCAAGAAAAGAAGAAAAAACATAAGAAAAAAGTGCCACTGCTTTTTTTTAATAGTAGATCCAAGTACGCCGCTAATCTGTAATCCAGCATCCAATCGCTTGCTAATCATGAGCTGATAATGGCTCTGTTATATGCGATATGGCTCATGACTAGCAACCTCGGCTCCCTACTGGATTCTCTCTTCTGAACCCACTGTTTATTATTGTATTCTTTCTTTTTATATTACTCTACTCACACATTCCCCATAGCGTTTAGTCTTTTTATTATTACTATTGTTGTTGTTATTAGTTCTGAACACATTTTCACTGAAAAGTCTCATCCAGCCATCCTCGGCATTTTATTGCAAATCGAATTAGCAACATAAAAGAGCATCATTACCCATCAGAACGGACAATAATGAGCAGTGGCAGCCCCTACTATTCAGTTACTGGAATGACGCCAGATTCATTGTCGCCGCGAAAGGAGATTTGCAACTACTTTTCGGCTTACCCGGTGTATTCGCTTGCGTGGTCACGGAGAGACGACCAGAATGGGATGTTCCGCATGGCGCTGAGCAGTTTCCTGGAGGAGCCACAGAACAGGGTGCAGGTTATCCAGTTGTCGCCACAGCATGATCCAGCGCATACACCGGAGCGGCCAGACTTTGGGCTAGTGGCGGAGACGACAACAGACTACCCTTTGACCAAGCTTCTGTGGCAGCCGATGGCAGGCGGGTTTGCCCAGCCAGACCTGCTTGCAGGGTCCGGGGATTCGCTGCGTATCTGGGAATGCGAGCAGACTGGCGAGATGGGCGAGATGGGGTTGCACAAGTCGAGTCTGCGACAGCGTGCAAAGATGGCCACTAGAGCAGATTACTCGGCACCGGTCACATCGTTCGACTGGAACCAGATCGACCCGCGGCTGATCATCACATCGAGCATCGATACAACGTGCACGGTTTGGGATATTGAGACACAGCAGGCGAAGACGCAGCTCATTGCGCATGATCGCGAGGTCTTTGACGTGTCGTTTGTGTCGAACAGTCAGGACGTGTTTGTGTCGGCTGGCGCGGACGGGTCTATCCGCATGTTTGATCTCCGGGCGCTTGAGCACTCGACCATTTTATACGAAGCCCCTGCGGCTGTTGCGCCTTCGTCGTCGGATCCCAATATCGGCGACCTGTCATACTATCCTGAGAACTCGGGCATCCCATCGGCACGTCTGGCGTCGTTTACTCCGCCGCTCCTGCGTCTTAGCTGCAACGCCATTGATCCTAGCTACATTGCCACTTTTGCGCTCGACTCTCACACCGTAAACATCATTGATATAAGAAACCCGGGGTCGGCGGTCGTAAACCTCGTTGGACACCAGGGCCCGATCCACGCAGTGTCGTGGAGCCCATCGTCGCCCAGCCAGCTTTGCTCGGCCGGCGCAGATTCCCGTGTGCTTGTTTGGGACATCCACCAGGCGCTTGCCACACGACAGCACCAGCAGCGGCAGGCGATGGCGGCAGCCGCTCAGGCGAAGCAGCTTAGTCGTCTGGCTTCCGCGGCTGTTGACAAGAGCGGCGGCGGCAGCGGGTCAGCAGTTGCCGCCGGGTTTGGCGACGATGTTCACTCGCCAAAGTCCGCGACATCGGCTTCGGGCATCCAGACGTCTAATGCCATCCAGGCTGTTGCACAGGCAGCGGCGGCCCAGGCGTTGACCCTCAACCCGACCAGCGTTGCTCCCTCGCTGACGTATGCCGCGCGACTTCCCGTCAACTCGCTGGCCTGGCACAACAACTCGCCCGAATGGATATCCATTGGGTTTGGAAACACCGTCCAGACATTGCGTTTGTAAAACTACCAAAGTAATAATATTAATGACTAAAATTGCGGTATTAAGTGACTAATCTGAGGCTCAAATCAAGCAAAGCTTTAATCCCCCAGCCTACACAAGGAAAGCGTTGCTGTAAAGAATGCTGCAAAACTCCGTACCAAAAGATCCTGCAGAATATCGCATTTTTGTTTTTCTTTCGTTACACGTCTATTATTTATTTACTTTTTTTCAACAAGGCATGTTTTGTCATACTTTTTTCTAGCAGTATTTCCATCAGTCTCAAATCAGCTTACCACATTGCCGAATTCTACAATGTCTCTTAACAATGCTGAACGTCGACGCCTTATTGAACACAAACAGGAGAACAAAGGCCTGACGCAATTGCAGCTTGCTGACTGGGCAACTACAACGTTTGGCAAGAGAGTTTCACAATCAACTGTCAGTAAGACATTGAAGCGTCGTCGTGAACTATTTGCTATCCAACCCACATCGCATAATGATTCCCGGCGGCGTCGACGCAAGGTGAAGTTCCCGTTACTGGAACAGAGGCTTGCTCAGTGGTTTGACATTTATCAACACAATAAGGGAATGACGAGCGATGCCATATGTGCCATGGCCAGGCGCATTGGTAAGGTTTATTACGGCGATGATTTTAATTTGACGCTTTCGCATGGGTGGCTTAACAAATTCAAAGCACGTCATGGAATCGTCCATATTTCAAGAAACGGTGAACACAGGATGACCAACAATGTTAACGCCATACCAGTTAACATGGCTGGAGACGAAGACGGAGTGGAACAATTCCTGCACAAATTTGATATGCTGTCTAACGATCGTGCCATGATCCTTCTTGAATCGTTCCATTGTATTGAAGAGGATACCATCGATGAAATGCAAACCGAAGAACCGTTATTTCCACCAGAGATGAGTAGTGAGTCGGAGCCGGATGAGGATGCAGAGGAAGCCGATGAACATGTAATTGAAGCTGCTGAAGATGTAGTGGAAGCTGCTGAAGATGTAGTGGAAGCTGCTGAAATTGCAAAGGAAGCTGATGAACCACCTGAGCCTGCTGAGCCTGCGCCCTGCAGCCAAGCGCAAGTGCGGCAGGCGCTTGAAGTGTTAACAGACTATGCTTTCCAGTCAGGTGTGAACCCGCGAAAAATGATCAGTCATGTGACTGAATATCGTGAGCTGTTCCACCGATCAGTACTAACACTGGAACTCCAAGCATTGTCAGCACGGCAACGCGAAGAAAATTAACACAATAGTTCAAATAAATTTGGTATTTCATTTGGGGAATTTATAATTTTTTATTTTTATCATTAATAAACTATAAAGCTATCATGGCTTTAGCGTGAGCCCAAAAAATGTGACTGGAAATCTGTAGTCACAAAGACATGTTTGATTGCAACAATAAAAGGAAATAGTTGCTGCGGATTTTATTATTTCAAGTGTGACGAGGAGACCATGATGTTTGTGCAACCTATTTTTCTTCTCTTCTTTTTATCTTTACTCTTACTAATCTTTGGATTGCAACCAAGTTTATCTTTTTGTCCTGAATCCCTCAATTCTTCCATTCATGTGTCTTTATATCATTTCAGGCCCGTTGCGTTGAACAATTTACACGAATGCCAAACGACAGCAGCAGCACAACTAGTGGCGGCGGGGCAGCCGACGAGCTATATGGGCTTTCAGAGCTGGGTGTGCGTATTATGGACCAGTCCACGCTCGAGCGAACCGTGCACGCAAGGGCTAATCGGGAAAGGGCAGAAAAGGAGCTGGAAGCCGAGCAGAAAAGACTTGTGCGCGTCGAGGCAGCCTTACTTCGGAAGCGTGAGCAGATTGAAAAGTCAAATGAAACAGCTGCAAAGGCCTCTTCAAAGACTGTTCGGTACCAGAACGCACTTGATCGTATTGAGCGATTGGAGGCAGAGATTGAAGAGCTGGGGGACGAAAGGAGGAAGATTACGGACCATGTTAGTCAGCTGGAGTTGCAGGCCAGTGTTGGTGAAGTGCAGCCTACACACGGGTCCACAGCACCAACAGATAGAACACCAGAGGTTGCTATTAAGAGCGAACATGGCACAGCAGCTAGTGGAAATCAGAATACTGCCGCTCCCAGCGCCCTAGCAGCAATGATACTGCCAAAAAGGAAGGCTGCCAAGGCTGCCGAAGACAGGAGGTATGGTCTGGGCCAGGACGATGAGAGCAGCGACGAAAGCACATACCAGCCTGAGAGCTCGTCCAGAAAGAAGCGTAGAAATACGAGAGCGACATCGAGGACAGGTGAGCGCTCTGACAAAGAGCCCGATGACCGTGATTTTGCAGCCGATGAGAACGCAAGCACAGAGGATGAAGATGATGCCGCAGTGGATTATGCTGAATTGGCAAGCGACGACTCTGATGCGCTACAGCCACAGCAGGGCCAGCGAAGCGCCGTTGCCGACGACGATGGAAACGAGCTGACCTATCAAGAACGTGTTTTTGCTTGGTGTTCTTCTCGGTTTCTTGCACGGCAGGGGGATCTTGATGAGGAACATGACCAGCGGCTTCTTGTCAAACATGAATCGTCTTTGGATTGTGTTGCAGTTGGCGAACAGCAGGTGCCGCGTGCACGGCTAGCCGAGGAGCCTTATCTACCGGATCCGGGAACAGTCGACCATGTAGTAAAATCATACGATAGAGGCAAACCGTCGTTGCAAGTGCCGCGCCAGATATGGGAGAAGTTACTAGAGTACCAGAAAGCGTGCATGAACTGGCTCTTTGCGCTCTATCAGCAGAATGCTGGCGGAATCCTTGGCGACGAGATGGGTCTGGGCAAGACAGTCCAAATGGCAGCATTTCTTGCATCCATGTACCATTCGCGGTTGCTTGACAAGCCCAGCATTGTCGTGTGTCCAGCGACGCTTCTGCGTCAGTGGGTGAGCGAACTCCACGCCTGGTGGCCAGTGCTACGTGTGGTTATCCTTCACAGCACTGGGTATGGGATGCGGGTGAGCTCTGGTGAGGATTCAAATGAGATCGGGCCGGTACATGACCTGACTATGAATCTGTCAGAAGGCCAAGAGCCAGATATGTGGCAGAGTCTGATGTCAGATAGCGCTAGCGTTGGGGCAGATGCTAATGCCGTAGAATATGACAGTGCCGATGACTATGAGTATGATTCATACGGCCTGCGTGTTAGACGCAAACGCCGGCCGCGTGGCTATGTTGATTGGAAGAAGAGACAGCAGAAGAAGCAAAAGAGGAGTCGGGACAAAAAGACGAGCAGGGCTTCGCGCCAGAATCTTTTACGCGCAGAAAGCCTTGTCGATCTTGTCCATCGGCGCGGCCATGTTGTGGTTGTCACGTACTCAGGGCTCCAGATATACCAGGACGTGCTTCTCCGGCGCAAGTGGGGATACGCTGTGCTTGATGAGGGCCACACCATCCGCAACCCCGACGCCGATGTAACCATCACGTGCAAGCGTTTGGACACGCGTCATCGCATTCTTGTTACGGGCACGCCGATCCAGAATAACCTGACTGAGCTGTGGTCTTTGTTTGACTTTATATTCCCTGGACGATTAGGGACCCTGCCTGTGTTTAACAATCAGTTTGCCATTCCCATTACGGTCGGCGGATACGCAAGCGCTAACAGCCTCCAGGTGCGCGCGGCCTACCGTTGCGCATGTATCTTACGCGATCTGATTGACCCTTATCTGTTGCGTCGTCTGAAGGCTGATGTTGCAAAGGATCTGCCTCAGAAATCAGAGCAGGTTCTGTTTTGCCGTCTGACTCCGATGCAGAGAAGGGCATACAAGGCTTTCTTACAGAGCGTTGACATGGAGCGGATATTGCAGGGAAAGCTGCAGATGCTGTTTGGCGTTGACGTTGCACGCAAGATCTGTGACCATCCCGATCTTCTTCTTCTGTCAACATTGCCTAGCGCTGCTGGCACTCACCGCGAGTCCAGCACAATCAAAGATGTGCTAGCACAAGCAAGCAGCGAAAGGGATGTCAGTAGTCTTGGTGATAACAGCGACGATAATGCTGAAGAGTATACTGGTCCTGTTGGCGCCGATTCTATTGACAGCGAAGATGAGGTTTCTGGTGTTGGGCGCAGCACCAAAGATCTAGATGCTCTTCCTCCCGATTATGGCAGCTACGAGAAAAGTGGGAAGCTGACTATTGTGCGGGAACTACTGAAGATGTGGAAGCCACAAGGACACAAGGTGCTTATATTCTCGCAGACGCGCCAGATGCTGGATATAATTGAGTCGATGTTGGCTGGAATGGCTGATATTAACTACCGACGGATGGACGGATCAACTCCTGTTCAGCGGCGTGCAGTTCTTATTGACGAGTACAATAAGAATCCCGATATCTACGTGTTTCTACTTACGACAAAGGTCGGTGGTCTTGGAATCAACCTTACAGGTGCAGATCGTGTAATCTTATACTCGCCAGACTGGAACCCAAGCAGCGACATGCAAGCACGGGAGCGAGCATGGCGTCTGGGACAGAAAAGGGATGTGGCTATATACCGGCTGATGACTGCTGGTACGATTGAGGAGAAGATATACAACAGGCAAATATACAAGCAGTTCCTGACAAACAAGATTCTCGCTGACCCAAAGCAGAAGCGCTTTTTCCACTCCCAGAGCCTGCGTGATTTGTTTTCATTAAGCGGCCTTGGCGACGAGGAGGACGTTTTCCCTGGTTTAGGTAGAGCAGCCGTCGAATCTAATGCTGTGAAGGACAAGTTTGGACTTGACAATCGTGCTGGAGAACACGCTGACTCTACACAAGCAAAGAACTCACTGTTTCCGGAATCCAAAAGCTCACACCATTTAACTGATACTGGCCGGATCTTTGCCGATGCGCAGCTGTTTCCCGAATCAGTCGACCGCGGAAACGAACATAGCGCCAAAGATCCTACCAGTAGGAGTGAGAATGATAAAGAGACAGACCGTTGGGATGAGCGCAGCAATCAGATAGATTCCATTGGTGGCGTGGTGCGTCTTGAGGAATATAGGCCAGCGGACAGTAGCGATAACGATGGGTATAGCGACTCCGGTGAAACCAGTACCGACTCTCGCAAAGGACGGCAGTCTTCTCACCAGCGACAAGATAGACAAGGACGTGGCCTTGGAAATGAAAAAGATGTTGGTGATGTACCGATCGAGCAGAATGGCGAGGATGGCGAGGATCGAGTGCTACAAAGCCTGTTCAAAATGTCTGGCGTTCACAGTGCATTCCAGCATGACGCTATAGTCAATAGTAAAGACGGTGAAACGCAGGCTATTGACCGAGAGGTGGATCGCATAGCCCAGGATGCGCGGAATGCATTGAAACAGTCGCAGAGAGCGCGCCGGCAGCTTGATGTCAACGTTCCTACGTGGACAGGGGCAGCCGGGAATGCGGGTATGCCACAGACTAGTGGACCTTCTCAGTCTGTCCCGCCGCCGCCAAGCGCTTTACTGAGCAGCGAGATCCCAATGGAAGTGCGCTCCCTTGGCATGCGTGCGGTTGGAACGCCGCGCAATCGGCAATCGAATTTGCCTCAACTCAACAAAATTGGGGCCGAACTTTGTGGCACAACGACAGTATACCACCCTTCAATTGCAGCTCGACGTCCAGTCACGTCCGAAATTGCACGACCCAGCTCAAGCGTTGTTCCATCTCTTAGTATGAATAACAAGAGCCAAGGCAATGCACGGTTCGATGGTGCGCAGTTTGGAAGCCATGTAGTGTCTGGGATGTATAGCACGGACGATACCAGCGCCAAAGTCGGTGATAACACATTGGTGGGAGTGCGCACTGGGTCATCTGGACACACAGGGTCTATGTCGTTGCAACCGTCCAATGGAAATGGCGGAGGAGAAAGAGGAATTCTTTCTTCGTCAAACATCTTGGCTGGTTTGCGGGATAGGGCTGGTGGGGCTGACGAGGTGGGCAGAACTAGTGACGGAGGCAGATATGCGGCGGATGTTAGCACTAGAATTGTTAGTACTAGCGAGTATCGGCAGCAAAGGAGCCAAGGAGGTGCCTTTCCCTACCGGACGCAGCAGCTGCCAGGTGCCAATATTCACTCCGGCAGGTTCAGCGCGTCCGGCAGATCACATGGCGCCGTCTTGACGCGGCCACAAGGAAAGTTAGCACCACATGACGCGTCTGGTACTCGAAATAGGGGCGACAGGGGTAGTATTAATGGTGGCCGAGGGTCATTTGGGCGCCAGCGCAGCGAGAATCCGGGCTCGGCGCAAGCACAGCACGACAGCAGTGTTTTGAGCAGCAATGATATGGCTGTGATGCGCTGTATCCGACAGACTCTTGTTGACAATGGCGGTGAACTGGGAAGCAAGGCTTTGCTCGAGAAGGTTCAGGTGGATTTTGCAGGCGTTGAGCAGCTCCGGGTAAGACATCTTGCGCAGCTGGTGGCTGATCTTGAGACTCGGCAGCCCAAGAGCGAGATGAGCCGTGCAGGCATTGGGCGCATTGTACAAAAGGTGTGGAAGTTACGGAATGATTAGAGAGCTGCACGCTTGCCAGATTAACTCTAGTGAAAGCCTTTTCTTCTTAAAGGTGGTTGATTATTATACAACATATCGTGAGTAATTCGTTGAAGGCCGGCGCCAGTTGCAATTAAAACAAATGTAGCACTGTTCATGTTAGCGCTTTGGGCAAGATTGTGCTGTAGTGCATTTTCACTGCGACATTTGCTATATTAATTGTTGTCTTTTTGTGGGGTGCATGATAGCAAGGCAATTCGCATTCAGCACATCCTCTTGCTGTTGCTATTGTTATTTTTTCATTTGATGCAACTTGTCTTACGGTATGTGATGCGGATCATAAAGACAAATGTTGAGTTTATTTTGTTAGCTCAGACCAGAAGATATGCAATGTTCCATACGCGATTTGGCTAGTCAGTGCTTGCACATCCTCTGCAGCCGCAATGCGCACACTCGATCACCTTGTCCTCCTCTAGATTTTGTTTTGGCACCCGACAGATGCATGTGGTTCCGTAGTTTGTATCACGCGGCTGTATGCACCGGAGGCAGCAGAGCTTTTCAAAACCTCGCTTCCGCCATTTTGCAATGAGCGACGCGTCGCCGTAGCCCCTATTAATACAGTAGTTGTACAGCTCCCTGCTAATGGCCTTCTTCTTGTAGAACATGTCGTAGAGGTACCGGGATCTTTTGTGGTGCACTTGCATTACGCTCCAACCCGACTCAACTTTGCGCTTTCCGGTGGTGGGCTCGTTCTCGGCTATTTGTCAGGAATATGGTTTAGATATGAGTAAAGATAATAAAAAGTTAGTTAGAGCATGTGATACATGGCAAGGGTATTGATTTAGAGCATTCTGTGGTGTTTCTTCTTCTTCCTTGAACTAGCATGTGTCACTCTTGTTCCATTGGCTGCGCATTTCCCTGGATTTGTGAATGCTCCTGGACATGGCACCTTGTCGCCATTGAAGACAAACGGAGGCTGCGGTTATTAAAACAGGTAGGTCCCGCTGCCATTCCTGTTTGTGTCCTTGGCGATATGAAAAGGGAGTCGGGATGGGGGAGAATTATACGGGGAATGCTCGGAGCATTTTTTGTGGCCAAGCCAGGCAAGGCCGCAAAGTTGGCAATATTATCGGCATTTATGCACGCCTCTACATTCCACTGAATCACATGGAGGGATGGAGGGAGCGGTTGGCGATGTAAAATATTTTTTATCTATATGCCAATATATCATCATCTCTACATGACCCAGAGGCATGATATGAAAATAAGCAATATGAAAAAACTATCGCAATTATGCCGTGTCAGGCAGGCACGGTGGTGTGCGGATGACTAATAGGACTCTGGTGACCCTCGTAGTCTGGTGGTGGTTTATAGAACAAGGTAACAAAAAAGGATGGAAGAATAGTAGCTGTGGATGCTAATTTCCTGTTTCAAAATTCTCCCATTGAATAATAGAAAATAAAACAAGTGTCTTTAGCATCAGCGGATAAGCGGAGGTTCAAGGGCACCTCCCTTATTAACAGCGGGAGGCTCGAGAAACTTTGCAATTAAACTTGCTTTACTAAAGATAAACAAGAAACAAAGAGGGATAATAGAAAGAGCATCCAGAAATTTGAATATATGGAACAAATGACCAGCAAGTTTTTAATTACCAGCAAAGCGGAGCGGCCACAAAAAACAGAAGAAAAAACAAGTAATTGCACTGACACCAGACATATGACTATACGCGTGTAATTTGTAGCAATAGAGCACAATGCTTCCCCTGAACAGATAAAAAGTTTTCAATTGCAACCTGCTGAAAGCCAGAAAAAACCCTGTATACATCGCTGTTCGGATACGTTGATGATAGCAGTAATTGAGTGTGGTGTTGTACTTGCTACCCGACACACATTAAAAAAGCAGCCAGCACAAGTACAGAACGTCCATGTAAATTCTATACATCACCCATGTACCAACTGTATGCAATGAGGGGATCTAGATGCCGTTCAAATCGACATAATAGACAAATAGGAGAAAACAGGAGCCACAATGTCAGAGTCAAGTGCCTGGCCATAAAAGCAAAAATGTTGAAAGGAGATAATGGCTATATTTCATCTACTGACACAAGAGCTGTCTGCCACAAAATTATGTAAAGGAACCGAATGGAACAAACCCCCCCCCATTTTTCAATTTAGTCCAGTGGGAATTGTATATTCGCAGAATAAAGTCCGCTTACAAGGTCTGGATCCATATGCTTCATCTCTGCACGACAGGGAGGCAGATGGGAGAGTCACACGGATGGGGCCAGAAGACTGTCGCCGTATTGATAAGAGAGCAGGTACACTCAGTACCAAAGCAGATCTTCAATAAATGCAATTCTGCAATAAAAACACAGCACAACTAAACGATGCACCATATAATGCCATTTTTGTAATCAAAATTGTTTGGCAAGAAATAAAAAATAAAAAAGAGATGCTGTTTAAACCATCCGGAACCAATAGCCATGTGCACTTAGCTATGGATGCCGTGGCTCAATTGAAACGCATAATACCGCCTGCTAACACCACAATACTTCAGCTTTAATACCAAGAGAGTGACAGCAGAGATTTTAACGGATAAGGGCATTCATTGTGGCAATATGAGTCTGGTTTTGCTATATGTGCCTAGATTGTACAAAAAAGCGTTATAGAAAACACAAATATAGGCTCTGGCAGTGGCAACTAGAAAAAGAAAAATAGGAGTGCAAACATCTGGTATTGCATATTATATTCTGGATATGTTAAATGAGGTGTGCTGGATAAACAGAACAATTAGAGAACGAGCAGCATGACCATAGGCTGCGTATACTTCAATTCCGACCAGGTCTGCTGCCCAACCCACCTTCCAGTCGCATCCAACTCTATTTATCTTTTCTTGGTTTGGCATTTCTAGGCTTTTTGTAGATCTTTGGTCGATAATGCAGCATATGTAGAGAGAACTTGAAGAATAAAAAAGAAGGTGGACATAGGGAGTGAAACTGAATACAACCCCAATTCACATTAGGACGTGCAAGAAAAAAGAAGTTGGAAAGTGAACAGCATATATGAAAAAAATACAAAACAATCATCCTTCTAATGCTTTTGCACTGAACTACAGAAAAGATGTTCATGATTTATCATGCTGCTGCTGCTGCTTAAACAAAGAAGGAATAGTGTGCCTTTTCCCGTGGACACACATGACAGAACAAGGGTTGAAAGTAAAAAAAAAGGATATTCCATAATGTTAACACCTACCTTCTCGCATCATCTCGTCATACTCCGTCAACGTAGGCTCAATGTCATCCCAGCCCTTTGGAGGCTCCTTCTTGCTCCATTTTGATGTTTTGACTTTCGGCATTAGATTTGTCCTTTTCCTTGTCAGGGGAACCGTGTACTAAGAAAAGCTGAAATGTGTCCTACGATATTGCAACTATATTTTTTGTAACAATATCCAAAAACCCTTTTCCGATGACACAGGAGTTGTGGCAATGTTGTATCTGAACAAGAAACACAATGTTATTCAGATAAATTTGAAAATAAGAATATCAATGAAGGATTCATATAACGCTAACCAAGTCACAGCTAAACAATCGTGTCATTACCTGTAAACGGTTCTGGCCAAAAAATGTTAAAGGGAGAGAAAATACGATCTTTTATTTAAATACGCATACAAATGGGGAGGGCTAGTTTTGGGATCAAGTCATCGTACCCGAATGCCCTGCTTGAACATGATCAACGCTGGAAGAACAAATAGAGCTGTGTATACAGCCAAGATTACATACGCTTCGGCTACACCACGCACAAGCGTCTCGCACAACATGTTTACCAGGCCTGTTAGAACGTTGGCAACTAGGAATGTAGTCAGGCTGTTTTTGTTGATTGCATCCAAAATAATCGGCACGTCGTAGCCCGGCGGACGGTTAGAGCGCGAGAGCGATGGTGGCAGCTTGGAGTCGATATCCTCCTCAATCAGCATAAATATCCACACCATTGCAGAGTTGAACCCGGCTATCCAGAAGCAGTACGGTGCATTGGCAAATCTGCGTGACGGCTCAATCCCAAAAACAAAAGTAGCAAGCGTATAGCTGATGAACGCCGTGGTCCACACACCCAAAACAGATACAATGCGCATCCTGCGAGCCTCAAACGTGGGTGCATCTGGTAAAATTTCCTTCCCAAGACTTACGCCCATCAAGAACATTGTCAGATATCCAATGAACGAAAATATTCCTTCACGGTTTGCGGAAATAAAGTCTGTGCGCTCGGCATCTTCTAGCCAGTTTCCCAGAGGAGTTAGGCTGTACAGCATCTGGTAAACAACAACTAGCACCAAGGATGTGACACGAAGATCAGTGAAAAGAGACATTCCAAGCGGAACAAGGACAGGAAGAAAGCCGAGTGTGAAAAAGAAGTTCCAGTGTGTGCCGTACTCTGACACATGCTTCTGATAGTCCATTGATTCGGTTAGCAGGAACCTAGAGATGCCGAGCACGAGAATCGGAAGCGCAGCCCATATCCCAGCTTTCAGCTGGCTCGATAGAGTCGGTAAAACAAGCTTGTCGTTGACTTTTCTAGGAAGAAATGCCTTTGCGCCAACAATTCCGGCGGAAAATACAAACGACCCAACACCCAAATCCATTACCGATGTTCCAAAAGTTTCCACCTTAGCATATTTCAGAGGAAACACCTCAAAGTCAACGGCCAGTATACAGAAGCATGTCAATAGCATCATTTCTGCCCTGTATATGCTCAAGTACGGCTTCCCAGTAATCTTCCCAGGAATGTAGCTGTTGTCAAAAACCTGTGCGCGCGGATCGGGCGCCCACTTATCATGTCGGCGCGGGAAATCTGGAATCTGCCTTCGATAGTAGACGGCAATGCCAAATAGAATAGCCATCGTCGGATACAGATATCGGCCGGTTAGCGCCGCAAACATTGGAACGAGGAAGACAATGCATTCAGTCGCCAGCGATGTCTTCCAGTCTCGCTTGTCAAACGAGCTAGGACTCCGGTGGTATTCTGCTGCGGTCTTGCACTTCCAGAGCCAGTAAGATAGCATTATAGTCGAAAGCACAACATGGACTTCGGTCATGCTGCTGCCTTCAAGACCTGACACTCTCCACTCTTTGTATTCCCTTGACGTTCGATCCGTTGGCAGCGCCTGGTCCATTGTGAGTAGCTGCTATCAAAGTTAAGAGCAATTGCAGTGTCTCCCTATATCCTCTTTATAGATGTGTTCAACTGCCGAGAAATATTTAAGTATAGAATATATGTATGCTAATTACCCAAGGAAAATAGATAACAGAAAAATAAACGTGGTTTTGTTCATCAAAATATACGCATGCTGACGCTGTAAGAAACCCGCATGGCACTTTTTGCAGGTTTATTAGCATTCATTGTCAGACACGCAAATATGGTATAAAACACACCGGCTTTTACCTGATTCGATTTCTTTATGTGTTCCATTGTCGTGGTCTGGCTCACTCTTCTTTTGTCCTCTGCAGGAGAAGAAAAGCAAAAAGGTAGCTCAATCCAGGGCTCTCTTTCAGCTCCGACCTTCCTTTCTTTATCGGTCTCTTTGTCACTATGCTGACACTATAACTTTGCACACTAGGTCACGGGGTCTTATAATTTTCAGGCAACCAGAGCAGAACCCTGTTTGGTATAATGTAGTAAAATGTTTAAAATAATGGAACAAAAATAGTATATGAATAGGCCACATGGAATCATTTACTTGTCTTTCTTGTACGCGTTAGCCCATTCCTCCTTCACCTTTGGCCCAAAACGGAATTGCTTGTTCTGCGTATAGACCGCAAGGCCAAAAAAGCAGGCAGGCACAACTAGGCCCAGAACGATCAGGGTCGGTGCAGTGCGTCGGTTTATCTTAAAGTACTTATGAGTGTTTTGGCGCAACCAGACCCATTCCTCAATTGCTGGATCCTTCAGCAAGGCATCGTTGTGTCCGGCTCCCATGTTCCCTTTTTCCTGCCCTTAATGTACGCTGTCTCCTTCGTGTTCTAAGACGATTAATCTGTAAAAAGGACTAGTAGAATGCAAATTGACTTTAAGAAGAATCACCTTTCAAAACATTGGTTGTGCAGAATTGAGTAGCTAAAGATGAAGCAAAAGCAACGACCAAAAGCGAAAGCGTGTGCTAAAAGGAGGATGCAATAAAAAAGATCAAGGCAGGTGCAGCGATAAGAAATCAGGAAAGGTGATCGGTGATCAAAGTGCTAGCTAATCAGCATATTGCAAGATTTAATTCCACGCCCTGGCAGGAAACAAAAGAGCACCTCGAGAGGCTCTAGGATTGGCCAGACCACCTTTGCAAAGGACTCGAGCAATGTACTGCTTTCTCTGAACGTAGTGGTCTCTGCTCGATTTAATACAAGCAAAGGTATTAGGAAATGTGCTGTATTGCGTGGCATTGTACTTGGACCGCTCATCAATATATTTCATATTATCAATCATGTATACTGCCTTTTGATTGATGAACAAACGGATGTCCAGGAAATTTTTATTATCAACACAAACAATACGCTATCGGCTGAACGTCGTATTTCATAATCCATATGTTTGTCAGGCATCCCTAGAATGTGAGGAAAAGCTTTGGTGCTAGGCGCCATTCCACGCAAACGCTCGTGCTCTGCCTAAAGTAAGTATACAGTTTTCTTTTTGGAGATCAACCTCGTTAGCATTGTTTTCGTTTTCTTGTTCCCCAGTTGAAAAAAAAACAATTCTGCAACCACAGTGTTATTACATACTTTTACTTTTAGCTGGATACACTGCGCATACGAATGAGCAGCTTTTTGCACTAAAATACAGTAGCAGCAACTGTGTTTCTCTTTCTAAAGATCATATGCATATAGTATGTGTAACAGCTCTTTTCCGTTGCTGCATACATATTCATTTTCGCCTTGCTGACAACCACACATTAGATATGCTATCTATTTTTTCATGTTGCAAAAAGATAATTCAAAGGACAGTAGGCGTGTTTGGGTACAACGCAGAAGAGAAAAGAGTGCAATATACACCAGAGATTCCTGTAGGGCGTACATGTCTAATAACTTTCTGGTTACTCCGAAATTGAAAACCCCCAATATAGTTTCATGCAACATTACCGCAACTGAAAAATTCTCCGCTTGTATACAAATCTATGTATAAAGGCAGAAATTCAGCTTATAGCCACTATAGAGTCTAAAGGACAAATGGAAATATTAGAACAAAAACAATCACGATCGTTCTAATGAACCAAAACACTATCGTGGCCAGTAGAAAAAATGTAATGTTCACATTACAGTAAGCCTAAAATAGTATAAAACAGCCAAGGATGTTACAAAATTGCTCTTGTGGAATCTAGAATATAATTAATGTGCTATCTGTCGCTGTTAAAAGGTTAATACACTGCGTACGTATGTGTCCACAAGTAAAGGCACCGTATTATGATATTATTGTTGCACGACATTAACTACCAAATTAGACCAATGACTAATATGATGTCTCGTAATGTGAAGGTTGTTTTTTTTACTCAAATAGCTATAATATAAAAGCTGTATAAAACAGCTTTATCCCACCAACATAAAATCTATTAGATATACCGTTGGCTTGCCAATATGCCCATTTGGATGTAACTTGTAATGTGAAACCATTGACCCAAAATAAAGACCATGTGCTAGAGATTTTGTCACTCCGTTCCGAGAACGCATATGCTGATGGCCACGGCTCTGAGATTTGAATAGCACAAAATGTGTGAATTCTGTAATAGAAATGCCTGCTCTGATGTTGCCCGGTTGCTTCCATGGCGGCACATAGGCAAGAACAATGGCAGCAAGAATGACTAGATGATATGTGGTCATGGTCGTATTTGTAATGAAAAAAAGAGGGAGGGTGTACCAACCACCCCCGCCCCCATGGCTGGTGATAAACCCGACGCCTCTCCCTCTTTTTACCATGCTTTGAGTAAATGTAAAGCTTTGGATGTGCATGGCGGCAAAAAAAGGTGTAGCACGGCCGGCTGCATTATTTCTTGCCGCCTCCGAAACTGGGTCGCCAACATAGATGGAGAAAAAAAATGCACTAACTGCTTTTAATAAAAGGGAGCCCCCATTTCTCCAGATACAAGTGTGCTTTGCTGTCTCTACGCTTTCGCTTCTTTAAATTCCTTTTTGGAAACAGCATTCACATATACCCAACACGGAAAACATATTCGCTTGCTTAAAGTACACACTCCTAGCTTTACTTGCTTCTTTGTGCAATTCGTTTAGTTTTTTGTTTTCTGATCGCAGCTAGCAGCATCCTTTGCTTTCTTTTCATAAAGCAATATTTTCTTGTCCAGGGTAAGCATAAACCACATCTGCGCATTTCTTGTATTTGTTCGAACCCCTTGTCATTGCTTTTAAAACTAGCGAATCTCAGCCCCCTTCCCTCTGTTCTTTTATTTCCATCTCCAACATTCTCCTTTTCTAATATTATTAAGTATGCCTTTGAGCTCTATCGATCGTATTTTCATATGCTTATCTTATTGTCCATGCGACTGTTGTTTATTCATAACATAAACAAAATAATCCAATAGCCGTGTTTCTTGGCAGTCTATGGCATTGGGCATACAAATCTCCTCTCGTCAAACAACGTGATTCAACGTATCTTCTATTCACGTAAGTGTTCTTGTTCAATTTCCACTATTGAGGTTACCACCTTGTGAGGCAAACCTTTCCATTCAATTGTATTTCTATAGTGTAGTGTATAGAGACACAAGACTGTCCATTTGTTTAGAACACGGATTCTCCTTCTCTTGGCAATATCTCTTGTTGCTTTTGTCTAAACTTTAGAAACCACAAGCTGCTCGAGTATTGTTAACAATCTTTTTTCTTGCCCCTTTTACCTTGCATTCCAATTAACACGCAGGGTGTCTGACAATAAAGGAGGGGATTGTGCTCAATGAAGGACCGGGTTGGATTCTGGGACCGTCTTTCCCTCGTCCCTTCATTGTACTCTGCTCATCAGGACCGTTTGTGATATAAGTTTATATACAAACAATATGCTGAAAGTGTTCTTTGAGTTGCTTTTTTCATTTAGTTCTCCAGAAAGCCCAAATGAATAACAATTATCTGTGGTCAATTTGTCCTTAATATTCAGCACCATCCATCTGCGGATCTGTCCTCTTTTTTATTCTCACCGCCTTATATCTTTCCCTACCCAAAGCAAGCCACACAGTTTACGTGCATCTTTCTTCATTTGTGTTCCAAAATCGTACTTGTTTGGCTTTTGTAGCTGGCATGACAAGTCTGAAAGGAAACCTTCATTTTTTAACTGGAGCTAAATGTATTTCATGCCTTCGTTATCATTTCCTTAAAAAAAAGTTTAGCAATGCGTCTGAATATTTGTTTTTTATTCCTTGCTGCCAACTGGCGAAACAAGTCAATTATTGACTGTATTCTAGGCCGTGTCCTTTTCTCTCACAGCTGGACTTGCCAAGGCTATGTGTGTTCCCTTATCTCTTTTTTCCCTGCGATTCTCCGCATTTTACGCACGCGCCTTTCTCTGTCCTGAAAGCGTGGTCTGCGTTATACAACCCACGCTGGATGTGCTGCTCTCAGCATAATCTCCACTCTGTCTCTCCGACCTTAATATATTCCCTCCCTGCTTTTCCCTACCCCACATATACAAAGCTGCTATAGCTGCACGCACACACACGCACGCTCTTGGTGGTGGTATATTGTTTTTTCTTTGGCAACATGCCTCCCTTTTTGTATATGCCCTTGCGTTATCCCATCCTCCTCCCACCCCGCTATTTTCATTTCGTAATCTATTGCCCGTGAAATCCACCATGGCACTTTCACTAGCTCTTCCCATCCTTCCCGAGTGCGAATTGTGGCTGCAATACAACATGCTCTTTGCAATTGCTATCCTGTTCCTTCCTTTTCGTATCGCAACAATTCGATTACGCCGTTTTTCTATTTTTTCATATGTTCGTATACATTAACTTTTCCTACGCTCATTTCCTTTTTTACTCTTTCCTTTTCCTTTCTTTTTTCTCTTTTTGAGGTATAGATTGTTTTTGGACGAGCGTTCAGACCCGGTTTTAAGACAGATATAGCCAGTTGGCATTTTTTTACTTGTGACTAGGCCATACCAACACACAGCTACAATCGTTGTCTTTGACCGACGCGGCTTTTCTCCCTATAATCGGCTCATTTTGCGGGAATATGGATCCATTTCCGTCTCACATGCTGAGTGACCCTACCTGGCAGTCGGCACACATGCAGCAGCCCCCGATAAGTCAGTTTCCAAACCAGGTACCGCCACACCCATCTCAGAAGAATATCCCCTTTCTTCATTTCAACAATGGTCAGTATCAAGACGCGATGAGCAGAGTCAACAGCATATTTATAAATAGCAATATTGCTGGCGGCAATCAAGCAGGACTCGGCAACGCAAATACCGGGATGTCTAGCGCCGGACTAATTCCTGGCGCCACGCTCTCAATTCCACAAACATTATCAGACGTCTCATCCACGTCAACATCGTCTGTCCCCAGTTCAGACGTGGATGAAGCAAGAACAAATGGCATGGCAATCGCACCAACCAGTCACTTTGCTGCCGCGCTTGGTTTCTGTGAAGGAAACAATGGAGAGAACGAGAGCACACATAGAAACCCATTTGCCTCATTGGACAGTTGCAAAGAGGATTCCATTGTTAGTGGAAACAATGATGATTTTGAGCTTCCAGCCTCTCCTGAACCAAACGGAGATCCAGCTGGTAAAAAGCGCAACCGCCTGCGACCCGAGCAAACTAGAAGACTTATGGAGATTTTTGAAAGGACGCCAAAGCCCGACTCTGAAATGCGCAAGATACTTGGCAAGCAGTTGGAAATGACGCCACGCACAGTGCAGATATGGTTCCAGAACCGCCGCGCAAAGCTCAAGCGTGAGAGCAACACCGTCAACCTAATGCGGAATTCGGTGTATGCTGCATCTGGAATTTTCGACAGTCGCAATGCTCACCGTCTGACCTACAACCGCGCCTACATCAACCGCCGACCAACTGGCCGTGTTGCTTCGGATGGTTATGCGCATCTACGCAATATTTCCGAATTCGAGCCTTATCCCCCCAATACTGTCCATGGCCTCACACTACAAAGCCCCTCCCAGATATCCATTCCACTTAGTCTGCGCGTCCAGCCTCAATTCCCGACGCTCAACAGTGCTCCTACTTCGGCATATCCAGGTTCTGAGCCCCAGATGTTTGGAAACAGTGCCATGGGTGTTCCGGTTGGGCAAGCGAAGCAGAATGGGGTTCCGAACTCTGCATCTGATATCGGTGGCATCATCCCGAACCTGAACCCCTTTATTAACACTGGAAATCCTAATGACGCAATGCAGGCATCCTTGCCCCACAGCGCTTCTTTCCCGTATTCCGCACAAGCTACCAATTTCTCTCCGTCCGCAACGGTGCAGTCGTTAGGCGCTTGTGCTCCGCAGACATCCATGCAGCTACATAGTGGCCAGTGTGCTTCAATGCCAACATCGTCTGGCCATACGCGCACACGATCTTTCACTGCGGATAGCCACACGCTTTCCGGTTTGGGACATATTCCATCTGAGCGAGATTGTAACAACCCAGTGATACCCCACAATGGGAACATGGTGTTGAGTCCCTCTGCAAACCCCCAGCATGGCCTTATGAATCCACACGAAACAGCACCGCTTTTTGGTTCGTCTGACGGTATACCTACTGCCGAAGCGCTTCTTGAATCCCGTCGCCGCCATCTGAATGATCTGATCATAATAAACCGGACTCAAGTCGCTCGCGGGATGCGTACATCCGACGCATCCCAAAGTACACATATGCCTGTTTCTAGCAGCGCTGCTGAATCAGAGAGCTCCAGCAAGCCACTGCTCTTTTCCAATCTTTCTAATGCTGATGCTCAAAGCATTGGCACTTTATCTGCACCAGCGCCCTCGAAACCACTAGCAGTTGGTCAATCTGTCGCTGACTTTATCGCTAGCATAAGCAATAACAACAATAGCAGCACCTGCGGTGGCAGTGGCAATGGTCTTATCAGCGATAGCAGCAATTCTGTGCTGTGTGTCTCGATTACAGACTCTGTTGAATGCCGTAACCCGTTGGCAGCACGCACGGACATCGGAAACACACGCAATTATGTTGCCACAAGCATGCCAATACCTCCAGAATCCTTGGTCGGCAGCACCACTAATAGCGACATGTCAATGCTTTTTAATATGAGCAATGGCAGGCTTAACGACAGCAATCTTTCTGTAAAAAAGGAGACAGAGGCGAAGGCTCTTGGCGGATCTGGTCTCCCAGATGGGATTGAGCATGGTCTTAGTGGCAGTGATTCAAACTACCAGTTCCTCAACAATCTTTTGCTAGATTGTAACGCGTTTGACTTTCTCAGCAGTCAGAACAACGCTGAGCAAGAGCAACTTAGGGCTGCTGGGGTTTCTGAAGGGTTATCCCAACACATCTCTTCATCTACCTGCGTACTGCCTACAAGTGAACCAGATCTACTAGACCTATCATGCACTACTGGTAATTTACAGTCGTCACAGAAGCTGTTTGCAGATGCTATGCTTGTGAACGGGAGTATTGCTGATTCAGACTCAAGAGAAGGATCCAATGCTCCAGATGGAATGTCCTCAAGAGTGCTTTCTGCAAACTCTCTGCAGAACTCTAGCCGGTCATTGTCTTCATCAGCTTCTGATTATAGCGTTACTATGCCTAACACGGCTGCAGAGACTGAGTCGTTTTTGGTTGCGTCGACAAGCAACATTGCCTCGCCGTCGTACCTGTCTCAAGTCGGCGCGGCTGAAGCATCGGCCTTTTTGCGTACATCAGCTTCCGAGCCTAACTCGTTGCAAGCAAAACACAGCCCATCAAGCCAAGTCTCTGTGGCAAGAAGTAGTGTGCCTGGCCAGCGCGATCTAATGATTGAGCAACTTTCATATTCAACTATGCAGCTCTAATCACAGCTGTCCATACGCGTTTTCTCAGAAGAATATGGCAAATCATTCTTCCCATTGTTTTGTTAGCCATTTAGCTTTTTATTACTCGCCCTTAAATGTTATCAAATGTACAGTACCGACAAAATTATCCAACACAGTCCAGCTTGGCACATGCATATTATATTCCAGCCTGTTTATTTATCGGTTCAGCACACAGCTAGATACTCTGTGTTTGGAAAGTGCAAAATACTCGGGTCGTCTGTAGTGCATACACGTTGTTTGCAAGATGACAAAAATGGTCTGTTGATTGAGAAATCAACAAGAGAGACTATACTACGGCCTTGGCTCTGGCCTTTTCCAGGCTGCGTACTTCTTCAGCTCGACATTATAGCTGTTTGGCAGAAGTGTGCAAGATAACGCTGATCACGTTGAGAAAAAATAGATACCGCTGATCAATGGTGCTATTGTTCTGAATTTATTGTTGTGTTTATCAATACATTGGCAAAGAAAACATAGACAACAATGGCAAAACTAAACCTGGCAACAGCAGGCAATAAAGGGAATCTTCAGCAGAAGAATAATACAAAACTAGTGGTAAATGGCAGTGGCTTAGGCATTTTCGCTCTCCTGTGGTCCGTAAGGAAAGGGCCAACATTCTACATTTTTCTCAGCATATCCCGCTTCCGCACAAGGGTGTGGTTAGTGTCGGTGCTGCTGCTGCAGCAGGAGAATCCGTCACTGCTCCCGTCCTCGCTGCCGCTACCTTGTAACCATACTTTTCGCCGCGGCTACTCAGTTTGCTGTTGGGCACAATCACGTACTGTGATGGATCAAGCCTCAACCGCGGCGTAGGGTATAGAAACTGAATAGGAGGTTTGTTGTCGTCTATGTGCGTGGAGTTGGGATCCGTTTGTGAAAAATCAAAATGCATGTTGTTCGGGTTAAAAGGAAAAGACCCCTCCTTAATTCCAGATGTAGCTACAGGACGTTGCTGATGCTGTTGCTGATGCTGATGCTGCCTGTGCATCAAGTTGGGTGTCTGCGCCACCATTTTGCCAAACTGAGGCCCATTGTTTCCGGTTTGAGCTGTTGAAGGTTGCAAATTTAGATGCGGTGCATGCTGTTGCTTCTGCTGCTTCTGTCGCTGTCTCGGATAACGGGGAGTGGGAGACGAAAGCTCTGCTGCCTGCGTTGTTGCTACCGCAGCTGCTACACGCTGGATTTGGCCATCGTGATGGGTGTTGCTGGTGGGCTCTTGAAAGTCGGTGGGCGTCGTCTGCATTTGTTGCTGCTGCTGCTGCTGCTTTAAGCGAGGGTGCTCTGAATCCTGTTCAGCAACAGCAGGCTCGATAAAGCGAGGGCATGCCTGGACAAGACAACGCAGCTCGTCAAGCGTACACCGTGCGAGTGGATTAACGTCTAGAGTACGATGGATTATATGCGTAAACTCGGGAGTTGCTCGAATGGCCTTGCAGAGGAAGGTCTTATCTGTCAGGTAGCGGCGAAACAGCTGATCTGTTATGTGAGCGCGGTTCCAGGGGTTGCGGCCCGTAGTCAGGTTGATCAGGATAATCCCCAAGGCCCACACATCGTTGGGAGCGGCCGCATACCGGTCGACCTTCACGTGTATCCCGCCC
This sequence comes from Coemansia sp. RSA 1200, assembly GCA_027578915.1. Taxonomy (NCBI): domain Eukaryota; kingdom Fungi; phylum Kickxellomycota; class Kickxellomycetes; order Kickxellales; family Kickxellaceae; genus Coemansia; species Coemansia sp. RSA 1200. The sequence goes on from JANBTT010000015.1 coordinate 71,021, forward strand.
TGGCATTCGGGGCTCATATAGTATGCTGAGCCACACCCGATCTCTCGACACCAGGACTCGTTAGTCGAAAGGCCAAAATCAATGAGCTTGACATTGAGTCCGTCACGGGTGACCAGCACATTCTCGGGCTTTATGTCTCTGTGGTAGACTCCATGTTTGTGACAGTGCTGGAGGGCAGATACAAGCTGAAGGAACAGCCGACGAATAAGCGCATCGTTGTTAGGCAGCTGGAAATACGGGTTGGTGGAAATGTTTTCATATAAATCGCCACCAGGACAGTGCTCCATGACCATAAAGAGCTGGTTATTGGTGTGTAGCATGCGCTCAAGTCGGATTATGTTGCTGTGGTGTGGGATCCGAGCGTAGAGTGCAATCTCGCGTGAAAGCATCCGGGCATCGACATAGTGCTGCTCTGTTGCAGAAGAGTCACTATCAACGGTGCGGCGGCACCCTGATGGCTGTAGACGGCTCTGTCCGGCGTCCTGCTGCTGCCTTTGCTGCTGCTTCTGAGCGTCTGGTTGGTTTCTGGGCAGAACCTTGACTGCGTAGCTTTCTCCGTTTTGGCGGTCAACGGCCAGATAGACCTCGCCATACGTTCCAACGCCAATAAGCTTGACAAACTGAAGGTTGCCGCTGTCAATAGAATGGCCAACCATGCTTCCAGGCCGCTGGGAACGATCATTGCCGTTTCGGGTGGCAGCTCCAGTAGCCATGATTTAATATGTGCAGGCGTATGTGAAACCGTGTGTATATATGTGAAAATGCGGGGTGTGAAATATAATATAGTATATATACGGGGCGGGTGATGGGAGCGGATATGAGTATACAGGTCTAAATGGAAAAGATATTGTCAGTTTGCCAAGAGCAAAAAAAAGGAAAACAATAAGAATAATCTAGATATAAGGGTCAAGAAAAGTAAAGTTGTACTTTATAACGGGGGTTGTAGAATTGTACAAGTGCTGGAAAAATAATAAGAAAAGGTCGCTCTTGTGCGTAGGAAGGGAATTTTTGGCGTTATTTATATAGGTACAGGTATGTTGTTGGGAAACAAGTGACAGTCTATTAAAGTAGCTGGACAGATACAAACAATATCAAAAACAAGCGCAAGAGGGTTTTATTTGGGGCGGCAGTCGGAATTTGAATAGGCAATGTTTTTGTGTGTTTGGACGAGAAAACAAGGAAAGAATAAAGGATGTCGAGTATCCAAAAATAACAAAAGACCAAGGCTATACAATATATAGAATTTATGTAAGCCCGATAAATAGGGAAAAAGGGGTGGGCCAAAAAGGTGCAAATTTCTCTTTCTGATGCCGTTGATTAATGAGGCAAGAAGAGAAAATGGCTTTTAATATATGTTTGTTGTTCTTTTTGGCTACTCTTGATTCGAATAGAAAAGTGGATGATGCTCAAAGAGAAAAGACATAAAAAAGTGCTTTGGGTTGTTTTTTGCTCAGGGTTTTTTTCCTTGAGAGACTTAGATGCATGGACAATGATGTCTTTTATAATCTCTTCACATGCGCTGAGCGGTGTTCATGATGCAAGATGAAGGAAAAGAGCACTGAAATACAAAGGCAAATAGCGAGTCACTGTGTATCAGGAAAAAAGAGCCATAAAGAACCATCATTGTGCTTGTTCATTCTTCTCATCCATTATTGCATCGGATGGAATGATGGTGAAGTAATTTGCTGACCCTGCTGCGCACTGGACCCATGGTTAAAGACAGAAAAAGAACAGTGAGTTTTTCCACGGCACAAAAAACTACACTTTAGCAACAACAGCTAACAATTTCTGACTGTGCTTGCCAGTAAACATATTTTTCCTGGTATCCTGACCGATATTGTCGGCCAGCTGTGTTTGGCCAATTGGGTGGCTTTGCATGCTGGCTTCAGACCAATCTCGCTTGTCCGTATGAAAAAATGCCTACAACAGAATGGTCAGTTCTTAGCACACTCATTCTTTTGCATTGATCACGCTCACATTATCTCTAAAGCTGTATTGTGGCTTCCGGAAAGGAGATATTTGTTTTTTCTGTTCCATGTCTCGGACAATTGCAGTCAACAGCAAGAACGGCACAGTGTGTACTTTAATTTTGTACAATGCCGACACACTGCTGCTGTGCCGTTCCGTTACGGGTTCTAGTAACGGATTTCGGACCCTGCCGTCAAATCCAAAACCTTTGCTGGGTGCAAGCGATCAAATGAAAACAATCCATGTGATGAGGACAGAAAATAGGGCTCCGTTTAGACCCAATGTGGATATTCTTGTGGTTCCAGTCGTGGTGTAGCAGGCCATATCAAAACAAAAACAACGTAATTAACACGAAAAGAGTGTTGGTTTGTTAGTGGTGCTTTAGCATACATCGCCTATTACTTCCGTACTTGCCACTGGATGAGTTTTCACTTCACCACACGAATGCACTTCAACAACACACTTTTGAAGATAAGGAAACACATGTACTACAGATTGAAATAAACATTTGGGTATCATTTCACAGCTTTGCTATGGCAGAGCTATCAAGTGAATCGTAAAATATGGTCAAAAATTCACTATTACTAATTGATTTTCCGTGTCTACTATTAATTATGACATCAATAGCGACGGTTCAATGTCCGATAATTTTTCACACTCAGATCTAAAAGAAGTCGACCAGAACAACAAGCCCGCTGTAGCAAATCATATGTTTTTTGCCAGTGTATTTTGAACCACTCGTAAAGATCTTCAAACACTGAATTCATTTCTATCAACCAGTCAGATCCTCCTAATCTCGTTTGCACTGACCACTTTTTTTTTGTCATTTGCTACAAACGTCCGTGCAACCAGAAGCTTCTAAAACCTTTTCCTTGCCTTGAATAAAGTTTGTTTGCCGTGATGTCGTAGTGTTTCTTTATTCAAGACAAGAGCAAGGAGGGATAATAAATTATATGGCAAATAATAATAATAATTATGTGTGCAATAATGTCAATGAAATGCGAATGAATGTTGTGTGTGAGGGAGGAGATATCCACTTTTCCATTTTTAAAACTTGCACTGCTAGATCTAATTATACGAGCTAATCGATAGAGAGAGCCCCATGGCACGCAATGGTCGTAACCAAGACGACTCTTTTACATAATTTTTGTATATGCGTGGCAAAGATTCAAATGCAATAATTGCGATGGTGGCGAATGCCTTATACATCGCACTTGGCTTTTTACTGCACACATTTGCCTTTTTAATATACTGCCCCGATAGTAGATTTAATGATGCCGACATGCTAGCACTTTTTGCATACTTTATTTCTCAGTCAACCTTTGAGCTTGCGAATTCTAATTATGCCGGCAGGTCCTCTGGGTAGCAATGCCGAATGATGGGTGGCTACTGTATATGCAAAATTTGAATTTTGCTTTACTTGCAAATATAAATATGCGGTTTTGACTTCTTATTCTATTTTCTTCTTGCCACTGTATCCATCCCTTTCGTACGTGTTTACTCCATTCTTAACCGCTGTCTAGTAACAGTCTTTGTTAATTGTGTTAGACTAGATATTTGGTGAATAGTAAACTAGGTTTTATAATATACCAATTTTATTAGCATAAGAAGAAAGTTCACAACGGAAACAACAGCTTGAACAGAAGCTAGAGCAGTTTTTTTTTACACTATCATGAAGCTTGCTCTGCCATTCACAATACTGTGTACATCGCTGCTTACAGCATATGCAACAACCGGTTCACATGGCAGCGCCCTAGACCATATAGAGATTGAGCGTGTCAGGCGTCTAGCCAATGCACTCAATGTGTCGGATATGGGCACGCAAGACATGCTGAAGGTCGCTGGGGATGCCAAACGCGAATTTCCACACCTTCTCAGGCTTGTTGACGATGTCCTTGAAAACAACATAGTCAAAAAAGTTCTTGATCCAGTCGTGGATCGTGTACTTCCAGTTGTCTCCAACATCGTCAATCCCGAACACGTCTACAGGTTTGCCGACAATGCCGTTAATGCGGGTTTCGAGGTGACTGATGGGCTTTTACGTGCCGTGTTTGGCAGCGATTCTGGGCTTGGCGATATTCTGTACAGACCAAGGCCAAAGAAGCCTGCTACTGTTGTTCCTCCCGTATCATCCTCAGTATACGACAGGATAGAGACAATTCATGTATCGTGATGATTGCTAGTTCGTGCTAGCTGGCCTCCATCTGTAACTGCGCTATTTAATTTTACTGTTGGAAACAGCCCTTTTTTATTGTAGCATCATTATTTTGCGTTAATCTCTTTCCCAATACAAGCACTCTTTCCCAATCCTGCAATTGGCATGTGTGTGAAGACATATGTGTTGGCTGTGTTCCATACAACATGCCTGGTCTCGTTTCAACAGGCTATTTGATTTTCTCTACGATTAGCCTTACTCTATTAGAAACGTTTCAGAAGCCTTGTCCACAAATGATGTTACTAGGGAATGTGGCAAACGTATGGAGTGCATACTAAATATTAGTCACAGTACTGCTAGAATCTCATGCCGACAAAATGCAACACTTTGGAAAGATGCATCGATAAACTCTAGTATTTTCTAATTTTGTTTCAGTTTACAAACATCAATTGTGGATTTTACAACGTTAGCTTCATACATATACAATATATCTAACATCCTAAAAATAAATTATTCCCCACGATAATGAAGCTCGCCAGATGTGCCGTAATCGTCGGTCGGCTACTGATTGGCATGGGTAGAACAAGTGCTCTTCCCGAGGTAGAGACGCCTTTAGCTGAGAAAATGGATATGTCCGAACGCGGCGCCACAATCCAGCTAGCGGAGCCCATGCCCGGAACCACAAGCATTCAGTCGGAAGCACAGTCCCCTGACGTGCATCAGAGCGCATGCTTCGAATGCATGGTACAGCAGCTTCTGCCGATTAGTGTTCTCAATATTGACCATGACGAAAAGGAACTTTTGGCAAGTCAGCTTGCCGAAGAATATGCCCGTCTCGTTGACGAGGCTGCAGAGTCGCTACAACAGTCGCGCAACGCAGTTGCCGAGGACGTAGTGTCTAATATCCGAGCAAGAAGAGGCGGATTGAGATTGGGTTCGCGACTACGGCCATACGAGTTTCTGAACTCGCTGTATAACAAAGAGGGAAAGAGGTTCTTTGAACGTATGGTTGATCTTTTGAAAAAGTTTGTTTCTACTTATGCAAAGATTGCAGCATCGGATGACGATACTGTTAGTCCGAGTGTCTCCTCGAAAGACGGCTCTAAAAGCACCATTGCACAACCCGGATCATCAACCGAAGAAGCACACAAATCTGTGGAGCAAGGCTCGTCTACTCCATCGCCAACCTCATCCGCCCATGTTCAATCAACAACATCTTCACATAAAAAGATTAAAAGCAGTACGAAAGCTAGCGAAAGTGACGATGAGGACGATGATGAGGACGATGGTGATGATGATGACGACGACGCTGCAGGCAAAGGAAGGGATGAAGACGACAGAAACGATGAAAATTACAAAAGAAGCAATATGAAAAGCACTAACCATAGAAAAGGGACCAACTAAGTAGCGCCATTGTAATCTTGAACATTAATTAACCACCGTAATTTACATGTGTCTTTTTACATTAGACAACTGATATATAAACCTTGCTAAATCCTCAACATCAATAGCCAAATACATAACCAGAGCTGCAAACAAATATGATTCACGTTGGTCTTAAGAGCATATTAACAAGCAATAGACCTCTTAGCAAAAAACCTATCCCAATTTTCACATTCAGAACAGTAAAAGCAAAACAACCTTACAAAACAGAAGAAAACAGATAAGCAGATGTGGTTGCTATCCAATATGTGTAAATTCAACTAGCAAAGGAGTTTGCCCGAAAAATAAGAGATCAACAAAAAGCCGGGTTGGATCCGTCAAAGAGACTGCCTGCTTCAAGCTTGCCGGAGCCCGAGTCCTTCAGCTTTCCCATCCGTCGAAGGGACTCGATCATGCGCATATTGTTATCCTTGATCTGCGTCGCCCTGCTCGTCCGGCGAGGGTGTATCTGCGTCTTCTTGACAATTTTCTGTGGATGGGTGGCCGTTGTCACATTATGAGCAGAGTTTGTAGAAGTAGGCGAAAACGAAACATGCAGATTTTCAAGAGACTGCGCCGTGTCGTTGACCATACCAGCCAAGCTCGCCGAAGATCCGCGCTTTGATGATGCTAATTTGGAAAGCAGCGATGAAGTACCTATCCCCCCAGCAATCTGCATATGAGAAGGACGCAGTTTGCCGATATAGACAACAGTGTCCTGATGTGCTGGATCAGCGTTTTCGGTATCGCTTTCACAACCATCATCGCTGCTTAAATCAGCCGAATAGCTGCTGTCCTTATCTGAGCTACTGTCGCGGTCGTTTAGTCCTTCAAAAATATTTTCCATATCTTTAGATATGCGCTGTCGGTCAGCCAGATCCACAAAGCTTGGGGAAATGTCAAGCTCGCTGTGAGGAAGCGTGCCTTCATGTACAGCACGATCCTCCTGCGATATAACGCTTCTATCATCCACGTCATCTCGGATATCATACTCGTCAGACTCCCAATCCTCATCACCACCAGGACCAGGCAATGCCTCATGGAGTAATCCATTTATGCTCGAGCCATTACCAACCGAGTTAACATCACTGTATCTGTCAGTAAAAGACGAATTGGCGTGATTGAGTGCATCACTCCCCTGAGGAGAAAATTTCGGGTTTTGATAGGCAGAGCCGCTAGACTCGATAAACACCAAAGGCTGCACAAATTTGACATCGTTATGGCCATCGCTTTTGTCAGAAGTCGAATCTATGTCTGATTCTCCATCCACCCAGCTGTCGACATCCCCTACACCATGTCCATGAGTCAGATAGCCATCGTCACCACCGCTTGCCGCACTGTACAGACTATATGAAGTTTCAGACCCTTGCTCATCCGCAACGGAACCAGCAGATGCATCTGAAATAGCACCATTCAAGCTGCGTTTGTCAATCCTGTTGTCATTCATAGCACCGCTGCAATGATGGCTGTCGCTGCCATTGTGGACGCTTTCAATATCGTCATCACCCTCAGCTTCTGCACACTGCCTGTTGAGACTCAGCGATCCTGGCGTCGACGGGAGTGTCAGAGGTGAAAAGTTGCTTACCATCCGAAACCCAGGATTGTTTTTAAGAAGGGAAATCGGCTGTCGAGCCCGAATTGCATACTTGTCGTTCTCCAAATGACCGTCCCTAGAATACCTGTCTGAAACGGACACAGGCAATGCACTATGGCTGGTATCCACGCCGCTAGAGAATAGATAATCGTTCCTCGCCGAGGGAGTGGTGCGTAGCGACAGGCTGTTAGAACCTTCTCCTGGTGACAAACTAGAGTTGATGGCAGATTGCCCAGCAGATGCCTCGACAGTGTATATGCCCTGGACTGCCGTATCGGAGCTGGTATTCTTGCTGATAACAAACATTCTGCTACAACCATTGCTTGGCTCTGGAAGAGGAACAAGTCCATCACCGCTGTAGCTGTGTGGAACGGCAGAATAAGGTTCGGTAGTCTCAGTGTGATAGGATTGATGCTGTTGAATAAGACTCTGCTGCTGCTGCTGCTCGTTTGGCAAATAATGATTACTTGCTACATAACCTCCTGAAATACGCTTGGAGCCATAGAGACTGCCAGTCCGTGATCCGTTGCTGCTAAGAACAGCCTGTGGGTAGCTATTTTGAATATCATAGTTGCTTTCGAAGCGGCTAACTGCCCAGCCATAGGCACTCTCCCCTGAGTAATTACTGCCGCTCCGAGAGATAATGTCAGGACGACCCGGCATATCTTGCAGTCCGCCGTCGGCTGCCGGTGAACTGTCTATAAAAGATGTGCTCGGGTCAACGCCTAAAAAACGGCTGTCTACTCCTTGCAGCCGCGTGTTAGGCTGAGCATACTCATGCTCAAACAAAGGTTGATTTTCTGGGTGCAAAATCATGTTCTGGGTCTGGGTGGCGATCCCTCCTGACGGATAGCTAATTGTAGTTGCTCGAACTCGACCTTTAGTGTCTCGATTATAGAGACTATGCTGCACTGTCTGCACCATGTTTTGGTGGTGGTCCAGGCTGCTTGGCTGGCCACTATCTGCATTTACAGGAAAGGACCCTGGAATCGTCGTGTTTTCGTCCATTAAGGAGCTACCAGATGTCGCTGGGTACACTGCATACTTGTACGTTGGGTAGTGTCCATTGGAAACAACTCCATTTGCGTAAGCAATTGTAGACGACTGCTGGTAACCCGTACCATAACCGGTTGTATATGTGTGCGTTCCCATGGAGTTGTTAGCACCAGCGCTGTTCCCTTGAATCTGGTAGCTTCCGCCCTGGTGAGAATGCCCTTTGAACGTCCCATGTGCATTGCTATTATGGCCGCCTCCACCACCGCTCCCACCGCTCTGGTGACCGCTTGATATATGTGGAGGAACAAAAGGCCTAATCAGAGGATCCCCTGTGATGAACGGATGCATTGAGGCTTGCTGTGGGGACCACCGCTTGGCCGGATCCAGCTGTAAAAGTCCGCCCAAAAAGTCTATAAGTGCAATTCGTGACTGGTACTCACGCTGCTGTTCCGTATCTGTCAAACGCCTGCGAACCGGATATGTTGTTATCAGCTCATCCAGCGTTGTTGCCGTGAAATAGCGCTTCGATTCTTTCTCATCCGTGTTGCGCTCGCGCGAATATTGTGTCATAGACTTGTAATCCCAGATGTGGGGCCCTAGATAGTTGAAGAACTCGTCCGTTCGTCTGGCCTTCTCGAGCATATTCGCCGGAGGCGTCCCTAACAGCTCAATGATGCGCGAAAGCTGGTTGTACTCGGAGGAACCTGGGAATAGGGGAAGTCCGAGGTAGAGTTCGGCGACAATACAACCCAGCGACCACATATCGATACGTGATGAATAAGGAAGACCAAGAAGAATCTCAGGTGATCGATAAAAGCGTGACTGGATATACGTAAATGTGGTTTGCCATTCAAAGCAAGCCGATCCAAAGTCAATAACTTTTACAACGGGCTTTTCCATGCTCTCGAGAAGAATATTCTCGGGCTTCAGATCCGCATGTATAATCTGCGCATTGTTGAGCACAATCATCGCATCAAGAATCTGCTGCACAAGCACGCGTACAAGATTCGTCGATAAGCCTTGGTACTGGTTTTGCTTGAGAAGGTCGTAAAGGTTGATAGACAAGAGTTCGTTGACAAACACAAGATGGCGGCGGAACACAAACCACTCTTTAAGTCGCAAAATGTGGTGCTTATCTTCTATGTCGTATTCCTTGTTGAGAATGTCAAGCATCTGAACCTCCATCATGCTTTGGTTGTAGTACGCCATCTTGTTTTTAATCACCTTAACAGCAACCATCTCGCCAGTCTTGGTATTCTGGCATCTGACGACCTGTCCGAATGTGCCGCTACCCAGCATATCAATAATCAAATATTGATGGCCATCCTTGTCTCCAATAATGTCATTGACGTAAAGAATATAGTCGCTGTTTTCGTTGTCAAATCCATCGTTCTTAACTCCTTCGGATGGATGCGTAAGCACGCGACGTGGTCGACGAGCGCTTTCATAATAGAAATTAGAATGGCACTTGCGATATGTCTCGACAATGTCGACAGTCAGGTTTAGCAGGGGCTTGTAATTGCGAAATCGTATGAGCTCTTGTTCTTGGGCTAATTTTAGCTTGAGACGTTGCTGCTCCAATGCCATATTAATCTGCTCCTGTTGTATCCTCTCTTGTTGCAAACGCTGTAAGTAGTCAGCCTGTGCCTGAGCTTGTGCCTGAGCTTGTGCCTGCACGTAGATAGAATTGCGAGGATCAACATTCGTATAGCTGCTAGAAATTGCCCCACCATATGACCCCGTCTGCAATGCATTATAAGAGTGGCTGCCATATGGATCCTGCTCAAGCACCGAAGTAGGCGATACGTCCATTGCTCCTCCTGGTGCTTGTGCAGCATGCCCATCGGCAACTAAACCATCCATATGCGCTGAATTCACCGAAGAGGAATTTGGTGCGTTGTTGACTCGCGATACCGAAAGACGGGCACTAACATCAATGCTGCTGCCACTCCGCTTACGGTTATGAAGCGTTTGGGTTAGTCGCCGACGCCGACGATGCAAATATTCTTGCGAATGCGCATTTATCTCGTCCATATTGCTGCTAAGCGGCTGAAGTAGCCCCTGATTAACCTCAACGGTAGGTAAAAGCGACGTCGAATCTGCTCTAGATACCTGTGTATCGTTATGCGATTGGGCGCCTGGCGACGATATTGCATAGTAGTCCCTGAGAATACTAGGCGCTTGCCTCCCATGCACGTTATCTTGGTTGGTCTCGGAACCAGATCCCTGAGCTGCTCGCGTGTCAGGAGAACTAAATGAATACACGCTGTTTCGCCGCATCCGCTCAGGATTCGAGTTAGCTGTATTATGCTGCTGCTGCTTGTTGGGGTGGCTTCCCTGGCCGCCAATGTAGGGTGACGTCTGTGACCAAGTGGGACTAAACGAGTCACCAGATCCATTAGCTACACCCATGTCTGTTGGAATATGGCCGCGTGCATAATCGTGCTCTGCCGAGCCTTGCTGCATTTGGTACCCTGTACGTGGAAGCGTGGCATAAACCTGTGAAATTTGTTGCTGCATATGAGTAAGTCCTGCCGAAGAAGATGATGGCGCACTTGAATTCAGGTTAGTCCGTCCTCCAGTTGTACCACCGCCGACCGACATTGTGGGCTGAGCCATTATGTCTTGCAATGCGCCTAGGGAGCCTCTCGCTCCAGGAATCTCGGCAATAGCCTCTGCAGAACCTAGCTCTTTCCTAAGTGGAGAGCCCTTGGATGCCGGATTCCAGCGAATGTGAGACATTGTCCCAATAGCGTTGGGATATTCCTGGCTGTGCTGGTTCTGCTGTGATGGAGACATGTAGTAGCGAGAATCAACACCATAGCCATCGGAAGGCGAGACATTGTAATGCATCCCGCTGGACGCTGCTGTCTGACCATTCTCATATGCATTACCCGCTTGATCATCTGTCATCTCTATCTCACGTTGGCTTGGAATATGCTGCAAAGTATAAGCTTGAGAGTCCTGTGCAGAACTAATTGGCTGATATCCCAGCTCTGGATAGCTGTAAATTGATGCAGTGCGTGTTGTCTGACCCCCGTAATTACCGCCTGAAGAGCCTGTAAGCCTGGTGTTGTCGCGAAGTGCAGCCTCAGAGTTGGTAGATCCGTGGAATGACTGTATCGACACGCTTAGCTCCGACGAAGACTGCCGTCCAATGACACTTGACGCATCGGGCCTGCTATTGTTCAATTCGACAGGGCTCTCTGCAGAGCGTGTCTGACGCATATTAGGTGGCAATGAGATCCCGGCGTTGGTAGCAGGAGATGACCCTAGTGAGTAAGTATACGCAGTATTTGCATCTCCATAATCATAAGCGTTATATGGCACTCGGCGACCTTGTGCGCTAGTTACCAACGGTGAGCGGCCGTGTGTAGCATGTGTCGAAAGGTTAGCAGACCCAGGACCAGCTGGAGGGAGACCTGACTGAGACACGGAATAAGGCTGTCTTGAGCCCGTGCCTAAACTCGTATCAGCAACATTTTCTCTTACCCGCGTTTGATAGATGAATTCTGGAGAGTGGTGCTGGCTGTGCTGCTGCTGCTTCTGGTACTGCAACTGGCTGTTGCGACTGCTGTGTAATGCAAAGTCGCTTGCGGCAGAGCGCAAAGAATTATTCGTAGCATTGTTGGTTGATGGGTAATTTGACGAGATAATATGCTCCTGTTGTCCAGCCCTTTGGCTCTCCACGCGGCTGTATGTGTGTACCTGGCCAGTTCCAGGCGAAAGAAGAGGCGACGACAAGCTATCAGTTTGGTTCCTTTCGTTGAGTGCCGGATAGGCAATATGGGGATATGGTGATTCCTTGTACGATACTGTGTCCGTTTGGCGTTGATTGGCCATGTCAGATGTGTTTGCCCCAGCATACATCCCTCCTCGTAGAAACGGATTTCCGGATGGTAAAGAAGACGACAGCGATGGGCTTGCATGGAAGTTCTCAGCCATGTCACTCATACCACCAGCAGCATCAGTATTCTGCTGTAAGCGTATCAGTGTGCCAAAAGTTACATTTGAAGAAGAGCAATTAGACCCTTGCTGAGCAAATACTTGAGGGTGAGAGGTCTCGCCGATAAGTATCGCGTGAAACGAACGATCCGAATTTGCTGTGTTTGGTTCGGTCATCGCGTGCAGCTGCTGTGCGTTGCCATCTGTAGCTGCAGCCACTGCTGATGTCATTGATGCTGATGTCGCTGCTGCTGCTGCTGCTGCTGCTGCTGTAGTGGTGTCAAACATGGATATTGGACGCGGGCCAGCGCTGTTCCTCGTCCCCAATGCCTGAGCCATCAGCATCGGCGATACTAGTGCGTTGTTTGCGGAAGAAGGGTGGTCCAGCCGACTATGATCAATGTAGCTATTATAGACGTATTGGTTGCCTAGCGAAGACGTCGAAGGAGGAACCACAGGCGCGTTGTTGTTGTTGCGCGAGTGAGTGCTATTATAATCCATGGCACTCGTTTTTCGTCAATAACACAGGAAGATGGCGCGCACAAAGTCCGCGGAGCTCGGCGTTAAAATAATTATGTGCTTCTCTGATTTGTTTTATAAAAGGCGGTTTTGCTCAATGTTGTCGTTGCTGGCGTTTCCTATTGTTTCCACGTGCGCTGCTACCAATTCCAAGCGATGTACCCAGAAGTTGCTGCTACGCACTTGCTCACTCTCAAAAGCACACACGCCTACATTAAATTGTGTTTAGATAAAGTTACAACGGTTGGAATATCCGCATCAGATCATTTCAATTCAGTCAAAATGTTGTCGATAAAAAATAACACGGTAGATGCCAAGATATGATATGCTTGGAATAATTTCAATACTGGAAAGCGCGCAAAAAGCACGCATACACTATAACATTTCAACTGTGCTGAATGAGCCATTGCAATAAGACAAGCTCAGCAAAGAATAAACAGAAGCGCTAAAATAACGTACCTTATCGTATGGATGCTTGAGGGAATAAAGCACAGAGTGCATACAACTGCTGACTCGGAGAGCAGCAGTTAGTCGAACAGTTTGTATACAAATAAAGAATGGAAAGGCAAGGGAATGCGAAAAGAGGTAGATGCGCGTATGCAACAAATAAAAGCGAATGTACGAGAAGAGGGGAAAGGGCCTGGCGGAAGATGGCAGTATTTTTTTTGTTAAAAAAGAAACACCCTTTAAGCGCGATGTTGCACTTTTAAGGTAACGAGAGAGTAAAGTAAAGAACAAAAGCTGCTCTTTGCACAGAGAGATACACACAGCCAGCGCATGTGCGCCAATAAATCTCTACCCCTGTTTGTTGGATATGCGCCGAAACAGGCAAGCAACGACCTGACTCCAATGTACTTTTCGTAACAAACGGGTAGAGAGAAAAGGCAACAACAATATTGGTGATCTAAAAAGAAGTGCAGAGTATTTCTGAGTGCACAATAATTGCAAAGAAAAAAAAGGCGGTGAAAACAAAAAAAAAGTCTCGTCCTCCCTCAACACCAAGGAAAAGGATACGCCAAAGGCAATTGAATAGACTGTGCTTCGCAAAAGACTACATAAATGGATTAGAGGTTTAAAGCAGAAGCTCAGTAAAATCAGTACGGGGTGTTCGGTAAGCAAGTGCTGCTGAATAACCTGCAATACGGCAGAAAGGACCTTTGAGCTAGTGAAGAAACTTTGAGCACAGTAATAAGCTGCCATGTAGACCAGTCTAGACTTTACTCGACCCGAGATGAGCTATCTGAATCCACAATCCGTGTATAATGCGAGTGGATTCAACGGCCTTTCTGGTGTGCTGTTGCCATCTGGCATTGAACTTTTTTCATGTTGACCACAACTTTAGACTTTTCAATGCACTACTTACCTGCGGTTTATTGAATTCAGCAAAGACTAGACACAAACGCAACCCGGGAGAAATTAAAAGGGAAATAAATATATGGTTTTAAAGAAAGCGAAATGCAATAGCAGTCAAGAAAAATAAAGAGGATTAAACAAAGACAACATGAAAGAAGAAGGCCTGTGTTCTTGCTAATGAGCGTTAGAAGTGGGGAGAAGAAAAGAAAGAAAATTCCATGAAAACCAGTTTGCCAGACAGCACGGCACAGATCGATGCGAACGCTGTTGCAAAATTAATCTTGCAAAAGGACTTTGGCATCAGGAGCGCACTGCGTTTGCGTTGCGGATAAGCGTCGTTCGCGCGTGAGAGCCAGTTATAAAAGAGGAGAAAAAGGAGTGAATATCGCGTATGAGTATCCTGTGGTGTCTCGTTACAGAGTGCCTCCCGCTATGGATATCAGATACAACCACACACAATCAACGCCTCCTACGCAGTGCAAATGAGCCAGATCACCACCCAGCGCAAATGTTTCATGCCGGCTAACGCGAAAACACTTTTTTTAAAACGCAAACGTCTTTAGACAAAAGTGAAAGGCTGCCATCGTGTGCAATCTTTCTTGTATCACGGAATTCTTTAGCTGCACCAACCTTTCCCCTCCTCCACAACCAGGAAATGGTGGTGGAATTTGCCATCAACTCTTTTTCTGGGCAAGTGTAGACTTTTTTTAGTCACATCATCTTCTTTTCCTCGCACAATATTTTGTTTTTTTTACTCTACTAACAAAAGAAATAATATATACTTGTTCCTCCTACTTTGGTCGTTTCCTAGTCTGGCCCTCTTTTCCCTATTCTGCTACTGCAAAATGCCTAGCAAGCTGGGGAATAGCGCGCAGGGCCTTCCAGCTGATGAATCTTCTGCTGCGCTTTTGCCTCAAAGCAACGAGATTTCCAACGCTGCCGATGCCAATGCCAATGCCAGTACCTCTGCATATGGTCAATCTTCCGCGGCCAGAAGGTTCAGCGCCGGTCACACACGTGCCCTGGTCGTTGGAACTGCAACAGCGCTGATTCTGGCCTTTATCGGCGGCATTTACTTTGTGGCTGGGATGCATTCATGCTTTGAGACTCAGTCCACGCTGGTTGCTGCGCGAAATGGCGCTGTTGCTACTGATGAGCCCCGATGCTCGGCAATAGGCGTCGACGTCTTGCGCGATGGCGGCAATGCCGTTGATGCCGCAATAGCCAGTGCGCTTTGCATCGGCGTTCTCCAAGCACATTCATCGGGCATTGGCGGCGGCGGCTTTATGCTTGTCCGGCCACTGGACAATGAGGATCCCGTTCTGATCGATTTCAGAGAGTCGGCAGGCGCTGCAGCCACCGAAGACATGTTTATCAAGGATATCAAACTGGCACAGATAGGCGGTCTTGCTGTCGGCGTTCCAGGCGAGGTTGCCGGGATGTACAGCGCACACAAACGCTTTGGAAAGCTTCCATGGGAACGCCTGTTTGCTCCTTCTGTCAAGCTGGCCAGAGAAGGCGCGGTATTGAGCGAATTGATGCACAAGGAGCTTATGGCGATAGAGGATGTCGTGCTATCTAGCCCCGGTTTTAATACCACATATACAGATGATCATGGCAATATTCTGGCGGCAGGCGCAACCGTCTATCGCCGCGAGCTGGCGGACACGCTTGAGGAAATCGGAGAGAAGGGCCCAGCAGCATTCTACAGCGGTCGCATTGCGCAAAGCTTGGTGAAGGCCGTCCAGGACAATGGAGGCATTCTGACTGAAGCCGATTTTGGCGAGTATGAACCGGTTGATCGGAAGCCGGTTGAGTCATTTTACCACGGACGCAGGGTCATCACGGGGTCTCCTCCAACAAGCGGCTCTATACTTCTCAACATGCTGAATGTAGTCGAGGGATACACGCTGGCGCGTGACGGACCTACAGCACTCAACTACCACCGCATTGTCGAGGCAATGAAGTATGGTGCTGCACAGCGCACATTCCTGGGAGACCCCTCATTTGTCGATATTACTGCTAAAGTAACACACCAAATTGACAAGCACTTTGCAGCTGCCATTCGTGCAAACATTTCCGACCTGCATACATTTGATGTGTCCCACTACGATCCAGAGTACGACATTCTTGTCAACCATGGCACAACACACCTTTCCGTTATCGACAAGGATGGCATGGCGGTTTCTATGACGTCGACAATCAACTTGGAGTTTGGCTCCCGCATTATGGATCCAGGCACTGGCGTAATTCTGAATGATGAAATGGATGACTTTAGCACAACCAACAAGACCAACGGCTTTGGCCTTCGACCATCTCCAAACAACAAGATTGTGCATGGGAAGCGTCCGTTGTCGTCAACTTCAGCCACCATTATCGAAAATGGCGGCCAGGTGGAGCTTGTCATAGGCGGAAGCGGTGGCAGCCGCATTCTTACTGGCGTTCTTCAGGTTATTGTCAACGTGCTTGACTTTGACATGCGTTTAGACAGGGCTATTGATATGCCACGACTGCACCACCAGCTGATGCCGAATCTGCTCAAGGTTGATCCCCTATTTCCATCCAGTATTTCGCATGCGCTATCTGCATTTGGCCACGAGCTTGAGCCGCTCAAACACGCCAGCTCGGTGGTGCAGGCTGTTCAGAAGCTTCCTGATGGCTTGATCTATGCAGTGAGCGATGCCCGAAAACATGGTGTTGCTGCTGGCTATTGATGCTCTTGCAAACTGTTAACCAATTATGATCAGTGGCACCATCGCTGGGTGTATACTATATTTTATATTACAATTATGCTTCCTTGTATTTTTTGATAGTAATTAGAAGGTAACGCAAAATACTTGATTTGTTTCATCCGTAATGCTAAAAAGACCACATGAAAAAGGGGGATACCTGCTGGAAGGAAAGCCAGCAAGGGATGCAGCAGCAACTTTTACTGCCAAGCATTTAACAGTTGGCAATTTATACATGTTCTAGTAATGGTAAATATAACCTCATGCGCGGTGTTATATTATAGAGATGTGCTTTTTGTTAACTTGCAAGCAGATAATGGAGTGTCTTGTTCTGCTGTGACATTAAAAAGATATGTGTTTATATAATTGACTCTCAATCCCACAAAATCAATTGTCTCTTTTTTCTTTTTCTTTTATACTCCATTTTGTGAACAGTAAAGCCTTGAACATATTAATACATAATCAATAACAAGAGAACAGAAAAATGAAGCTTAACTCACTTACCACGATTGTCGCCTCAGCCGCCACTATTGGCCAGGCAACAGCAACATTGGATCTTCTCACAGGAAGGCCAATTTCAGAGGCCATCTTTGGATTGAGTCCCGAACAGGTTAAACGTGTCGATGGTGCTTTCACCCGTGCTGAGCAAAACATTCAGAACGACATTCTTAATGTATATGCAGCAGCCGCAAAGACTGTTGGCAAGATTACATCCGACATTGAAAAGAACAGCTCATCTGCTGTTTCTGAGGCAACGAGCGCTCTAACGAAGGCACTTACCCCAGAGCTCAGGCAAAAGATTAAGAAGGCTGTTAACTCTGTCGTTGACTCTACTCTTAATGCCATTCTTTAGATTACGCAGGTTGTTTAGTTCTTTTTTGTTTACAGCTAGACAAAAATAAAAGAAACCATTATGCATTTAGTTTTCATTTCCAATAACACATTTCGTAATCTGATCGACATATGCCTCAAAAGGCAGAATGTGGAATTAGTGCTAATTATGACAAAGCAAGGATATCTTCAGTTACATGGTTTAAGCTTCCAATATGTGGCTAGTGCAGGCATTGCAACGTTTAGAAAGACTATTACAGGTGGTGTGGCGTCTTACCATTTACTGTTTCAAATGAACTCGAAATATGGATTACGTGCTGCTCCATATATTTCATAAATTATGTATGCGGCCAATAAAGTAATGTAAAGCTCTGTTCCATGCATATGTTTTAATATATCGACGCAGTTGCTTTTATTTCGAGTGGATAATTACTCTTTTGTAATGGACTCTTCTAACGTGGCGTTTGGCTATGGCCATTAGCAAGCCGATATCGGGATTAGACTTTTAAGATTTCGGTCTACTCTATTCAGAAAAGCCAAACAGGCAATTAGATCTAAAGGCTGTCTTGCTTCTGCCGAGTTCTCTGGCTGCATGGTTGATAAATAATAATTGAAGATAATAAGTTGCTTGCAGGTTTATA
This sequence comes from Coemansia sp. RSA 1200, assembly GCA_027578915.1. NCBI lineage: Eukaryota > Fungi > Kickxellomycota > Kickxellomycetes > Kickxellales > Kickxellaceae > Coemansia > Coemansia sp. RSA 1200. The sequence goes on from JANBTT010000015.1 coordinate 89,174, forward strand.
TGTGGATTAACATTATCGGAACCCGAAAGAAGAACTTGTAGTGAACGGGGCTGCATTACATGCAGCAATATAATGCAGCAAATAATGGCGTTTTCGTGGATATTATACCATATTGTAATAAAACCAACATGCGACTATTACTCTACTTCAAATCTTGTGGTTCTACTTGCACAACATTTTATTTTTCAAAAGTCGAATGTTATAAAAAGACAGGGCACCTCAACTGCCTGTTTTTTTCCTTTCCACTTTTGGATTTACACACCAACAAAACTTGACAACAATTCACACTTCGAATACCTTTCGTCAATCGCAACCCCCAAAACTAACTAACAATGCAATACAAGACTCTCGCTATCGCTGCTGCCGTCGGCCAGGCCACCGCCACTCTTGACATCCTGACACACTCTCAGCTGTCGGAGCGTCTCTTCGGTCTCTCCACCGAGCAGGTCAAGAACATTGACCGCGCTGTTCAGGAGGCTGCCACGCCAATTGCTCAGGTTGCTGGCCAGATTGCCCGCAATCTCAGCGGCACCAGCGAGGAGATCATGTCCACTGGCCAGAAGGTTGTGCGCCAGGCCGTCCAGGCCGTCCACGAGGCTCTGACCCCTGAGGTTCGCTCCAAGATCCGTGCCGGCGTTGCCAACGCTGTCAAGACCACCCTCGACACCTACTTCTAAACAAAATGGCAACTCCATTTGAATTAAGCCAATTTGTCTCATTTGGCACATGTTAACATTTGGATAAGCATTTTTTGATGCCATGTCTGGATTGTTATTGTTGTCAATGGTCCGAGACGTCTTGGTATATTAACTGCTCCTAGTCAAAGAGCTCTTATTTTTCACTGAAAAATGTTAGTTTTATTTTTCGCTATTAATTCTTTTTGTCTTTTGCGGATAAGCTAAAATTAATAAACTAAGAGTCAGTTGTTACAAAGAATACTAAAAGCTATTAAATGAACATGAAAGAATAATTGGATGACAAGTATGAAAATAAAACTAAGCAATATTCTCAAAGGATTGCATTTTCGAGCAGCATGTACCTGTTATTCAGCGCTACAATAACTATTCTGACACTATCCTTGATGTAAGCTCTGTGATAACATTCAACAATAACTCGACATTTTGCTTGATTACAAATGTCGAGCCGACTGCGGCACGTACAACAAAGGTTTTCTTGATTTCGACGCCAATTAAAAACACTCGGCCATCGTTCTTGATATATTCTACCAAACGTCGGTTTGCTTGGTTCACAACAGCAGTGTCTGCGTCCTTGGCCAGTGTTTGGGGCTTAATGCGGAATACAACAAGACCAAAGATGACCGGGGCTACAATCTCAAAACGGCCATCTGCCAAAAGCTGCTGCTCCAGCCATTTCGCATACTCAACATGCGTGCGGATATGTCTACGAACTCCAGAGACACCATGCATTCGCAAGACAAACCACAGTTTAAGTGCACGGAATCTGCGACTCATCGGAAGCTGCCAATCGCAGTACTCTCTGATAAACGAGGTGGTATTCTCAGTACGCTGAATGTATTCCTTATCCATACTCATTGCGTATTTTAACATTGCGGAATCAGCAACCCAAAGCGCAGTAAAGCTGAGATTAACCAGCATCCACTTATGTGGGCTGGTACTAATAGAATCAGCATGGTCCATCCCAACTGCGTAGGAACGAAACTCTGGGCACGCCAGAGCAGCACCTGCGTATGCGGCATCAACGTGGAGCCACATGTCCTCGACTGCCGCTACTTTAGCTATGCCGTCAATATCGTCAATTGCATTTGTATTTGTGGTTCCAAACGTAGCACAGACATAGAATGGAATTAACCCCATGCTCTTGTCCTTTGCAACTGCTGCCTCCAACGCGCACTTTGTCAGTCTGTAGTTTTTGTCAGATTCGATTATGTGAACTCTGCATCCAACAACTCTACTATCTTTTAGTATTGCACAATGTGTTTGGTCCGAGCAATACGCGACGAGCTTGGTCTGCAACAAACAAGCGTCAGTATTGGAAGAATCATGCAATAGGCAGCGCCTAGTCATTCTCTCCTTTGCCACACACATGGCAACAATTTGAGCTTCGGTAGCACTTCCTTGGATTACTCCGCCGCCAGTTCCTTCAGTCATATCCTCATTAAATGACAGAAACCGGCTGTCCAATCCAATAAGCCTCCCAAGCCAGTCCATGACAATCGTTTCAAGTTCCGTTGCAGCAGGTGAGCAAATCCAGTTAAACCCAACAGTGTTTAACATGATGCTGTACATATCACCAAGGATAGAAGGAAACGAGCCCGAGCTTGGAAACCACCCAAAGAAGTTTCCCGATTGCCAGTGAGTAATTCCTGGGATGATCTTGGACTCCAAATCATTTTTAACCGCCGCAAACGATTCAGGCTCTTCTGGTGCCTCTTGAGGAAGTAGCTTGTACAAGTATCCTGGCTCAACAGTTGACAACAGAGGAAGCTTGTCTACGTTATCGTAGTAGTCGGCAATGATATCAATCATTTCCTTTCCGTAATTTCGAAATTCGCTTGTATCCATTAGTACAACCTAGACGATAGTTTAAAGATTCTCAATAAAGGGACAAGTGGTTGAGTACAGTGTATTTGTAAGAATGAAAAGATATCTCGAGAAAGCAATGTCAGATACTCTTTTATATATGTCATCTCTAATGGCATATGAATAGGTGCGCTGCTTTGCAACATTTAGCAAAATAATAAAAATAATAGTATTGTGTTCAAACTGCTATGGTTAGTGCTGCCGTATTGTCAGGGGTGTAAGTCCAATTATTTTTGCACGGATATGTTTAGAGCTTGTGCAAAAAATGATGGCTTATTGCCTCATACCATTCTCTTGGTGGATGACCTTACAAAGTTCATTCTTCTTTAACTCCCATTGCTGAGAACTAGACTTTTTGCATTTATATTTAAACCTAGTGCCTTTATCTTTCGGGTTTCATTCGCTTCTAAAGATAGGGTAACATTACTACAGTATTGTTAGGTCCCTGCACTGATGCAGTTGCCGAGTAAGAATAATTCAAACGCAATTGCAGATGACTTCCATTTTAAGAAATTTTAATATCTTGTGAACATATCTCCCCGTGAGAACGAATTCTAAAATGTTATAGGTGTGTTGTTGTATTTCTTGCGTTCCTTGCTCGATTATCTGCGTGTACTCTGGCAGCAAACAATAGGAGAGAAAAGCACACTATTCGACATATGTACTTCTTCTACACACAGCAACAATATATGCCGTTGAAAAAAGCTTACTAGGCAATTACCGAAAACTAACGTATGTTTTACAATTTTTATTAAGATACTATAGAGATCCTATCATGCGGGCATGCTCCTCAAAACACATACTAGACATTCCTTTTTTCCTCTTGTAAATTTTGTGCATCTTCATAGTGGAACAAGCAAGCCCCTAGTCGAGATGAGAACAATACGATCGCTAGAGTTTGGGGAGAAAGCCTCCATTCTACCAGCAAATTTTTTATTTCCGCAGTTGCGTACAAGGTTCTGGAAAGAAATTAGCCCTTTATGTGGCACATCTCTGCTGCTCCACGCACATTATACACAACGACAATATCATCCATTACAATTTATGCCAATAGAAAAAATGATGCCACATCCGTTGAATTCTATTCCCAGATAGTAGGAAATAAAAAAGTTTGGTTACTGGTGGCTATCTTTGCTTGAGCTAAGAATGCGCGTTGTTAGCTCGCAAATCACCTGAACAGCCAGTTCAACATTTGCCATCGTGCCAAAGGTTGAGCCAATTGCAACACGTACGACGGCGCAGCCTTTCAGCTTTGTTCCCACCAAAAATATGCGATTGTCTTCATGAATTCGCCTTACTAGTGCCACATTTGCAGCATCAACATCATCTGCGCACACATTTTCGCCAACTGCCTGTGGTTTGATGCGGAAGACAATAAGACCAAAGACAACGGGTGTTACTATCTCAAAACGGCCGTCGGACAGAAGTTGACGCTCCAACCATTTTGCCTGCTCGACATGCGTGCGAATGTGTTTGCGTATCCCAGAGCCGCCATACATGCGCATGACAAACCAGAGTTTTAATGCACGAAAGCGTCTACCAAGAGGCAGCTGCCAGTCACGATAGTCCTTGACAAAGGAAACATCTCCTTTGACGCGTGGGAGGTACTCCCGATGGATGCTCAGTGAGTTGACTAGGTGCGTAGAATTGGCGACCCACAATGCAGAGCAGTCAAAGTTTGTTAGCATCCACTTGTGGGGGTTGAAGTTGAAAGAGTCTGCACATTCAATTCCCTTTGCAAGTGGACGGAACTCGGGACACGTCAGCGCAGATCCGGCGTATGCGGCATCGACGTGGAACCACATGTTCTCGGCGGCAGCAACCTGTGCAATTCCGGGAAGATCGTCGATGGCCGCGGTGTTTGTGGTTCCAAAGGTGCCGCATACAAAGAAGGGAATTAGTCCAGCTGCCCTATCTTCTGTTACAGCCGCACTTAGCGTCTTTTCTGTTAGCCTGAACTCGGAGTCAGAGCCTAGAATGTGGGTCTTGCAGCCAATAATCCTGGCGCCCTTTTGCGCGGCCGAATGTGTCTGATCAGACACGTACGCCACGAACCTACTTTGCATTTGCTCGGCTTCCTCGGCGTCCGTACTCTGTGAGAGAAGATACACCTTCATTCTTTCTCTTGCTGCAATCATGACGGTTATTTGCGCCTCGCTTGCGCTCCCCTGGATAACCCCGCCACCAGTTCCTTCGGATCCGTCCTCGTTAATCGACAAGTAGCGGGCATCTAAACCAATAAGCTTGGCAAGCCAGTCCATGACAATTGTTTCAAGCTCTGTTGCGGCAGGCGAGCATATCCAATTGAAACCAACGATGTTGAACATGGAGCTATACATGTCGCCCAGCATCCCTGGGAACGAAAAATTGCTTGGATACCACCCAAAAAAGTTACCAGACTGCCAATGGGTCATTCCAGGCATGATCTTGGATTCAATATCATCCCTTATGGTCTCAAATGTCTCAGGTTTGTCGGGTGCTTCGTGCGGAATAAGTTTGTACAAGTATCCAGGACTGACGGCTGATTTGGGTGGCTTCTTGTCAAGGCTTTCGTAATAATCGGCAATGATATCAACCATTTCCTTTCCACGCTTTCTAAACTCGCTGGCGTCCATTGTTGAACAGAAAATAAATGTAATAAAAAAGTGTATTGGCAACTGATAAAGGTGTATATTATCAATTAGTAGCTGATAAGGAAAAGAAGAAAGGAGAGAAAGATGCAAGTGCGAAGAGCTAGAAGCAAAAGACACGTAGATGCATAAGCAAATGACGAGAACTGTCAACTAAACGACTTATTTGTACTTTCTCACCTCTTTGCCGATCGTTTATCGCTGGGACCAAAATCTGGCCACTTTGTTAAACTAGCAAATGTAATGGAACAAGAAAAAAGCCCGAGTAGTTCGATGAGTTTGATTTGCCGTGGACCTGGAGAATAACCACGCTGGGATTCTCTAACCAATATTGCGAGTTTACCCCTCCAAAAGAAGAGTACGCATTCAGAACATTTCGACACTAAAAGTCTGTCTGCTTGTCTCCATCCAGCCGTTGAAGCCAACAAAAACGCCAGAACTGGAGGCTGAGCGTTCACAACATGCTAATGTATTTTCCAGTCACCATTGTTAAATGCCGCCAATAAAACAATAGATCGAGCAAGGACATATGAATAGGTCAATTGAAAAACTGCGTTATTTTCTAATGAGTGGTCGTACTTGTTACAACGCCCCCACATCCCAGGCCTCACACATACACGCGCGAAAGCAAGGGAGAGGGGCATTAGGGAGAGAGATTAAGAAAAAAAGAAAAAAACAGAAGGCCCTCAATACATAACAACATCTCAGAAAGGCTCATTCTCGCTATGCAGTAATGGACGATACGTAGGAATAGAGTTCGCAAGTGGCTCGTCAGAGCTCTCACGCTTTGGACGCTCAGAGCCAAGCTGGAGACCTACCCGGTTGGGTTGTTGAAGCGTCGTGCCATCAAGAATGTTGAGCGCATTGTGCTTGGTGGGAGTTTCAGGCGCAGCTCCGTGCTTGTCGCCTGCTGCAAAACGCGGGTGTCTTGAGTAGCGAGCCACACGGTTGGCAACAAGTGTAGTAGCCTCGTCGCATGGCTGCGTCAAATTGCTCCCCTGGAAATCAGGGGTCTCCAGAGACATAACCAGCGCCTCGATGCTACCAGACGCGTGAGCGCTGCGCCGAGGGGCAGGCGTCGCAAAGGAAGTACTGGGCTGATTCTGAGCGTCGTCTTCAAGACCGCCATGCAATAGCGGCCCTGGAGAGACGCAGGACGAGTTCGGATTGGAGTTGGAGTTAGAGAAGCTTAGGTCAATGATATCGCGGCCGCCAGACACGCATGGTCTGCGATAGCGGCTCTGAGTCGGAGTGGCGACATTGCTGGCTGCAGCATCTGTGTGGTCCATTGTCTCGGTGCTCAGCCGTCCTGATGCAAGCATCTGAGTGCTTGTAGCCATATATGCTGGAGCAAAAGAACGGCACAACGGTGTGCCAACGTTCCAGTTGGCGCCAATAGAGGCAGGAGCAGACACAGTGGCAGCTACATCACCGCTAGCCAAATTGGGCGTGCGGGAATGTGCCGTGCTGTTGATTACAGGAGGAGTCGGAGGAACGCTGCTATCATCGGAGGAAAGAACCAGTGTGGTACGGTCTGCGTTGCGGCTATCAGCAGCAGACTGGGGTTTCTTCAATGGTCTCTTGACATGCTCAAGCAACCTATCGAGCTCCAGCCAGTTGCGGGCATTGCATGCAAATCGTTGGTGCTGAGGCGACTTTATATGCTCCATCATATCCTCAAACTTGACGTGGCAGTTCTCGCAGTATCCTCGCTTTGAAACAGCAGGGCGGCGAGCGGGAACGCGTGCCTTTTTGAAACGCGGTGCCGGCGGAAGACATCCGCTCTTGTGCCTAGGCTGCTGCGAACCAGCAACGCGTGTTCCAGTCACAGGCTGCTCTAGCTTAGACAGGTGCGTGACCCTGCCGCCGTTGAGGTTCTGAAGCAAGCTCTGCTGCATGATGGGATCAAGCGCATTGACGTTGAAGGCAGTTGACGTGGAGGTGACGCCATGCGACTGCCCAATCCCAGAGGCGTTCGAGTCCATGATCATACTAGCAGCAATGGTTGTATTATCACCGGCAGCTTGGACAGCAGAGGCAGCAGTGGCAGACGCATGCGCTGCAGAAATGCCCAGCAGTACTCTCGGAGCAGTCCGGGATGGACGCGTTGGCGTATGCATATTTTCACGGTCTTCATCGTTTGAGTCATAGCGCGGCTTCTTCTCAGGCGGAGTCGCAAGCGCATGGCTGTCGCCAGCAGCACGCGCGACGCCAGGAGCCCACGTCTTGCGACGAGGGGTGTTTACACGGCTGACCGGAGTCTTGCTTAGCAGATGCGCAGTGGGGAGCGTGTCTTCAGGCTCGGGCGTCACGTTCTCTTTGTTGTACTCTGGATCAGACTCGCTGCCCTTGCTGGACGTGGTAGGGTCGTCGTACTGGATAAAGGGACATCTTCCCTTTGGCACCATGTAGAGCTTTGGCCATGGCGGGTCGTTTCCCGGCTCCGGCGGACGGTAGTCCTCTAGAATGGCCGGGCGGTTCAAATGCGTCCCGTCCTCAACCAAAACATAGTAGTACTTGAAGTAGTAAAAGTCGACGCTGTGTGCAACAGATGCGCCTTCAAACGCCTTGTGCCGCATCGCGTACATCTTCTCTGCAGAAAACGCCTCGTTGAGCTTGCGCTTAACAGAGGGGATCAGCGGGCTCTGGTTGGCCATGTCGTTGTAGCCGGGCATTATGTACGCAAGGATACGCGTCTCCAGCTTTGCAAGGTCCCAGATCTTGAGTTGGAATCGCTTTGCAAGAGAAACAACATGCGAGCTGCCGCCGTCGTTCTCGCCGTTGATCATGCCAATGTCTTCAACAATGACATGAGTGACGGCCTGGGCGGAGAAGAAGGTCTCTACTTTTGCTCCAAGAACGCGTATGGGCGCCGAAAGACGCCGAACAGTACTCTCATCGACGCCTTCAAAATAGAAAACAAACGACGGAAAGGCTCGACGGTATGCAAATACCCATTCGGCAATGCGTGCCTTCTGCTCGCGTTGCTGCGCTGGCGTCGGATGCTGTGCGGACGCGCGTACCGTTGCAGCCGTGTTTTCTTGAGTCTGCTGGGGGATTTTGAACACCTCAGCGCCAGAGACGCCCCCATGCAATATTGCGTTTGGCGTAGCAATTTGGTGTTGCTGCTGGTGGTGGTTGCTTCGCTCGCGCTCCTTGTCGGTGATTGCCTGAAGCGGGCTACGTCTGGTCAAACCACTGCCTCGCGGAGGACGAGCAAGCGATGCGCGCTGACCAAGGCGCGTCGGTGTTGCCAGCGCACGCCCTGGAGACAGCAGTGCAGGGTTCTGCGATGTTGGCAACAACGTGTTTCGTGTCGCTGGAGACGCGCCAAGGTTCCTTGCGGCTGGTCTTGACGCGTTAAAAGTGAGTCTGCGGCTAGACATGGTGTATACACCACTATTGTGCGTAGCCCTTCAGATTAAATGTGCGATGAATTCAGTGTCCAAAGCGCAGCCAAAAGCACGCATTCGACAGATATAAAAGTAGAGCGGAAAACAAAACAAAGAGCGGGCAATTAGCAATAGATAGAACAGCCGCAGAAATGTGAGTGCACAGGTTGGGAAATGGAGAAATGAGGTTGCCGAATGTGAAGGATAATAGTCGCAAAAGGTTGTTTGGATAGCGAAAATAATGTTTGTATAACCGGCTTTAATGAAGCAAACAATCAACAGCGTCAAAACAACCACATATTCGCTCTCAGCAAACAAATAGTGAAAAATATTTTCTTGCATGCTGGGTTGCGCATCAAGAATGAATAAATGCAATCACGCATTTTCCGTGTTTTTTCTATGCTGGAAATGTGCCCAAAAAATAGTATCATGAGCCAAAAAGTGCCATACGTAATAAAGCAGACGTGTTTATTCTCTTTTCTGTGCGTGTTCTGTTGGCAGTGCGTTGATAAACACGGGATTCTTACCTTGGCAATAGGATTAGTGAGTTACTGGGCGTAAAATGACCTGTAGATCGCCTGTTGTGTGTCAGGTAGCCGGAACCAAGCTGTGGTTGTTTCGGTCTTGTTTGTCACTACTACGCCTCCAGGCTGTAGCAAATAATAGCAAATAAAGTAAAGTTCAACAAGAACAAAATATGAACCGATACGGAAACTCGATTACACTGGGCGTGTTTCTCCTTTTATACCACTTGCTGCGCATAGACAAATCCAAACATCTACGGCGAGTTTGCTGTGGGTTTTGTAGAGAGCTTCAATGGATGGGGGAGGGACAGCAAAGGAGACGCGCAGCAATGTGCCTTTGAGCCAGCCGTCCTGTCTACTTGTGAGGGACGGCTGCTAAGGTTGCAATACAAGCGAGTATTTGCTGAGATAAGGGGCGCTAGTTGTCGAACAATGACTGCGATCCTGGGTTTCTGCCTGCTCTACTTTGGATAGCGTCGCTACAAGCAGTAGTGCCGGTTCCCTTAATGTCTTGCCAAAACAAAGCTGCACAGAAAAATCCTAATGCAGCATATAACGCGTAGAGCACGCGTCCTGGCATTCTCCTGCGGCTTCAGAAAACAGTTTTGCTGCTGCTTTCTGTTTGTTTACTTGTTTACTTATTTTTTAGCAGAACGCGTTGCTCGCACGACTCACAGCTACAACAAGCAGCTAGGCCAGTCTTCTTTCTTGGATGACATTTATGATAAATACGAGGGAAAAACTCGTCTGGACAGCCACCACGACTTCCAAAACCCACCCATTTCTATGGGATAAATGTCGTTCTCAATGTAAAAACGCTAGTGACTTTTGTTGGAAGAAACATCTCGTCTAAAAAACAATCTATTCGTGCTTGCGCTTGAGCCGACTGTTTTGCTCCCTTAGCGACAGCGGCGTCTGTGGCCTCTGTGGTGTTGTTTCTCCGGACCTGCTAAGCTTGGATGGCCGTGGTGTTTTTGACTTTTCAGTTCTGATTTGATCTTCAACGATCTGGTGTGCCGACGCATCTTGCTCCAACTTCAACGCCTCTGCATTTTGTCTGAACGAATTAAATGACCGTCTTCCGATCATCGTCTCCTTGGTTGTTGATGTTTTCCCAGATGGCATCTTGAGATAGCTCGTTTCATAGACAACCCGTGTCCTAGGACGCTCTTCGGACATGACTTCTTCCGGATACACTGCTCTCCAGTGCGACTCATCGATCATCTTTCTTTCGCGCTTTTTTTCGGCATCCGCCTTCGCCTTGTCCGCAGACCGCTGCATAAACTATGTACGGCAAGAAAAGCAATATAACTTTTAAGTTAGGCGATATGTGCGTCCGTGTACCGTGTGCTGTTTCTCTAAAGCGGATAAACACATTGATAAAACACATTACCTTCATTGACTGAAGCTTTGAAGAAAGCCGTCTGTCATCCTGCAGATCCGTTGACTCCTTTGACGATGCCATTACTACACCATCCATTTAGTATGGCGACTATGTGTATACTCGTATAAACCCTGAAAAGAAGCGGATGCTGTAACCGTATAAACTGCGTATTGACTGTTTAAATTTTGACTTGATCATCTAGTTCCACGCAGATTTTGATTAAAGTACGGCCAAGGTGTTTCTTGCTCTGTTCATAATGGGTGATGTGTCTAGTGGTCACATGATTTTGCGATATCTGCAGAATTCAAAGAATCACAGGAATTCCGAAGCAAAGATAGATGAAGACAAGCTTTTTAGCCAGCGTCGTTCAATGGTAATTCTCGACGCCAATTGCTTTCTTCTTTTCTTATATTTTGTCGTATTCTGGACGTTTGATGCACATGATCCGAATGAACGTGCAAATATAGCGTATAAAATTACTCTTTCGCACTTCTAAATTCACAACAGTCACTTCTACTACACCTACTTCTTTCATGCGATTTTCTCTTGGCTATGCTTGCAAACAGACAGAGTTCATTATTATCTAGGCTAAATATAACGCACGCGCTAAAAACGCACAGGTACAAGGATAAAACAGCACATTCTTTGACAGTGCTGACAAAGAAAATGGTCAGTCCAACTGCTCCTTCCAGCGCTTTGATCCACTCCAGCACACATTGTGGTAAAGGCTCTTCTTCTGTGCGCGACGGATCTGAGCTGAGTCAACCACTTGAGCCAGCAAACGTGCGTGCCTTTTGGGACAATATCAATCAGGAGGACGAGGCCAACAGATCGGTTGCAACGAATACACAGCAGAAGGTGATGGATATTGCCAAACAGCGCATGCTCGTTTCAACGATCATTCACCAAAAGGACCACAAAGGCGCGGTTATGCTTGGGCTGTATACCCAACGCCTATGCGACGTGTACGAACGGCTGGACAAACCCTCGCGTGCAGTGTTTTTACAGATGCTTTCACGCGAGTTTTGCACAACCAAGGGGGACGCTCAGGAATCAGCTAGAAGGTATTTAGAAAGCGCTGCGAAATCCAGTGACCCGATACAGAGCGTGCTTTTTGCGCGCAATCTTCGCGACGATCTCACTCCGTTTTACACCGAGCTGTTTGACCAGATAAACCGATTACCAGGCGGATTCGCTTTTCTGGTGCACATGCGAGCAGATATGCTCGCGCAGATACGCAACGACCGCGATGACGCGGCACTTAGGGCAATGAGCGACTCGCTGATGAAAAAGCTTGAGACATGGATTATTGGCACTCTTGATCTCAAACGAATTACCTGGAACTCACCGGCATATACAATTGAAAAACTTGGTCAGTACGAGGCTGTTCATGCAGTAAAGTCATGGCTTGATGTGAAACGCAGACTTGGAAACGGCCGCCGGTGCTTTGGGTTTTTCCACCGCAGTGTACCAATGGAACCGCTGGTCTTTGTGTGGGTTGCGCTGACAAACGAAATCACGGGCAATGTGCAGAGCATTCTACAAGAGCGCGAACCGACAAGCACGCTCGGAGAGGGTTCGGCAAAATGCGCTATTTTCTACTCTATCAACTCACAGCCTGGACTATCTGGCGTGGATTTGGGCAACTTTCTTATAAAGCGGGTTGTCGCCGTGCTACAGGCCGAGCTTCCAAACATCAGCGCTTTCTGCACTCTTTCGCCGATGCCGCGCTTCCGTGTCTGGCTTGACCAATGGCTTACACAGGAACGGCTGTCTCATCCTCCGGAAGATATAGCCATCAACAAGAAGGCGCTGGATGCCTTGCTGTCGAGGGTTCCAACTGCAACCACATGGACTGCTGCGCTGAAACATGTTATCGATAGTCACGGGTGGACGAGCGACCAGCAGACTCTCGATGCCATGGAACCGATTGTTTGCGCACTAGGCGCGCATTACCTTGTCAACATCAAGCGAGGAAAGACACATTCAGCACTCGATCCTGTGGCAAACTTCCATCTGCGCAACGGTGCCTGTCTTCATCGTGTCAACTGGCGCGGAAACACATCATATAACGGGCTGCGTCAGTCGCTTGGGCTAATGTGCAACTACAACTACATTCTGGATCGGATCGAGGACAACAACGAGAACTACGTTCGGGACGGAACAATCGCAGTATCCGGGAGCGATTCATATGTTGATGCTGCCAAGAGATTTTCTCTATCTTCGTCTGCAAAGCTTTAGTGGCTTTGTAGTTTTGCCTTAGCTTTGGCCATCATGTGACTCTGGCCACAAGTTGTACTTGTACTGTATGCGTGTCTAGCGACAACCATCACATACCATTTTCTGGGGTTACTTGTTTCTTGTACGCAGCCTTTCTTTGCGCATTTTCTTCTTTAATCCCAATCTTTATATCCGATTCAGTCGGTATCCGTACTGCGATATTTCAATGGGAATGGCCAGCATACCAAGCGCATGTGCGCATAGAGCGTGGCTGGAGGTTGCCAAGAATATTTCTTCTTGCTCGGATAAAGATCTGCTGACCGTCATGTCCTACAATATTCTCTGCCAGACTCTCATAAAGCGATCTCGCTATCCATATGCAAGCAAGGGAAGTCTTAAATGGAAAAACCGCAAAGAAACCTTGTTTAAGGAGCTCAAGCATTGGGACGCCGACATTGTATGTCTTCAGGAGATGGGGATCAACTATTGGAATGAAGATTTCGATCGCTTTTTTGTGGCGAACGGGTACAGATCGAGGTTCTTCTTCAATACTTTTAAATCCCATGGAGTATCTGTTTCATGGAAAAGGACGAAGTTCCACATTGTTGACGAGCTTCATGTTTCAATGGATGGCTCTGCCGAGATATGTGGCGAGTCGTTGAATACCCAGAATATTGCACTTGTTGTTGTCCTGCGCAAGGGCTCCGAAACAAGATGTTTGAACCCACAGGATGAAGAGACATGTGCTGAAAATTGCACAGGAGCACTTGGCAAAGCCCCTGGGGTTATTATATCCAACACCCATTTGTATTGGCTTCCTGGCGGTTGCTATGAGCGTCTGCAGCAACAGATAGTGTTGCTTAGAGGAGTGAAGGAAATGCAAGAAAAGTACCCAGATTTCGCCGTTATCTCGTGTGGTGACTTTAACACCACCCCTGACGATGCAGGATACGATCTTTTGACCAAACCACGGCCGGTAAAGCTAAATGAATGGCAACTGGACAATCTGCTTCCGCGCACCATAGAGGATGACGATGAAGAGGATGATCCAGCCAGTAAAGCTGGTAAAACAACTGCGGCGTCTACTGCAGTGGGTTCAGACAACAAAGGAGCCGGTTCAAAGAGCTATGCTACTGTCATTTCCTCTCCATTTGATGAAGAAGGCGCTAGGGCAAAGAGGGCCAAACTAGAAGAACAAGAGCGTAAGCTGGAAGAGCAAGCCAAGGTGGATGCCGAGCGAGTACAAAGACTTGTTTCTATGATCCAGCGGGATTATAAGCCATTGGAAAGTTGCTATGGCGCCTATGCCGCTATTGACGATTCCTACCGTACAGAACAGTGGCATGGTGAGCCGAAATTTACGAACTACACCGATTGGAAGGGAACCCTCGATTACATCTTCTTTGCGCCTGGGCCTGAGATTTCATTACATGAAGTTGTTTCGTTGCCCGATGAAAAGCGCCTGAAGCCTGGCTTGCCTAACGATGCATTTCCCAGCGACCACGTTTCTTTGCTCGCGCGCTTTGCTATTTAGCTGGAATCCAAATCCGCACGCCCTTTATTTTTGTCTGACTGCAATATGATGATGTCCTTGATTTTCTTTTTTGCTAGCATCAATATTAAGCCTAATTAGTATGACAATACGCCAGCATGCGTGGAGAACAAGGCTTGCTTTATCGTTGTGATTTAGCTTTTTCCCTTTTCTCCTCTTTTTCAATGTTATTTTCAAATACACATCTTTTCCTTTTTGCTATAAACTATTTTGAACTTTTTTGCACCAAAATATGAAAACGATCGAAGAGCATACGCCACAATCAATACTCGATCAGGATCTGTACAAATTCTGTATGCAAAATGCAGTCCTGGAACACTATCCTCATGTCGATGTCGAATATCGATTTACCAACCGCGAGCTATCAATGAAGTTTACTGAGGATTCTTTTGCATGGCTGCAGTGTAAGATATTGGAGCTCTCCAAGCTGGCAGCAACAAGCGAAGACGTAGATTACTTAAGATCAACCTGTTCTTATCTGTCTTCAGAATATCTGAGCTACCTATCGCAGCTCAGATTCAATCCAGCAGAAGAGGTATTGTGCGGGTTCAATAAAACCACTTGTTCACTAAGCCTGCGGGTCAAGGGGAAATGGTGCAAGGTTATTCTTTACGAGGTCCCATTGCTGGCACTTGTTTCCGAGTCTTATTACAGGTTTGTGGATAAAGACTGGAACCATGACGGCCAAAGACAGAAAATAAAAGCCAAGACAATGGCACTCGTATCATCAGGATGCAGGTTTGCGGAGTTTGGCACAAGGCGTAGAAGAGACTTTACCACGCAAGACATTGTGATGTCTGCTCTTTTGGAGGTTTCATCAGAGTTCCCAGGGTATCTGAGCGGAACGTCAAATGTTTACATGGCACGCAAATATGGCATTCCCCCTGTCGGCACAGTGGCACACGAGTGGATAATGGGCGTTGCGGCTTTAGAGGACACCTACGAGAATGCAAACAGGCTGGCTATGCAAAAGTGGCTGGCAACCTTCAATGGCGACCTAGGCATAGCACTGACAGATACGTTTGGCACAAGGGCCTTTCTTGCAAACTTTGACTATAGCCTTGCATCTGTATATGATGGTGTGCGTCATGATTCTGGTGACCCTATAAAGTTTATTGAGGCTATCAGCGACCACTACAAATCGCTTGGCATTGATCCCTCAACAAAAGTTGTTGTTTTTTCTGATGGCCTGAATCCCGAATCGGCTATTCACATCAAGAAGAGTTGTGAGTGGTATGCAACGAACTGCTCATTCGGAATTGGGACAAACTTCACAAACGATTTTAATTGCGCTTCAGATCAGTCACAAAAGAGCAAGGCTGTGAATATTGTGATCAAGCTTTTCAAATGTAATGACAAGCCTTGCATCAAGTTAAGCGACTCGCCAACAAAGCATTCTGGTGACCCTGCAGAGGTGGAGCGTGCCCTGACTAAGCTTTGTAACGAAGGCTTAATCAGTAATAAATAAAGACTCGAATGGTGGTTTTCCCCACATTTTTGCATTTTCTTAATCAAGCTAGCAAATAATATATAGTAATTTTTCCCATGTCATTTGGATGTGAAAGTACTTGAAGTCGTTAGATTGTTTAAAGGCTATACCTTCTGCATCTCTCACAAAATTCTGAATTGCGGAGGTAGCAACCACTTTTTTAGGTTTCTACTGCCAAAGATGTACTATGAGTGGGAGTATAGGGAGACTTTTATTGTTTTCGTACGGCGGTGTTTTTATTACCTGTCGAATGCTTGAAGTAAAATAATTAAAAATTATTAAACCCAAGAATAGCTTGATTATCCAATATGAATAATGGCTTTGTAATATTACACACCTTTGAATATAACTTGTAAATTATACTCACACCATTCTGTAAAACGAAGGAATAATGAGAGATTGTGGGGGAAATGTACATCTAACTCATTATAATGAGTGGATAACCAAACCAAACATCGTCAATTAATACCAGTTTTTGACATTATTGTTTCCCGGCTTTGGCGCAATGCTAATACCAATATCACAACATCTCCAAAAAGAGATGGTTGTTTCCCGTTTATCATATTGTAACATATTTAAAAGCCGACACCCATCTTCTCTGTCCGAGCAATAACTATGCAAATTCCTTTTGTCGGATTATTATCATACTATATGCTTGCGTGGCTGCTCCCTATTTAATACTATTTTTGTTAGAAGTCTAATTTTGAAAAATACCGTATATCCTTTCTATATCGTTCAAAATAAGTGTAATTACAAAATGGTGTTCAAATCTACAACCACGTACTCTCTGATAGTCGTTGCCATTGCGCAGTCGGTATGCATTGCTAGCGTTGGTGCTGCTCCTATGGGTGGCAGCCAGGACCCAGGCATGCACGCTCCATTTGCCGGGCCTCCCATGTTTAATTACAAATCGAATAGCTATGGAACTGCGCCCTATCATCAACCCAGCAGCTATGCCTCTCTACCTGCTCACCATTCAAGCTCTCGCCAACCTGAGTCTACTGGAAACTTTTACAATACTCCATACAGTGCTCCTTATAGCTCTCATCACAGCTCCCCTTACAACACTTCGTATACCACACCGTATCCCACTGTATGGAGTGCACCATACGGTGCTCCGTACAGTACTCCATACAGCGCCTCCTACTCCTCCCAGGCACCATATAACTCTGGGTCTCCACAGCCATACTATGGTGCAGACTCCTCCCCAGCACCATACTCAGCCCATGCTTCAGCTGTTTACCCAACCCAAACTCAAGCATACATTCCAGACCCGGAGACAGACTTCTACTCCAGGGCCAACACTGCATATGCCGAAGACAGGCCAGCAGCCGCCGCGTGGAATCACCCAGCATACATGACACACGCCCAACATTACACTGTGGCAGAGTTCCAGCCAACAACCATTCACCACTGCATTCCCACTTATCTGACTATTACAGAGCCGTGCTACATCACTCGCTCTGTTCCATGCCCTACGACGATTGTCCAGCAAATCCCGACAACTGAAATTTGCAGACATACCTGCACCACAACGGCATGCTTTACAGTCACAAATACCGCAACCCAGACGACGGCAATCACCCACTGTCTGACAGGAACCGTCACGGAGATCTGCCACCACACTGAGACCCAGCCGACTACCTGCCACCACACAGTTATCGACATGTATACATGTACTAGGTACTGCACGAATACTGAAACTCAGATCAGCGTTAAGCACTACACCGATACTGAGCAGGTCACAGCGCTGAGGACTGTTTATAGCACATGCTATAATACAATTGTCGAGTGCTGTCCTGTCACTGTCTGCCAGAATATCCACGAAACCTGCTATGAGACCTGTGTCAAGACCTGCGTTGAATGCTACCCTGTTACCATTGACCGCCCCTGCACTGTGGCCATCCCCACGCCTGTTTCGATTACAGAAACCGAGTGCCATACAGTGACCATGTGCCAACCTGTTACCGTTTCGGTTCCGGTCACCGAGTATGACACTGTGTGTCAGCTTGTTACTGTTGATCGGACGGCAACTATGACCAAGCCCGTCCTCGTTGTTCAGAATATCTGTACGGAGACCTGCTGCCCTCCACCACCACCACCTCCTCCTCACTACGGTGGCCAGCAACCTTACGCTTACGGATACTTCCCCGCGGCTAATAACAGAAACACAGAGGAGTATGGCAGTGCTGAACTTGACGAGAACAAGCTCGGAAAGACGGTAGCGCGTGCAAACTCTGCAGCTACCGTGAAGAAGGTCAAGGGTCTTTAAAGCCATTAACTTGCGTCCATCACTTTGTTGCTTAACTTTTTTCCTACACTCTCCGCCTAATACGTTTTTAATTTTTTGTTATCTGTTCGTTTTTTGTCAACCCCGTTAAAACAATGTTCCAACCCAACACTAGATTCATTTGAATAATAAGATACGAATAAGTGAACATCGTTGAAACTGCTTTGAAAAAACTATATAATCTAAACCGGTATAAAAACACTCTAACTTTCATCGCTGCTACTTGCCAGAACAACTTCAATAGCAGGGGTTACCATTTTTGTCACCATGACTGTCGAGGCAGGTGGTGCAGCACTGTTTGGAGCCGCTGAGTAGCTCATCGGCTGCGGAATCCCAATCACCATCATGCTTGGGTGTGCTGAAGCGACGCCATTATCGGCAGAAGTGGCCATGAGAGGAAGACTGTCTCTGAGGGGATAGCCTTGAGTTCCGTAGCTAAGAGGATCTAGCTCGTTGACAGCATGTGGGGCGTCGTCTGTCGAAGGCGATGACAGCGACCCAAAGGCAGCAGCATCGCGGGAAAGAGCAGAATCCGCCCGCATGTTTACAAAGTTAAACGGCTTCCCCTGTGTGTCGCTCTCATGGAGGGTTTCGCTTGAGTTGTCAGAGTAAGACGTGTAGGTGTTATCTGAGTAAGGCGTATAGCTGTTGTCCGAATAGGTGCGAGACTCGCCATCCATAACAGTAAAGCTGGTTCTGGATTCGTCAGATGCCGAATAAACAGTTGGGTGAGGCCCGTTGTAGCGCACCTTCCAGTCGCCATTTTCTGTACTGTCCCTGCTTGGCTCATCATACGACACAATGTTGTGGGCGTATTTGTCGTCGTCGTCGTAAGAGTGCTCATATGGATGGTACGTCGTTGTTTGGGACTCATCGTCGTAGCCGTTTGTGTGAGCGCTTGCCCAGGACACGGCGTGGTGCACGTCCCAAGTGCTGGTATCTTCCTTATCACCTGTAGCGTATCTTCCGACTCCACCGCCAGAATACGTCTCTGGATAGTCTGTTTCTTTTGCGTGGTCGCTACCATCGCTATCCTTCCACTGCTTATCACGGGTGTTGTAGTCTTGTGGCGAGTCGTAGACGGTTCTGGTACGCTCGACGCTAGCTTCTTCGTCGCGAACAATTGTGTTTAGGCTGAGGTTGAGCTCAGAAGATGCTTGTAGCGCAGCTTCAGCAGAGGCTTCGGCCCGAATTTCAGAAAGGACGGCTTCTCTGGCTTCGAGGGATGCCTCCGATTTGATACGCCTGGCCTCTGCCCGCAAGCCACCAGTCGCGTTTCTAATCTGCGTTCTGTGAGCACGGTTGATGGAAGGAGCTTCATTTGGCTCTGCAGCGCTGGCATCCTCGGCCAGATCATCAGTATCAGGAGAGGAAGTAACCTTGAAGTTTGCGACTGACGCTAATCCTGCACTATCCTGCGCTGCTTCTCTATCTACGCTTTTCTTTCTTGTCTCGGAGCCAGCGGATTTTCCAGTTGACTTGCTTCTGTGACCTGTGCTTAAAACACCCACTGGGTCATTATCAGTCTGTTCGTCTTGAACAATATCGGCAGGGTTGTCATTTGGTGCTAGTGAATCGTCGGCATAAGCATCGTCCGCGTTTATTTTACTCTGGCGTAGTTTGGTTCGAGACAGAGCTGTTTTGTTTGCTGATCCGCTTCCGTGACGAGGATTTATAGGCGCAACATCCTCGTCTTCAGGAGCTGTTGTTGCCAATGCATCGTCATCGCCGCTATTGGCGGCCAGGGAGTCAGTAGCAGCAGCGATGGAGGATGTTGCAGATGATGCCTTTGAAGCTGCCGATGAAGAAGCAAGAGTCGCTGTGCCAGTTTGAGTCAGAAGCTCCGCAATTGACTGATCCAATGGAATGATAGCCTGAGGAAGTGCCTGGTTACCGTTCAGATATATTGCCGGTTGAGGTGTATTGCCAAGAGCCGCGGCTGCCTGCTGCTGGTAAATAGGCTGAGCGGCTGCTGCAATTGGAAAGAGTTGTTGCTGAGCATACAACGGGACACCTGCGGGTTCAGCAACGGCTGCGCCGAGTGCAGAGATGGGCTGGCTGAGAACACCTTCGGGTAGGTTAGCAACAGGAGCTTGCGCAGTACCTGGTATGACCATCTGCGCAGCAAGTGGGGCCGATGCAGCTATGGGAGCAGCGGCCTGAACAAACGGAGCAGAGGCGACTTGAGCCAGAGACGGGGTCATTGCTGAAGCGGCTCCAGGAGCGTATGCTTGAGCAACAGCTGGTGCTGGTGCTGGTGCCGGTGCTGGTGCCAATAACGCTGCTTGGTTTGCGGCAGCGGGAGCAATAGTGGATACCTGGGTTACGGTCATCACTACAGGATTCGCAGCTACTGTTTGAACAACAGTAACCGGCGCAACTGATGGAACGACTGGCGCTTGAGGAGCTGCCTGTGCTTGAAGAACAAGTTGGGAAGTATCGACAACACGCTGGTTGGCCTGAACCCCCTGGACTGGCAGCTGCGGGGAGGACACCGCTTGCGAGAGAGACTGACTGGATTGCAGATCATTCACGGTCAATACCGACACATGAGCGTTGGTCAACGATCCATCTACCGTCACTGTTGCTAATTGGGCTATCTGATACGTTGGTACCGCGGATGCGTGCTCTTCAGTTGTGGAATCCAGTTTATGTGATGATGCAGCGTTTGCGGCCACTGTCAAGCTTTGGTCTCCAACAGCAATTTCGCGCTTGTGCACGCCTCCCCTTGGCCTCTTGGCAACTGCGGGCTGTGCTGTTGTTGCCAGTGCCAAGACCAAGACGGAAACTCCCAGTTTGAACTTCATAAGCCGTTATTAATAGTAACCGATGGTGCTTGTATTGGTTAGTATATTGTAAAATATAATATTTGGATTGTGTTTCTGGAGTTTAGAGTAATAAAATGCACTAGAACGTGTAATCTTTTCTTTTTTACTCCAAGAAACAAATGCCTAATGCAAATTCTGTTGGTGGAATATGATGAATAAGTGCAATGGCATATGAAGCAAATTGACAAATAATAATGAAACAGAACTAGGTTATTCTAGTAGAAATGGAAATGTTTAAACGGAAAACTGTAAATAGAGTGGGTAGGGAAAAAGATTGCGAATAACAGATAATATGTAAAGTCAGTACTTGTTGAAACAGATCTTTCAAGCAAGTTATCCATTAATTTAAAGCTTAACTTTGCTCCAGAGTTTAAATATTTCCAAATATAACCACAGTGTTTCAGGGCTATTTAACAACCATTTATTTGGCTCTCAATGTGTCACTCAGTATAAACGGTATTCATCCAAGTATGCAGTTATCTCGGCTGGGCTATATATACCCATCCAATTGTTTTAGTTCTATGTTTCAAATCCTTGACAACATCCAGGCCATGTTCATTGCGAGCTACTGCAGTAAAGAAGACGAGACGATAACAGTAACAATAATATGCTCTCCATATTTGTGCTATTTGTAGAGAGTTTTAGGCAATATCTGTGGTGTTCCAAAAATATGCCCCGCGAATAAATTCTTTCCACGCAGTTCCCTCATTCTCGATAAATAAAACACTAAAAGGTGCACTTGTTTTGGGAGCAATGGTATTCTTTTGCCATTGTGTACATATTTGCTACTTTGTTCTTTCTCCACACATGCTAAATGCTGGGATCAATATTTGGCTACAATTTGGAATGGAACATTAAGTGTTTTCAGCAACTCCTTTGTATGAAAAGCTAGATATTCAATAACAAAAAAAGATAATTCAAGATGTGACTTCAAGAACAATATCCATGGGGCTGTGTGATTAGACTTTAGCATATGAGAATAAAAGAAAGAAACAATAAATGAAAAAACGCGATATGTAAGAACGTAGTTGTAGTAGCTACTGCGATTAGCTTCCAGCGTACAAAATATAAGCTCATGCTGACAAAAGCCTTGCAAGGCTAAGTAGACTGCTCGCTGATTCAACACCTTCTGTTTCTGTTTTTGACAGCGCTTTTCCAGAAGGTGTAGAAGAAGTCGATGTCGTCTGTGAACTCAAAGAGCTTGTGGATTGTGCATCTTCTGAAGGTGTAGAAGATGGGTCTAGTGACCGCACAGCCGACCTGATGGCAGAACTGGATTTAGTGTCATCTGTGGACGATAATGTAGCGGATTCGGAACTAGTGGACGCACTGTCAGTTGAAGAACTTGCAGATAAAGTGGAAGTGCTGCTTGTAACGCTTGTACTCTTGACAGAATCGTTGATGTCGCTTTCTTCATCGCTGTCATCGTCGCTATTGCTTGAGTCACCATCATCATCATTGCTCTCGTCACCGCCACTGCTATTTCCGTCTGTCTGTCTAGAAGGAACAACAGTGTCATCGTCAAAGTCGACAATTTTAGAGCCTATCCGCCTATGATTCCGCACTCGATCGACGTCAAGCATATGTGTGGTTGTTGATTCGTTATCCGAGTCTGCGTCTGGATCATTATCGTCGTCATCGTCGTCGTCACCGTCATTGTTCTTAGAACCGGCTACTCCCTTGCCACCAACAATGACAATACTGCCTTGGCCCTTGCCGCCCACGGTAATACTGTTGCTTTCTGTAATCGGCTTACCGTTGATAGTGATTGCGTTGGACGGAATATGGAACACATTTTCCAATATACTGGCTAATCCGTTTGTGTTTATATCACCCTTGCCCCCTTGCTCCTTGTCTTCCTGGGGAGTTGGCACTGGCAATCTGGATCCGTTGGAGATAAATGGTATTATTGGCGTGTTTTGCTGAGACAGGCTGTCAACCAGCATAGCAGGCGGCTTTTCGGCAACTAGCGGGGGAGGTGTGATAGAGATAGAGTCAGGCGAAGAAGGCAGCATCAGAATTGACTCGGTTGTCATAGAAATTTGAGGTTCCTGTGCGGGCAACACTGCATGTGTTGGGTGCAATAAAATAGTTATCACCGGCCGTTGAGATTCGTGTATGATACTGGGCTGTGCTTCTTGCTGGACAGAATGTGGCGACTTGAAATGGGACCAGGCAAGGAGAGAAGATGTTGGTGGCGACGAAGGCGTTATTACTGTAGGTGGTGTCGATGTATACGGCAGATATGCTAGTGGCGGAGAAGAGACCAAGGGCATATGCGGCTTTTGAGTCGCAACGTCACGGGAGCTTGACACAGGAGTAGTTTCAATAGCTGGATACCCAGCCGTTCCGTCAAGATAATCTGGAACAGCTGGATCAGGTGGTAAACCAGTGAAGGGGCTTTTGTGAGTTGCGCCTAATGACAGCGATATAGGGCGCAAACCATCCACTGTTTTGTGTTGCTGGGATGGCAACAGGCGACCCGGTACAACAGAAGAGCTTCCCAGCTGTGGCAACGGTCCTCGCGACAGATGAGGCATTGAGTATTGGGGACGTGCGCTAAATGTAAATGGTGGGCTGCTTATTCCCTTTACTGAAAGAGGGGTTGGAGGCGGCAGTCCATAGAACCCAACAGAAGGAGAAACTGTTTTTGTTGCTAACAGTGAAGCAGCATTCTGTATGTGGAGAATACTAAGTAGCTCCATTTCGTCCAGGGTTATTTCATGGCGTTGTACCGCAGAAACAAATAGTGTTTTTGAATCAGGCAAATGAGACGAGGTTACAAGCGCCTCAGTGAACTCTTCCACAGAACTAGAGGTCTTCTGGCTTTCCGGCGGTGCATTGGCAACTCTAAAAATAGGAGCAACTTGTGCAGACTCGTCTGAGCCGTTGACAAATGAACCAATTGTTATTGCGGCATCAATGTTGGATGTGTCTGAACCTTCGGTAAACTTGATTGCGAATGTTGGCATAACAACATTAACAGAGAGCACTCTCGGCGCCGATGATGTAGGAATTTCAATAGACTGCTCACTTAAGCCAATTGATTCGTCGCTACTCGTGCTTTCAGCCTCAACGTTTGGATGCTCGGTCAAATGAAGGTTGATCTTTTTGAATTCTAAACTGTCCTGATCCTTACTTTGCTCGTTGTGTTCATTAGCAGAATTCGGAGACAAGGATGGTGCTTGTGCTGTGCTGCTGCTGGTCTCGTGTTTTGCAACAGAAGCATCACTGTCGCCATTGGATAAAGCAAGCTGTGTTGGAGTTTCAAGAAAGGTAAGTGTCGTAAAGGCCACGATTGCCATTTCAGAGTCTTGTTCAGACGCAGAGTTTGTAGACTGAGTGTCAGGCAATGCCGTTATGACCCCCGGTGCAAGAAGCACAAATGCAAGTGCACCTATTAATGCTCTCATTTTCGGTTGATACTATGTTTACTAACGATATGCTGATAATAACGATGAAGAAAGATAGCAAGGATGACCAAAGGAAAACAAAGAATATTGCAGCGTATATCAGAAAAATAGAGGTCGAAAATCGTTGTAGTGAGAATCTATCAGCAATCGAATGGCACAGACAAGAGAAAAAACATGCCAGGATTCAGATGGATAGAATAAGCAACGTTAGTGCTACACCCTCCGGAACAAAGTAAAGTGGATGTCAAGGGATCAGAAAATATGACACTATATATTTGGGATTCATTCCAGCATTCGATGATCATATGAACACTCGGTCTATATTTCAAGGCATATATCGCTATATGTTTTTTAATAAGCACGTTTAGCGGAAGTAGCCAGCTATTGTTATGTTATATAAGCATCTTTTCCCCAGATTCGGTACAAAAATAATGGCAATGGGTTGCAAAGAGCGTAACAGCTGCTAAATATGCGTTCTCGCAGTAAAAATAGGATTTTTTGGTCGCGTTTGCAGACACTTGCTCCACATACCTAATTGCACTGCCAACTAATAAAAAACAGTAGTAGTGTTTGAATTTTGGTAGGCTTATTATTATAGACAAATTTGCATCAAAGCGCACTTCTCCGGTCGGTTTGTTTTCTTCTTTCCACGGACAGCTAGCATTCAATGCAATCTCTTCGACTAGTCCTTGGGATCTTGTTTACCAGATGATGCATTAGGAAGCTTGGGTGCGCCTGCAAGATTTCCGACAAGATACGCAGCGTCAACGCCGCCTTCTCTAAATGTCTTTCTTTTTTCTTCACCAAGAACAAGTCGTCTAAATACGATATTCGAGAATACAGCTATCAACGGGATCGTGACAATAATTACCGTCCAGCATAACCGGCGTCTAGACATGCCTAAAAGCTCGTCTTTGGGAAGCCTGTCCAAACGTGGAAGGTCCTGATTGCCAAACTTGAAGCCTTTTCTCCGCATCGAAAGGAGAGGTCTTGTGAATATCATCGTTGTTCTGTATTATGTTTACCTGTCGCTTGGCGTTTAGGTAAAAATAAGATTACTATTAATATGTATTCCAAAAAGACAAGATGCAAAACGTGGAAAACGAGTATCGCTAAATAATAATTGAGACGCCAATTGAGGAAGAAAAAGAAAAGAGAATAATAATAATAAAACTGCTTTATGCAGATTTATATGGCTGATAAGGAAAAGCAAACAGATCTAATCACACAGACGCAAAGCAAGGTCCAAGAGATAATCTTTTTATTTAGGCTCAAAATATAGAAAGGTGAAGGAGGAAAATGACGGTTGTCGTGGCCTGTTACATGCAACCACATTTTAGAAAGCCTCAGCAGGAGCAGCGGCTGCTTCGGGAGCACCAGCCGCATCAGCCGCAGGAGCAGCGGGCTCAGCGGCGATCTTGGATTCGGAGACAGGAGCATCAACCGAAACCTCGTCCTTGCCATCGTTGTCAAGAATGGTGATGACATCGGGCAGAGGGTTCTTGGGGCCAACACGGCCAGTGGGGTCGTGGTCGAGCATGATCTTGACCTTGATACCCAACACACCCTGCTTCATCTCGACATGGCGGACGGCAGAGTCAATGAACTCCTTGGCGGGGTTGCCGGAATGAAGCATGAAGCCCTCGCTGAACTTCATGGCCTTGGCACGAGCAGCGCGCAGCTTGCCCGAGACAATGACTTCGCAACCCTTGGCACCCGACTCCATAACGTAGCGGACAACAGAGTAGGCGGCGCGGCGCACAGCAAGACCCTGGAGAAGCTTGAACTTGAGAGATTCACACTGGGAAACTGCGCTCAGACCACGAGCGGCGACCTTGTCGGCATAAAGCTCGACGGTGCCATCGGGGAAGTTGAAGCGCTTCTGCACAAGCGAGGTGAGCTCGCGGATGCGACGGCCCTTGACACCAAGGATGTCCTGGGTGTGGTTGGCACGGATAATAATCTCAGTGCAAGCGGGGGTAACACGGACCTCGCAGCCCGAGTAGCCCTCGGCAGCCAGCTCGCGCTGGAAGAACTCGTTCAGCTCAGCGTAGAAGACGCCGTCAGCCACAAACTACACGGATCAACATACACAAAGGCGTATACGACAGCACATCGTAGAATCAAGTGCAGCAAGATGCAATGAGAAACATACGTATTAGTACAGAACAAGATCTGGGTATTTGACACAAAAACCGAATCAAGAGACTCATCGACTCGTGTTGGTTGATACAAGATCGCTCGGCAGCAGTGGATTGTCAGGTATTGGCAATTGATAGGACAAGTCAGTTGAGGATTCCAGGATATCGTGTGTGTGGAAAAGATAGTAAAACTTGAATGCATTGGCCTCAGACCTAAAAGGGATCAAGCTTAAGACCTTGGCAGGCTATGTGAATACGCAAAGAAGCAAATCATATCTTCTGCAGATATTCAACAATGCGGTGCGCGGCGGTTATTGGCGATTTGCGCTCAGAAACAAATCCTATTCATTGTGCCAACCGAGTGAGTCTGTCAGAAATTATGTTAACTGCAGCCCAACTGAATTCGGCGGAACTCAAATAAGAGGTGCCAGATGCAACGAGTAATCATCATGGCAAATGCCGCCGCCGCCCCTGCTTTAAATAAATTTGCTTTGGTTTCTAGCTGCCAGTGATTTCAAACAAGCAGAGACCCCTCAACCATAGCTTATGAAAAGCACTGTATAAGTTAAGAGCGCCAGTTGCCAAGTACCGAATTTGGCGAATCCTGGCAATTCCTCTCAACTACATGCAACATTCAACAAGAAGCTGCGTGTTTTGTACATGGTGCATCCGTATCACCAAAATACGTAAGCAGAGTGTTGAGTCGAATCCAACAGACGCAAAAATACAAATCTACTTGTCGCATCCATCCCTCTTTGCTGAAAATCAGACTAGTCGCATCAATCCGCCAAAACCCTCCGCATCCATCGCGCTACCTCACGGTCGTAACATCTGTGTAGAATACAATAAAGAGTGATATTTGCCTTCTGCTTCTTGGACACCATGGTTATATTATGTTAGTTGCAGAGAAAAGAGGATGAACTAGGGTGCTTCGCTGGAGATGGCGCTCTTTTCTTGCTCTCTGGCCATTTGGGTCTTGGCTTCAAATTTTTGGCAGCCTATCTTCGCCGTTTTCAATGAGAGCATTTAACGTGATTAGAGAAAAAAAAAGGCTTGCTGTTTGTTAATCAGGATTATTGGAATTTGTGCGATCAGCCAACAGCCAATGATTTTTCCATCTTATCACCGATTTGTAATCACCGGCTTTCCTTTTCCTCATTGGGGAGAAAGCATGACTCAAAGAAAGGATGATGCGTTTTCTAAAGGTTTGCTTCCTTTTCACTTTACTCCACGAATATATTCATTATTTCCACACTCAATTAAGCCAATTACAGAACTAGAATGGCGTTTTCTGGTGGAATTCGACTCACCGACCTCAACGACTATATCACGCCTGGCCAGGAATGCATAAAACCAGTCAAGGCCAACAAGTCAGGACAAAAAGCAGATGGATCAACGATCAGAGTGGGGCAGGAGGGCGACTACTACGAGGTAACCAAAGATGGAGAAGAAACAAAACTGGAAAAGGCCAGCATCACGCTGAACGACTGTCTTGCGTGCAGCGGGTGCGTGACATCGGCAGAAACGGTTCTTATAACCATGCAGTCTCACCATGAGCTGCTTTCTGTGCTTGATGAAAACCGCCAGCTGCACGAGAGCGGCAACGGAGAGAAAGCAAAATATGTCGTAGTCACTGTTGCGCCCCAGGTGGTAGCCTCTCTTTCGCTCAAATACCAACTTTCTCCGCTTAGTGTGGCCAAACGCATGACATCGGCACTTAAGGCAATGGGCGTGTCTCAAGTAGTGGATTCGGCGTTTTCGCGTGATCTTACGTTGGCAGAATCTGCGCGTGAGTTTATAGAACGATTTAGAAAGAGCGAGGGCAAGCTACACGGCGAGCAGAGCGGTGCCTTGCCAATGCTAGCCAGCTGGTGTCCGGGATGGGTATGCTATGCGGAAAAGACGCACGCAGAGGTTCTTCCCTGGATGAGCACAACAAAGTCGCCGCAGCAAGCGATGGGATCAGTTGTCAAGGACTATCTGGCTAAGAAGCTGCAGCTGACTCCAGACAGGATCTACCACGTTGCGGTTATGATGTGCTATGACAAGAAGCTTGAGGCGTCAAGAAACGACTTTTACAACGACATATACCGGACACGCGACGTAGACTGTGTGATAACAACCGGTGAGTTTGATCGGCTGCTTGCAGAGACTGCGACATCGCTTAGCACGGCATCTGAAGCGCCATTGGATTCGCTGTTCAAAGTGCAAGAGCCTGGTCAGGAGCACCTGTATTCCAGCGCGGGCACATCTGCAGGCGGAGGTCTGGAGTATATTCTTTCTTATGCGGCCCGTGAGCTGTTTGGCGTTGCCATTTCCCCTGAAGAGGTTGCAAAGGCGGGTCTTGGCGAAATGCAACATCCGCTTTTGCAGGCCAAGGCAGTGCGTAACCAGGCGGATCATCGTGAGATTACGCTGCTTGATCCCAACACGAATAAGCCGCTGCTGGTGTTTGCAACCGTCTACGGCTTCCGGCACCTGCAGAATCTTGTCCGCAAACTCAAATCAGGACGCTCGGTGTACCACTATGTAGAGGTTGCCGCATGCCCCAGCGCA
Organism: Coemansia sp. RSA 1200; assembly: GCA_027578915.1. Classification (NCBI taxonomy): domain Eukaryota; kingdom Fungi; phylum Kickxellomycota; class Kickxellomycetes; order Kickxellales; family Kickxellaceae; genus Coemansia; species Coemansia sp. RSA 1200. Next base: position 118,154 of record JANBTT010000015.1, read on the forward strand.
TGCTCTAACGGCGGAGGACAGATACAACCCGATGACCCCAGTCCTGCAGCAAAAAAGCAATGGGTGGCAGAGACTGAGCGCATATATAGAACGGCAGCTGAAGAGCTCCAGCTTCCAGAGAAGAATGACATGCTTGGCAAGCTGATCTACGACTGGTTTGGCACTGAAGGGCTTGACTCGGCTGCTGCACGGCAGATACTGCACACGGAGTTTCATGGTGTTGCAGCTGAGGTGAACCCGCTCGGAGTGAGCTGGTGAGAATGGTGCAATGGCGTGGGTGTCCAACGTGTGAGATCACTTGCTGCATCTCGCAATGAATGGAACATGCGCTATTTATTTTCTTTGTGTAGTTTTAAGAACAAATTGTAAAAGTTCACAGTAAATATGTGAAACAGGATAATAGAGGCTCAAGAGCAGGAGCCATGTGCTGTTTTACTTGATATTATGTGCTGTGCACACGAGCAGGCAAGAATGCACCGCACGTGCGCTTTGGTCACATTCTGCATGCTCACAGAAAATGGAAAAAGCGTAAAAACTGGCTTATCTGAGCCCATCTGTAGGCTCTGTAGCTTGAGAACAAAAGGGACAATTAAAACAAAAAAGCTGTGAAGAGGCTTTTGCGAGTCTGGCTCTGGAACACATCACAGCGTGCGGAGAATTGAAAGATTGCATTTCTGCTTTTCATTCTCTGCTAAAGAGAAAGCAACCAAGCAACTGTTGCAATCCCCCAACCGTGTGGCCCTCAAATATACTGCCATGTCTTTTTTAAGGGGGGGCAGATTCAGGCCATCGATAAGGAGAACAGGGGGAAAACGCAAGCCTGGGCCAAGCCAGGATTTTCATCAGATAGAGCTTGTGAATTAAAAAATACGAGTCACCACCATCAGTCTCAACTGCTGATGTGGGTCTGATGTTGCCCGCTCAAGTCCGGTCAAGCCACCACTTCATTCGCTTTCCTGCAAGTGTCGGAAGTGCAATAAAACATTGTATCTGGAAACACCACAGAGATATGCACCAGCTACATGTTTTCACCTCCTTTTTAGTTCATACGCCTCGAGCCCAGTGATCCGATCTGCACAAATATATTGGTCATCTTTCTAAGCTGATGTATCGGAGAAAAAAGCAAACGAGGGAGCTGGAAAACAACCCGACCAAGATCGATAACGGCGAAAATGCTCAGACGACACGCTAGCCCTCCATTTGTATTTTTAGAAATATCTGGTTGTTTATCCACCCAATAGCAGTGACCTGAACGATTTTGTTTCAGCATGGTCCATTCATTACTTTTCTGATTCTCCTTTGTATTGTCATATGCATTCTTTACAAGGAATAGTGGCAGCAGAAATATACATCGCACAAGCAAGAAAGAGGACAGGCAGAATGGGTGCTATGTGTGGAAAAAAGACAGTGCGCCTTTGTCACAGATTGTTTTTGATTTCGACATCCACTTGACAAATTGCTCTATTATTGCCAACCATGCCAGCAGTCATGGTGCATTCTAGCCCTTGTCGACACCTTCCCACATGTTCTCAGCATTATCAAAAGCGGCCAGCATTCGCGTTGTGACCATTTATTATTTCATCCTGTATTTTTTCTCTTACCGACTGCCCAGGTATAAAAGTTGCACTGTTCGGCAACATTTCACGGTCTTGTTTTTTTTATTTCTCTAGCTATTATATTACTTTGCCGTCTTTTGACTATTTACTTTTGTGTTGCACCAGCATACACCAGAAATACAAACATCGGTTGTGTTAGCCCAAAGTGCGTATCTGCTTCCTCTAGGACTGAATACAAAAGCAACAATGACTATTATCGCCACCATTCCCGGTTCCCCCTCGGACATCTTCAGATCGTCTGCCACTCTGCCCAAAACCCGTTCATCTACCTCCCTAAAATCGGCGACTACAAGCACGGACAACGACGGCATCTCAGCAAGTCCCACCCTGTGCAACCTGGAAAGAGCCGAAAGCATTGAGTGCAACTCCGAGAACAGCCGTGAGATTTCATTTCTGGATCTTTCCCCTACAGAACTCAACGTTTCAGAAGCCCTCGGCTCACGCGCATCTGAGACAATTGAATGTGTTCGCATCAACCGCTGCCGGATGACTGGCGAGGGCTTTGCATTCATTGTTGATTCCCTGTGCCAACTCGACCTGCCTAGTCTTCACACTGTGGATATTTCCCAGAACCACGTTGGTGGCGCACAAGCAGCCTATGCCTTGCAAAAGCTCCTGACTCATGCGCCAGCTATTCGCTTCTTGTATCTGGGGTGGAACCAATTGGCTCTATCGGACTTGAAGCAGCTGGCGTCTGTGCCTTCTCATAGATTTAAAGTAAGCTACCTCGACCTGCGCTCAAACCCGCTTTCCGCCCAACAAAAGACCAAAAGCAGAAAGGATTCGCTGGCCAGGACAGCAATCTCAAACAATGCCTTGTGTGCAAGGTGGATTGATAGCCTTGTCGAATCGCTCCCAGAGCTCACTCATGTGCTTATGGCCCAGGCGTTTATAGACGACCAAACACTCTCGGCATTTATGAGCGCACTCACCCATCCCAAGTCCCATGTCGAATACATTGGGCTTGAGTGGGTTGGTCTCGGCAGTAGACTATCTACGCTTAGTACTATTATGATAGGACTTGCACCCACGCCATCTAATGCCTCTACTCGGTCGCTACATTTGAATCTAGCCGCAAACAATCTTGGCGACAGCGGCATTGAAGTTATCTCACAGTCAGGCGCAAAGCTCACTTCACTTACACTCGCTTGTAATTTTGTCACTGAACGCGGCACAGGGCTTTTGGCAAAGTGGCTTCCGGAATCCGGGTTGACATCTTTGGATCTTTCAGACAACTATTTTGGTGACCAAGGGATTGTATCCTTTTTGGATCTCGACACAGTGCGCAAGAATCCAGATACGTTTGCAACAGAGTTGAAATTGCTCGGTCTCAATAGCTGCTGTCTGAGCGACATATCCCTGCGCATGCTTAGCGAGGCTTTGGAGTACAAGTGGGCGCCACTCGAGACCCTGCGTATTCTTCGCAACAGTAGAATTTCACCAGGAGCAAAGGTTACAGCATAATTATTTGCGTCTGTCTACTCTAAGCTTTATTTTCCTTTTGTAAAATTTTCTGATTATGCATTCCTTGCATTCTATATTAACATTAACATATTAATCCACTTGCCAAACACGTTTGTTTTTTGTGGTAATAATTGTGATGCAAAATGTAAAGCTGAAGGGAATGGCAAAAATTCAAAAAAAAAATATTAGTGTTGTTGCCTTGTTAACAAAATAAAAAACAAAAAAGGACGGTAAGAACAAACTATAACCCAAAATAAAAAACCTTGCAGCATTCTTGCGTAGAAATGAGCAAAACAGCATGAGAAAAAGAGGCTTAAACATAATGGACTCTGCTTTTATGTCTTGTGGTTGGCAAATATTTCCGCTGGAGTGCTAGCATTTCTAAAGTGATGTGCATTTATAGACGTTGTCTGACCCGACTCCTTCATTATCCAGCCCATTGAAGAGTCCATGTCGCTTGGTCTATGCGATTGCACATGGGCCGAGGACAGACTACTTGCTACAGGAGCAGGGATCTGAAAGCCTGTGTCGGTAAGCGTCGCAGAGGCAAGACCCATGCTGATGTTGCTAGCAGATGCCAGTCCAGTTACTTCCGGTTGAACACGACCAATTGACAGCGGATCTAAGCTTACAGGTTGTATAGTAGGGATAGATACTGTGGTGAGATTGGACAAGGATGGCGGTGGATAGTTCAAGGAAATAATGCCTCCTGCATTGTCTATTGTGGCTGTACATGGCAAGGTCGAGTCGGCGGGATATTGGATAGAAGTCATTGGGGCAAATGGCGAACTGTCGCTTGTGGTAAATCCGCTACTATATCCCAATGGCGAAGAGGCAATATTGCTGCTGTTGGTGCCACCACTACTGCCACAACTACCAACAGCGCATGTACTTGTATGATGTGATGGGACCTGGATCTGATTCATGCCATGAGATTGCATGTGGGGGATTCCGCTAAGACCATACGGTCCAGATGTAGAAGAATTAGCTGCTACATTTCCATGGGGTGGCTCCATCATTTTGCCGTTTGTAAGATTTTGCAATGACTTGCTGTTCAAATATTTATTTTGCTGTTGCTCAAGCACCCCTTGATGCGCAAGCAAGTGGGAAAGACTATCCGGTGTCGTGATTATCGGCCCAGACATCATGCTTGTGTTTGGACAGACAGCTGCAGGAAAGTCGTCTACCATAAATGGCCGGCATATTGGCACAGCTGGGGTTAGGGGTGGATCGGCGATGACACGGGATACAGGAACAAACTGCGGGCTGGAAAACATGTGTGATGTATGTTCATTTGGGCCGGCACTGGCATAGATTGGCGAATGTGGACTGAATGAAGTGCTACTCGGGTCAGGAGTGGCCAAAATATCGACAGACAGGTTTTCATTTTGATGCCGCTGCCATTGGTGTTGTTGCTGCTGTTGCTGTTGTTGCTGCTGCTGCTGCTGCTGCTGTTGCTGCTGTTGTTGTTGCGCAGCTTCAAAAACAATGTTTGATTTATGATTACGTGGATCATTACTCATCTCATCAATTGTTTTTTGTAGACTGCCGCGCACAAAATGGAAAACTACATGCAAGTAAAAGCCCAAATGGTGGCACAGAAAGCATGTTTTAGTAGAAGTCGAATAAGAATGCATGAGCATAGTGATTATTGTACATTTGTGTAGTAATCTAGCACACAGTATATTATGCAGATTGTCCAATTCCAAGCAGTGGTAAAAAGAAAGACCCGCTGTATGTATATATATGCGGAAAGAGGAAACCAGCATAAGGAAATGCATATATTAGCGTGAAAACACATGAACTTGAAGAGATAGGCTTCGGAGGGCAAGAGTAGAGATAGACAAGAGCCATCTTTAAACATAATTGTTCAGTCAATTTCAAAACCGGTGTAAATAGAAATAGTCAACAACCCGGCAATTTTGTCTTCAGTTGCTGAATTCCGGACAAAATTTGCAAAGAGACAAACGGCCTGAATCAGTTTCAAAGAATGGGAGAGGTGTCGCTGATTAGATTCTAAATGTTGGAATACCTCTGGCTTTTTCACATTCTTTTTTTAAAAAAAAGAATGCACAAGCCAGTGTCAAAATCTAATGTGTGGGGAACGCAACGCAGAGATCGCTAGAGCATTCTCTGAACACAAATAGAAAAATGAAGAGGGTCTAATTATGAGTTCTGCAGGATATGTATCAAGTTGTGCCAATCCCAAGGATCAATAAAGGATAGTGCTAAAGAGGCAAGGAAGAGAAAAACATATACACCCTTCTTGAAAACAAAAAGTGTCCTGAAAGATAAACTCTCAGCTAGCCTCATGTGAAACTGCTGGCACTTTTATCCACATATCCATGTGTTGTGCATTATCCATGAAGTATCCGAGAGAGGGACAAAATGCCGAAGGTGATAATAATAGAACAACAGGATCAACCCAATTAATGTGTATCTAAACACGTTTGGAGCTTTGCCAATACTCCAAGATGCCACCCTTCAAGACAACGGAAATTTAAAAGAAGAAAACAACCAATTGGTTCGCAGGATCTGCCACTTGTGTATATTTGCAAGAGCACTTTGTCGTCAATATAACAGGGAGGCTTTGTAGAAACGGCAAGAAAACGGGGGAGATAAAGCACTCATACGTGCAGGAATTATAACCCAATGCAGAAACAACAATACAAAACAGGGATACTAGCGATGGATGAACAGAGAGAGGGAGGGGAGTAAGGATGAGCTACCCAGCCTCCCGTGCTGCTTTGACGAGGACAGCAAATTTGCCCCTTGCCGTTATTAGCCAATCATTTTTGCGCACCAAAGAACAGAAGCAGCATACACCTGGATACGCGATTATATATAAAAGCAAGCAGCAAACTGCAGCTTTCGGCTTGTCGCAGCAGGTGTCCGAAAATTGCTTGCGCTCACCAAAGAATGCCAATAAGAAAGTCTCAACATATAAAAGTGTCAGTTTTGAAGAACATTAGGCGTTCCCATGGTTCAATTCCAATAAAAGAGATAGAATAAATGCATGCTTGACACGATGAATTGAATAGTGAACGAGGAAAGAATGACTTTTTAAAAAGGAACAAGTATGGCAATAATCCAGAATTCGTTCAACGCTTATTCCAGCTATGAGTTGGATGTATTATACTTGTGGTGATCACAAAAAGAGTAATGAGCAGTTTACAAGCTAGCAGGGGTGCATTTTTTGGTCTGCACACTGCTAAGCTGATTCTGCTAGTCCTGGGTAAGCATTTGACAGCAATTGTTATGAGAAAAAAAGGAAAAAAGCCAAAGATAAGAGCAAGGGGATTGAACATGGCAGCATAATGTGGGAGATACGTTAGCATGGTACTTACCATCGGCATGGGCACTGGGGAGGTGGTTCACGAGGTTTTGAAGTATGTTTAGCAAGTTTTTGGCCTCTGGTGTGCTGAAAGCAACGAGGTCCTCTTGAGGGATTTCACTTGTCGAAACCGAATTTGGCTGGGGTATCCTGGATACATGCTTCAAGGTAGATGTCGGTGGTGTTGGTTGTGGAGCGATACGTGGAGCAGCAATATGATGCGCTTCCAGGGAATTTGTAGTGGTCATCGGAGCCCCTGATACAGTGGATTCATGAAGCTCTGCTGTGGCTAATGAGGCAAACGGCAGTAGGCCTGGAACTGGTGGGAAGCCCGGGGTTTTGTTGTGGATATCGCTGTTTGGTCTCTTATGTATCTTGCTGTGAATATGTGAAACCAGCTTGCCATTTCTTTCAAGCAACTCCAAGCCATATTGCTTTTTACTCGACTGGCGACGCACAATAGTCGACACTAGGTCTGGTCTATCCCGTCGAAACATACTGTGCATAAACACCGTAAAGCCATTGAGGTCTTTGGACTTTCGGCCATCGGTGGTTCTTGTGAATCCGTAGAGATGAAGCTGGCGACTAAATGATTTAAACTGCTTGGTTGTGGAAAACTCTGGCAGCACTTCAGCGGCTACCTTGATAGGGTCTTCAATAACTATTGCAGTCCCTTCTTTGTTCCAATGGATAGACGTGTACTTGCCAGAACAAAGGATACTATATGGGATAAAACACACACAAACAAACACTTGAATCTACTTTAATAACACATACAGCTCGTTGAAATATATATACCCTGATGTATGAGACAGCGCTACAATCAAACAAAAGTAGCACAAATGAGATTCGTACCTGTGCAACTTGTCTGTGAATCTTTTTTGAGGCTTGGTTAAGCTTGAACTGCTATCTCTCCTTTTGGAGACATATCTGCTGCTGCTAGATTTTGGCATTCTCGTTCTGTAGTGTTTAAACGACGATTGTATGTGTCCAATGAAAGAGTGTTAGACGATATAAGCTTTTAGACTATTCGGCGTGAGAAACAACAGCCGCCTGCTGTACGCAAAGCTGTATGTACTTGTGGATATTGCTATTGAATTAGTCAGAAAACTAAGTGGTAGAGATGAATATAAAAGTTGTAGATGGTCTGAGATTGCTACAATGGCTTGTACAATTGATTCAAGGCAATACCGCCCAAGAAAAACAAGTATACACGAGATGGGCAAGCAGCCCAATGGTTCACAATATTATAATCTGGAAAAATAATTGTAGAAGCGCGAGACATGAATGTTCGGCTCCTGGCAGTAAGGAATGCGTTTAAATGTGGAGGAAATAGGGAGGCACCAAAGAAAATATAATAGGAGCAACAAAGATGCCCGACAGAGACGAATAGGCTTCTTGATATAGCACTTTCTTCAGAAGCCGCCAACTGGCATTCTCTTCTTTTTTTCCTTTTGAGTACCTGAGGGTGCTGCCTTTAAGCAATGGAATGAACAAGCCAAATATCCAAAGCACTAACAAACAAATAATCTGGCCGACGAATTGCGGGTTTTCCACCACCAAATATAACCTGCATGTCTAGGCAAAAAAAAGGAGGAACAGCTGGATGCAGATGAAAGGCAGACCCGCTGAAGCAATAAAACAACTTCTCATTGCAACAAACACAGGGCTGCGGGGCAAACAACAAATAAGGCAATGTGAGAGAAGGAATGGCTGTTGGGTGCCTCAGTAAAATAAAAGACAAAATGGACAGAGACATGAAGATGGCGAATCAACACAACATCAAACCTTATGAGGAGGGAACATACACATGCATGTTCTGCTGCTGCATAAGCCCAAGAGATAGGTGATGTTCATGGGGGAGTGTATCAACACACCCGGTAAGCAACACCCCCCTTCTCCTTCAATCTGTCGTCTTTTTATATGGATTTTCTGGGTGTCGTGTAAAACACCCTTTCACTTTTTTTTTGTTCTGGTAGACAAAAGGCAGGCCCCCAAACATGCTGCGAAGAAGACTGCAAAAGCAGATCCCTGAGCCAATACAGGGTCCAACAGGCTTGTGTCTGTTTGAGCACAAACACACAAACACACACATCTTTCTTTAAAGCTTGCACATCTGCACACCACGAAAAAGTACCAGCCTGCTTTTTCAGTATGACGGGTGCTACGACGGGATACAACTCTCTGCTTACTACTAGGCATATGTGCTCTTTTTATCCTATTTTCTATACATATTTCACAGCAGCAATGTGTTCTTTTTTGTGTATTTTTGTAAAGTTATTTCTTATTTGTATATTCCCAAATTGCAACCGGATATGGCCATGTATGCTCAGACTACTCAAGTGGTGCAAAAGCTTTGGCCAGGAGCGCTACAAGTGGGCAAGCCCTTGCATTATTACATGGCCTTGCTGGCATTTTCTGCTTATTTTGAGAAACAAGGACAATGACTCAAGCTGAACACGGAGCGGCTTGACAAAGGTAAGCTCTGTTGAAAGAAAAAGAATATGGAATACCTTGCCGGTTTTTTGTCTTATTCTCTTGCTGTTGTTGCAATTTTCTTGCCAGAAAGCATTAAAAAAGATAATAAAAACGCGTATACCGGCATACAACACGATTTTGTTGAGGCATAAGATTACACGTTGTTGGGCCTGAGGTTGTATACCTTTAGTTGTACTGACAGCGTTGGGCAGTGGGTTGTGCAAAATTGGATTAGGTGCCAGCGCTTAATCTGAAAGGCCAATGTTAGCTTGGCATTGGATTTTTTGTTTTGTATATGTCAGGTTCGGAATAAGGAGCAAGAAAAGGGACCGACTCATAGTTTTGTATATTGTTTATATTATAGCCACACAAATAGTCAATTTATGCACCACTATTGTGTCTATGGTGATTGCCTTTGCTTTTGCCTTTGTTGTTGTTGTTGCTGATGCTGCTTGTCGTTTAATATGTTTCTATATTTATTTTGCAAGTTGTTCTAAGCATTGTGGGCAAGTGAAATACTTTGCCTCTTTCCCAACATTCCTAGACGTATCCCCCACCATTGTGGCTGCTCGGTATGACACACGCTCATGTTCATTTAAAAGTGGACACCTATTAACACAATGGACAAGTATGCAATATAGTACCGCCAATTTGACAAACGTATATCCCAACATAAAGCCTCTTTTCTAGTCAACAACCGTTTTTTTTGTTGTTGTTTTCTTAATGATATGCATATTTCCGCTCGTACTTGGATTAGTCACATCCTTATTCTATTGAACGTATGGCGTGCACCATGGTATAAAATTGCGCTGACAAAAGCTAAAAACGGTATCATGCCAACCAACAATGCGTGAAATAAGGAAGCCATGTACCTGAAAACGCAAACAGAAGAGCTGTACGCATTTTCTTTATGCGTGAATGCAAGCTGTTTTTGCAACATTGGTATGTTCACTTTGCCTTCTTTTAACAATGAAAGCAAGAAAAGGCAAGGTCATACGCTAAAAGAACAACAAAAAGCAAAAGTATCGTGGTTTTACTTTTATTTTGCTGTCTATCCAGTTGTTTGTTTCTCATGTCATTGATTTATTTTAAGGTCATACGTGCATAGTGTGCGAAGGAAACAAAAGATGCGAGATCCATGAGAGCAACTGAGCATTCCAGTCAACACAATCAGTCTTTTGTCTTTGCAAATAAACATTGGTAATGAAAAGAATATATGAAAAGTAGAGCTGCGGCAACACATTTAATAAATTATATAAACCAAGATTCAGCGCTTATTTGTACACGTGTTTTATATGCCTTCTGAAGAGGCGTGTAATGCGTTGTGCTGTTGGAGTCTTGCCACCACAACTTTTATACTTTATTGCAGAGTTTAATTTTATTAATGAAAATGTGGTAATCATTGCCGATATAAAGTAAGCTATGCAAAAGCCAACTGGATTGCTCAGCGTTGCCATTCGCTTAGACATGACACATTAAGCCACCTGACAGTCTTGATTTTTCATGGAATGGGCACAAGGCGTACAAGTCATATGCATATTATAACTAACACGGATGTGTAAAATGTAGGTGCTGGGAGGTTACTTCTTTGTGCAAGCGAATAGTAGCATCTGCCTATATATCCACTCTATTATTTTATCTTGAAATATTGACAAGAGTACATAAAACAAAAGATGTCCAATTTATGTGCGCCAACCGCTTTACTCTAACAGCGGCCAACAAGCAGCAACCAATGTGTGAGAGATATTCCCATGATGTGGAAAAAACAATATATCTTTATAAAATTGTAAATGCTCCTCCTCCATATCCGTATTACTGTTATTGTCTGGAATTTGCTTAAAACGAAATGCATTCTACAGCAGGTAGGGAATTCCCATTGTTGGTAAACAGGAAAATGCAACCAGACTGACCAATGGACGCAACGCCCAAAGGGGGTGTATGCGTGAGATACTGCGCATATGTAGTGCAATTATTCTTTAAAGCATGAACGGCGAGTAAATAAGTTTAACGCTGGTAGCAAGAAATCCAATAGAATTGTCAATCTTGACCAGGTAACACTGCATTTGTGAGTACGTTTATGGCACGGTTGCATTTTATTTTGCAAAATTTGAAATACATTGAAGCAGACAGAGCGCCTTTGTTTTTATTTATTCATTGCATTGTTTCTTCTTTATTGGAGCTTGTATGCATTATTTCTATTGGAAAACAGTTTAACAACAATGGTATTGCGCTCAATTCTCCGTTGGAATGTTGGCAGTTTGTTTTTCCAAAAAAGGTTCCGTGTCATTTGGCTTTAACCAAAGTAAACAATAAAAGCTATGCTGATAATTACATAATCTCCGGTTATTTTTATGATTGGTCGTCATATCTTCTTTTGTTGTTTATAATGAAAATTCTAACGGCCGGTTTGCAGTGTGGGTTTACTCTAACAGTGTAGTGTGTATTTTAAAGATCCAAGTAAAGGAGAAGCAATGCAATTTTTTTAATTATCCAAACTGCTATTTTTCTGCAAAAATGAGAACCTGTGTTAAAACGGCCGTAATATTATTTTTCGCTAAAAACAAATAGAAACATAACTTTGTAGTATAATAATCATATAAAACAGGATAATCCATTTTTAATTGCAATTGCTTACTTTTGGTGTATGGAAGGTATGGCTGTCTTTTTTGTCTAATTGCAATTAACTTTATTGTTTAATAAAGGCCGAAAGGGTAGCAAAATCATGTCAAATCAAAATAATAATAGAAAAGCGAAATGTATAAATAAAACAACACATGTTTAATGTAGCAAATAAATATCCTTGGGGTTCATTTTCATGCACAGAGCCTGCATTTATTTGAGCTAGTGAGAGCACGCATATTGGTCAACTGTAATTAGATAAAAAGGTAACAGTTATGTGATCCTAACTCTGCAATAGTCTTTGTGAATCACTCGATCCATGTGCAAGATAATTTCTTATCTTATTTCGTCACAGTGGATTGTGCAGATAGATGATGAGAATTGGTAGTTTTGTGTTTACTTTGGGGACGTCAATAAAGGATATGTTTCAGATAATCCGTCATACTGCCGAGTACGGAATTTATTTTATTTTGGCTTATTTTTCAAACAAAATAATGTCATTCTCAGACAGCAAACGACAAGTAATTTAACACCAAAGCCATTTTTACTTCAATTTCTATTGTCGTGAGCCGCTGCATAGTTTGTGTGACCCGTTCAAAAACAATAGGATAATTGTCCTTTATTTGCAGGCAAAATGCAATGCACTGGCAGATCCTTTCCTTATCTTCGCGCCTAAACTAACAATATACGGAATAAAAGCAAGAAAAATAAATAGGGGCTTGTGCTGATCAAGTAACTGTGAGGCAAATGCATTGTATATTTTCCACGTGCCTTTGTTGCCATTATCATACGTTTGAAGAAACAGCTAGCATAAAGTATAAATACATCTGTTATGTCTTTTTCTTGTGCAATAGTCCAATTCAATCCAAGTCGTCAGATCAATGCGATTAAGCTTTAGTCAGTGCAATACGCACACAAATGAACAAAGTAAAACCAGTGTGTACGTCACTGTTCTTGATGGATGGAGGAGAAATAATTGCCGCTGATTTACTGATCCTTGCTGCAGGTGCAAAGTGGATATATCCAGCTCAAAAAGATAAAGGAATGTCAATAATCCAAGTCAATCATGTATGCACACGCACTGCTAAATTCAGGTGTATATGCGCCCAGGATAACATACGTAGTCAGAGTAAGCGTTCCAATGATTTTCCGATAAAGATGGAAAAGAAATAAAAAACAAAACAAAAAGCAACCCGCACCGTTAGCAGTGCAATTTATGTTTGTGGCTACTTGTTTGTTTTGCTTCTGACAGTTTGTGGATAAAAGAAAGACATACTGCGCACTCGTTTATGCATGGTGCACATAAAGTCACATAGGGCGATAGAATAGCATGCAATTAGCTTGCAACCATGCACCACATAGTCGTATATTTCTGCTATTTGTTAGATTTATGCGTGTTTGATTGTTCTACTCAATGTAAACAAACAAGCATATAAAGAAACTGTCTGTCTTATTCAGGAAATAAATAAGAGTGAGCATGGAAAATCTTTGTGTTATTCATTCTGCATCAATGTCAAGTGAGCACGATGTGGTTGAACAAACCTTTCCATTAAATTCGATTGAACATGTGCATTGGATGTCTTATTTATTCCGTCTTTTCTCTCTTTTGGTTCTTTAGGCGATCGTCAAATGTTCTTGTTTATTTACTCCAGTAGGTGTCTTTTCATGTTTGTTTTCTGAACAAACAAAAAATCAAGAGAAACAAGGCCCTAAATACACGGCTGGGTTCTTTTAGGTAGCCCACATCGCAAACCTTAATTTTCGCTTTGAAAACACAGACGTGGCTGTCACTCACTCAAAGTGATGCAACACAAAGAAGCAGGTGAACATGTGTTTCTACAAATTCTAGAATATTGAAATTTGTAATAGTAGATGGCATACATTTGCAACAATAAAAAAGAAAGAAAAAGACTAATAGCAACAACTACGAAAGAAAAAAGAAGGAAAAAAAGACGTTGACAATGGAATAAGTGAAGATAAAAATAATATGTAGCAAGGTGGTTTGCAACCAGTACATTGTTTTGTTGTGTTTGTATCAAGGTGCGCATATGGGCCTGTTTTTATCTCTCACAATGCGCAAGAGAGGAGAAAAGCACGGCAAAGAAGACGCCAACACATTTGACTATGCTAGCTTCATTATCAGCTGGTAAACCAGACGTCTATACGCAACGTCCTCTGCAAGAACCTGAGCAAATGTTGAATCGCGCAGATGTTCTGTAATCCCATCATGCATCTCCTCCTTGGCCTTGTCGTTGTCGGCAAGACGAATAAGACATTTTGTCACGCTCTTCAGCAGTCTGCCCGAAGGAGCCGCAACCATCTGGTTTATTACGTTGTTCAGAATAACAAGCACTGTGTGTAGTCTCTTTGGGTGCGAGGTAACGTAGTGAAAGCCCCCATCGTCCAGAATTATCTTTTGGAAGATAAAGGTGGCCACCACCTTGCACAGCTCGCTGCCAATGTCCATAATTTTGAGGCACAGAGGCAAGAACTCTGTGGCAACAAAAAAGTTGATGACTTCGTGGTTGTCGTATTTGACCAAAGCGCCAATAACACCAAGGCTTGTCAGCCGCAGATTGTCGTACTGTTTGGCCTTGCTTGTTGTGCTCAAAAAGGGATAAAGAAGCTGTGGCACGTTCGCTTTAAGAAGCTGCATACGTGTCTGCTCATGGGTGGCAACAAGCTGGAGAAGAGCCAGCGAGTTGCATGCGCGGTTGGACACGGGCATGGTGAGAGCTGGCGGGTTGAGTAACGGATATATGGCAATGATCTCCTGGTAGAGTATTGTCATTACACCGTACGAGTTCCACAGGGCGACCCCCAAGTCCGGGTTCTGATCGCGTCTCCGACTAAGCTCTGCTAGAGCCTGCTCGCGGTTGTTCAGCGAAAACAGTTCCAGCATGAGCTGGTACAGCACCTCGTTGTCCGAATTCGACGTTGTAGTTGCTGTCTGGTGATTTCCAGCCCCATTCCCACTCTCAATAGCGGCGCCGGTACCAGCGCTGTTTCCGCCATTTGTCGCTGCCGGACCGGCAAACATCCCATTCAGTATTGTGCTAGATGCAGCAGTGTTTTGCTGGCCGCCAGGTCGCGAGTAGAGCATTTGATTTTGGTAATTCATTGTTGCACTGTTTTTAGAGTATAGTGGTAATGCCTGTTGTTGCTGCTCGCGATTTTTCTGCTGCTGGGCATAGAAATTGTAGACAGAATACCCAAAATTGTGATACAACTCGATTTCTGTGCCGCCACTATTGTTCATTCTACCGCCTCCAGGCAAAGAATGATTGGAAAGATAAAAGGAGAGATAATAAGAAGCAAAGACAGACTAAAAAGAAAAGACCTCCCGCATTTGTAAAATGCAATATTTGTTCCTCAGTACGCAGTTGATATTCGCCCTTCTATCCTTTTAAAAAGAAATAGTGTACGTAATGGAAGTGGTCAGATTGAGTTATAGAGGATGAGATACAAATTAGTAATTGATTGAAAGTTAGCAGTGAAGAAAGAGGGTTTTGTGGTAAACTCACAAAAAACTTCCAAACGCAAGCGCATGTATTTTCCCCACTCCTTTTCTTCTGGCTGACTGTGCCTTGAACTTGCCAAGAGAATATTTAGTTTTTATTCTTGCAGTTGAATTGGGTTGGGCACACAAATCTTTTCTTTCCTTGGCTGTTTTGTTCCAGCACTTTTGTCTTTGTAAATCAAATATAAAGTCTGCTTCGTCTATATTAGCTGTTGTTGTCTTGTCAATTGCAACAAGAATGCCGTCTTCTACCGGGACCGAGCGCTCTCAAAGACAGTCCGGCTCATCCAGCGAGTGCGTGCTGTACACGATCCCAGGATACACGTGCGCGAAGCACCCGGCCAATATTGTATGCAAGTCGTTTAACCGGCTATTCAAAAAGTGTCCACAACAGCCCAGAGTGGAGATGGTTCTTGAAAATGGTATTTTTGTTGATATCCAGAACCACAACAAGCTCAGTGCATAGCAACCCGATCTTATTCTAGATCCCAAAGCCAAAGAAAGGCTGCAAATTTGCTGGTTTGGTTCATCACGATCAGATCAAGAACCCTCTTATAAAAAATTTTCCTCTACACGCTTTATGGAGCAATGCGCTGAGCGGTGTTTGCGATCTGCTTGGTCTTCCTTCTCTTCTCTTTCCTTTCTAGCTTAACCCATGTATTGTTCTGTCTTCTTTTTGCTGCTTTGACACGCCTTCTTTCTCACATGGCCAGCATCGTATTTCGATCTCGCATAGAACAACAGTAATAAAATATCCGACGGTTGCAGGACTTTGTTGACACAGTATGACAGTAAATAAGGCTGATGACAGCATAGACAAGCTAAGCGTTCTCCTGGAATGGTTTGAGGACAACAAGGTTACGTTTAACCAAGAGGCAATAGATATCGTATCATACAAGAAGACATCGAAATCAAAGAGCAAGAGCAATATTGTCTCGGAAGATGGGTATGGCGTTATTGCCCGGCGCGACCTACGAGATGGCGAACCACTTGTAGTTATACCCAAGTCTGCAGTTCTCTCTGCAGCGACCAGTGCTCTGGCTTCTCTGCTGTTTGAAGAGCAGATAGGCGACACGTTGGCTTTGCACATGACAATTATGTACGAGATGTCGCAGGGACGTCAGAGCCCCTGGTATGGCTACTTGCAATCGCTGCCCGAGTGCGCCGATGTTCCGCTTCTGTGGGATGTGGAGTCGAGGAAATGGCTTCGGGGAACGGATGCGTTAAGGATGGCTGAAAAAGACGAGGCTGGGCTAAAGAGGGACTTTGGTCGTCTTCAGGATGTGGTGGCCAGAAATCCACTGATATTTATTTCTCAAAACGATATTGCCTGGGACGACTATAAATGTTTCCTTAGGATCGCGAGCCTTGCTTCCTCGCGTGCATTCCTAGTTGATGTTCATAGGGGTAGCTCGATGGTTCCTTTTGCGGACATATTTAACCACAAGACAAATTCCGAGAACGTTCACATAGAGAGTGAGGAGATGGTATGTCCACTGTGTGGCGAGGCATTTGGATGCGAGCACACTGCCGGCATGGAAAGCGATGCAGAGGACGAGAACGAGGACGGAGATGATAGCGACATTGATGATGATGTTAGTATGGCTTCAGAACACAGTCATGGGGATGCAGACAGCAATGGAGGTAGCGGATGGGAAGACGATAGCGACCATGAAGAAGAAGAGGAAGGATATAGTGATGAGGAAGACGAGGAACCTGGCGAGGAGCTTCCCTTGCTTCTGGACGAAAATAGCAATCCGATCGCAGATGATACGCACCCTAGTCAAAGACAAGTCGACAGTCAAAGCGAGAGTGACAAAGATGAAGATGAGGATGATGATGAGGATGAGATGATTGATACGCTTGATATCGTCGTATTCAAACCTTGCAAGGCCAAGCATGAAGTCTTCAACACCTACGGAAAGCACAGTTCTGCTGCTCTTTTGCATCGATATGGATTTTGCGACACCAATAACCCATTTGATTCCGTTTCGCTTGACACAGAACAAGTCCTTAACCCGCTGGCTAAGCAAGTGTCTGAAAAGCGGGCTTCTGAAGTTAGTCAGTTAATAGACTTGTATGCTGATGTTCTAGAGCCGTGTCACCGGGCTAAGGGAATTGAAGAAGAGGAGGATGCGGACGAGGAAGAAGACTCTGGCGAAGAGTCCGAAAGCGATCACCCCACATCTGATCACGATGAGGACGATGACGAGGACGATGACGAAGAAGATCATGAATCCGCTGGAGACACCATGGTCACGCTTTCCATCGATGCGCCTGGTCATCCCGACCTTAACCTCGCTGCACTCCTTGTCCTGGGGCTGACAGAAGAGAACACCTTTTCTCAGGTTGCCGGATCGCAGAGTGTTTTCATGCACTATTTTCCGCGCGTGCGCAACTACTGGACTGCATTCCAAGACAGGATTGACGCTGGTGCATCTATCCAGACTGCCTATCGCGAGGCTAGCAAGGCGACTGATCTGTCCATTAAAAAGGCCACAGTAGCATCTGTATGCCGTGCTGTGGTCCAGTTAGCCGAGAAGCGTCTGGCCGACGTAGCTGACGATGAGCGGGTGCTGGGTCAGTGTCCTGCTGGAAACGCAGATGACAATCTCGCTTTACGATGGATGTCAGCCAAACAACTGCGCGAGAACGAAAGAAGTGTTCTGAAGCGTTGCGTGAAGCTGTACCAAAACATTGTCACCACACTTTCGTCATAATGATGTGGAGATTCAATAGTTGATAGATTGGTTAACTAAAATACACACTATTTATTACTAAGAGAAAAAAGAGATGAATAGACAACGTCGTTTTCAGGGGGTTTAGAGCGCTTGAGGCGATGGCTGTCACATTGAAGCACGAAGGAGCATTCCCGATCTCGCCATTACAATCTCACGTTCGTCGTCATCAATAGTCGAGTCCAGGTAGATCCCAAAAACAACCTTTCCACCGACTCTCATGCGCCGTGCCAGAGTGGAGTACGGTGCCTTGAGTGTTTTCGCCGAGTTCTGATCAATGGAGATCATCTGGCACCTTCTACATGGGCCACTGACCTTGAAGACCTGCTGAAGCCCAAACTCCACAGATGTCCACTGCAGCTCTTCGAACGGCTCCAACGCACGCCCAGCTGACCCATTGGTCGCCGACTTGACAATAATGTTAGGGCGGTACTGCATGGGGCCTGCACTAGCCGACTCAGAATGCGGATTTGTTGCTGACAACGACTCCTCGGCCACCCACTCCTCCACTTGCTGTGCGCTCTCCTGTGTCACCAAGAGAATCTGCGACTCATTTGCAAACGAGATATTGCCGCGCCTGGTGCACGACGATATGCCCTTTGCCATACCATCATTGTCAGAGCTGCTAAATGGCATAGTGTCAGAAGACGAGTCAGTCAGCTCGTCGTTCTCAGGATCGGCACTTGCCCAAAGAAGACGTGGATCGCACGCAAGGTAGCATGATACCGAAAGTGCAGACGAGAGCCAAACTGATATTTCGTCCGACAAGATGCGCGAAACTTTCATCGCATCTCCACAAACGCGGGACTCAATCCCTTGCAGCGCTAGGTTTTCAGGAAGCAGACTGACTTCTAGCGGCTGCAGGTCTGGAAACTCTAGGATAAGAATCAGACGCTCAACATCGATACGTGTCCGGATGAGCGCCATGTTTGGGTATCTCTTTTGCTGCATTGGAATGGTGCTGTTTTCGCGCATTACTATAAATGACCTGTCGAATCGAAGGCCAAACCGAGTGACAGCCCAATCCACCTCACCAGGCACAACCCAGCCATGGCACGACTTGACTGGATAGATCACCACTTGGTCGATCTCGACCTGCAGAGTATCTTGATCCGTAGCGTCACCACTGCCTGGTCTGGAGAATATCTGTGTTGGGGAGGCAGCGAGCGTCTGGCTGCTGCATTTCGACGTTAGTTCGTAACCATGCCCAGTAAACTCTGGCGTTACTCCCACACTCGTTTTCTTGGCAGTGGACACCGTGCACATGCTGGTGAAAAGCAAATAGTCTTTGAAATGGCGAGCCAGGAAGCTGCAGAACAAGTCAATATCGGTCTTGCTGGTCATAGCGCCAAAAGAAATTCGCAGCGCACCAAGAGGCATTCCATTCACAAGATCGTGGTCGTCGCCGCAGACGAAGCCCAGCGACGTGTACTCTACGATTTGGTCGGCGTCGAGCCCAAGCCATTTTTGTGAAGCACCGGGATTGCAGAACCTTCCAGCACGAAGGGCTATTCCTGCCATGACAGCCAGCCTCTCCACCTCGACATAGCCAACGCACCGTCCCTGCGCATCCTGGACGTTGAAGGCAAATGTTGGGCCGTAGTCGCTGCTTTCTGTGTGTCCATACACGCGGCATAGTGGCAGGCCGTTTGAATGGTGGAGTGCGCCTACCGTGTGCTCTGCATAGCGGGTGACAGAGTCGACGTGTGCAGAGACTCTGTTGATAGACCCGTAGTTGCGCGCGTGTGCATCCAGTGCATGGTGGAGAGACACGATGTCCTGGAAGTTGACTGTGCCATCTTCCATGCGCGACTCGATATCGTGACGGAAACTTTGCCACTGTCTGTCGTACACGAGCCCGGCAACAGTACCGCCGCCAAAGAAGCGCCGACTGGTATTCAGAAACGGAACCGACGAGCGCTTGATCAGCAGCGCGCCAAGACCCGTTGGCGCACCAAATATTTTGTACATCGACACGGCTACGAAATCAGGCCCTCCATCCAGCGTGTCCAGCGCAAGCGGGGACGTGGCAGCATATGCCGCAGCATCAACAAGCACCCACCAGGGGATGTGTGTCTCCTCAGTATGGTCTGGAGTCTTTGAGTAGATGTCGTGGATCTTGTCAGCAACATCGAGCGGAAATCTTTCTCCTGAAAAGTTACACTGCGCAGGGTATGCTAGTAGGCTGCATGCATGAGTGTTTTGTGGAGCCGTGATCTCGCGGATCTCTGAGAACTTTGCAGGACGCACTTTAGCTCCACGTTCTGCAGCCATGTTGCGCAGCCCAACGACGCTTGTGTGCGACTCTTGCGTGTAACAAAACACCCCGTCTTTTGGATCCACTGGCGTCAGCTCGCCGGCTATTCGGATGGCAGCCGTAGCGTTGGCGGTAAACACAACGGCGTAGTTGCGGGCCGACGTGCCAAAGAAGGCGAGCAAGCGGTCCCTGGCATGGTCGATCTTTGCCTGGGTCCATTGCGACGCTGCGTGGCGCGAGTGTGGGTTGGCTGGGATGTGAGAGAGCATCTGCTCAGCGTGCGCACGGATATGGCTTGCGGCGTAGAGCGTCGATCCTGCATGGTCAAGAAATACAGTTTTGAGCCGGGCTGGCTCGGACAGTCCCTTTGGTACCGCCGTTGGCTCAAAAAGCTGCGGATATTCTGTGCGTCGGAGAAAGTCCAACCGGCCACCATATTCGTCTACCAGCGGTGACGACACACGGCTGCCACCGTCAAAAGGCTCGAAGCGACGATCCTTTGCGCCGTCTGTGCGTCCGCTAAGAGTAGAAATGCATGATGCAGCATACTGTTGTTGAGGCTCAGCAGACAACATCCCTGTGAGAGATAAAAAAAAGGTTGTGAAAGAATGAATAAAATAGCTCAATAGGGTAAAAGTACAAGTTGGTGGAAATAATGAAATCGCAGTGAAGAGAAAGAGGTGGCCTCGTGTGACTGACAAACCGTTAAAGCAACCCGTGAACTCCATGAGCCTTCTTTTTTATACGCTGCCCTCAACAAATAAGCTTTGTTCTGATAATAATAATAATAATGTGTTCATGGAAAAGCTCCATGCTGATTGCCCTCTTCCACAGCAGAACGGAAACCTCATATTGTGTATATGGATGCCGTTTCCTCTGTGCCTATTTGCTGATTACTATGCTCAATATGCAAGGTGAGCATTTTATGGCAACGGAATTAAAAATATCAAAAAAATAATAAAGCACAAATTGCACAAGGCGGAGAATTATCTTTAAGGAAACTGTTCCTTTCTTTCAAGCCACATGCCATAGCTCCATGATTTGTCGTTGTTGCTTTGATGGTAGAGAAAATCGGCCATTGTGCATGCTTGGACTTTTAAAAAAGACCTTGGCACATGTAGATTAGATATTGCGCTGATAAGAAGCAGAAAATACACAGTATTCAAGCCCTCAATCGATCAACATACAGTTTCCATCAAATCAGATCAATAACGCACAAGCAGCGACTATGACGCAAGCATAAATGGCAAACAAAGAAAAAACCGCTTCATACACAATTTGAATTCCAATTTCAATTTCAACTTTCTATTTCCACTATTATCCAGCTTCTGAAAACCCTTGCTTGGCACTTCCTTCTAATATTCAATTTAAGGAACCTTCTATACGAGCAGCGATGTTTGTGCCAACAAAGGGCGAAATCACAACAGCGGGCAGCACACTTATACTGCCGTCAGTATCGATAGGAAATGTACCACAATTAGCGGTCGATTTGCTGGTCAACACGTTGCAGCTCAGCAGGGTAGGGATAATTGACAGCAGCATGGTAATCCCGGTGTCAGGGCCACCGGGGTACGACCACCAGCCAGCAGCACAGCGCTCGGTACCGCTTGAGGTGTTCCAGACTTCCGATGCCCGGTGGACGGTTGTGCAGCAACGCGCACCCCCGCTTCCAAAGCACCACAGGCTGTTTGCAAGAGAAATGGTCGACTTTATCAAGTCGCACGAGTTTGCCCAGGTCGTGTTGCTGACAAGCAGTGATGCGGCGCTGCGTGGCGACGCCCTGATCGATGGGCCGCAGATCCGGTCGTTGGCAGTCAACTGCCATGACGAAGCGCTGGCTGAGCGACTGCAGGCGCTGTCGCTAGGCGAGCTCGCGCCGCATTCGCAGTTGCAATCGCAGGTGGAAAAGAAAGGCTCTACAGCACAGCTTGCGCAACTGCACTCGTCGGGGATTGCAAAGCCCCTGCTTCGGCTGTGTGAAAGCGAGGGGATCCATGTGGTTGCGCTGATAGCACTGGTCAACGAGGGCGATAATATCCCAGACGCAATCACGATGGCCAACGCAATCAATGCAGCCTTGGAGATCACCAACGAACTGGATCAATGGCGTCCACCGAAAACCTGGGAATGGCTCATGCCCGCAAACACGCCAACATCAATGTTCTAGTAAGCAGAACACGCCATGAGCATGGAGACAGGATGTTCTAGGAATATCTTTGCAATCTGAATCAGTATTGTTTATTTGAAAGCGTGCTGCAGCAGAAAAAGCAATAAAAGCGTATTTGCATCTTTTTTGGAAGGGCTTGGATGTTGGAAAATAGAGATCCCGCAAGACCAATAAATAAAACCGAGAGAAAACTTGAAGGCGGATGGAAAAAGGATAGAAGAGAAAATAAGAAAAGGATGCGGTGGTTATAAAGAAAAAAAGAATAAAGACAAATGCCAGAAGAAACAAAAAAGAAAATAATGTGCAAACAAAAGTGTGATTTAAATATAGGAAGCACACGATAAGCTTTAGCTCCTATAGAAATAAGAGGTAGCAGAATGGCAAAATAGACAAAGAGCAGCAGCAGCGACAAAGAAACAGGGCTCAGCTCAACAAGAAAGACGCACTTGAAGCAGCGAAGACACTGGATAATGAGATGGGTGGAGATATATAAGTCATAGACCAGAGCCGGCATATAGTTTAGGAGGATGAAGACGCAATCGGGGCGGAGGCGGCAAAGTGGCCAACAGGAGGAGCCAGGATGCTGAGTCCGTAGCGAGCAACCCACTCGCGGCAGAACAGGCTTGCCTTGAGGTAGCGCTTGTGCTGATACTTTCTGTAGACAAACTCGTCGTCCAGCGGCTTCACCATGTGCTCAACCATAAGCGCAATGCACGGCTTCAGCTCCTCGGCAGAGAAGCCTGAAAAGTGCCGCAGGTTGCTGTCCCATTCGCCCGCCTTCAGCATGCGCCGCGCAAGGCAGATGCTGGCGGCGGCAACGTGGCTGGGCGTAAAGCGCATCATGCGGTGGTCGACCAGACAAATCTCCATCAGATACTTGCCGACGGTGCGCGTCTGCATATTGTACTGCTCGGCCTTGGATACACGCCGCAGAAACGTCAGTGGGCTCGGATACGACAGATCAAAGTCCAGGACGCGAAGCATAAACACTTCTGCATTGAGGATCTCCTCGGTCTCGTAGCAGTTGCCAGCAAGGTACGCAAAGTCCTGCACGTGCGGCGTGGTCATCTCCTCGTACTTGCTCGCAATTAGCAGCCCAGTGAGTCCAACAAGCTGCAGCTTCGACACCGACACCTGGCGCTTGGACAGGAAACGATCAACCAGATTAACCGCGAGGAATAGAGTCTCGGGTAGCATTCGCAGTTGGTAGTGAATCTGCACCAGCCAGTTGACCAGCACACGCCGCATCTCCCACGTCAGATCGTTCTGCTTGCTCATGTACGAGTCATCGGGCATTGACTTCTGCTCCAGCTCCCGCATATATTCAATAATCTCTGCAATGTACTCCGACACCATCAGCGGATCCTCGGCATCCTCGGCATCGATGTCGTCCCAGTCGCACACCTCGGCCGTGGTCTCCGCAAGTTCAAACGGCTCCGGTCC
Source organism: Coemansia sp. RSA 1200 (assembly GCA_027578915.1). Taxonomy (NCBI): domain Eukaryota; kingdom Fungi; phylum Kickxellomycota; class Kickxellomycetes; order Kickxellales; family Kickxellaceae; genus Coemansia; species Coemansia sp. RSA 1200. Next base: position 141,790 of record JANBTT010000015.1, read on the forward strand.
ACGAATGCTCCGCACCGACGATGAAAACGCCTTTGCAGGCCTGGCAATCTTGCGCTTCATAACGTCCAAATGCCGCGCATTGTCCACGGCTGTGGCTTGCGAGTCTGCCACGCTCTCGACGGAGCACACAGACTGCGTCTCGCCGCCACATACAGTGTCCTGGCTGTCGGCTGACGAGGGAACCGCGGTGGCTGGCGCACTGGCCGGCGTGTCTTTCTTGTAGACTGCCATCCGCGTGCCGGGCTCGTCAACCTTGGCCCGAACAGCCCGCACCTCCCGCTCGCTAGACTCTGCAGAGTGTGCACGACGCTTGCGGCCAGCTAGCGATGCTGGCATCTGTGCGTTTTCAATGTTGGTAGGCTTGCCCAGGGGATCGGCGCCAGCCTTTGCAGGCACCTTTGCAGGCACCTTTGCAGAGACAACGTTGGAGGACGATGTGGTGCGGAGGATCCGCAGCGGGCGCGACTCGGCTGGGACAATTCCAACGGACTTGCCACCGACAGCGCCTGCGTCCTGGGTCGCAAGACGGCGAGGGCCAGCGGCGCGCGGAACCGGGTCGCGGTAAACCAGCGGCCTGGACAGCCCATCGACTGCCGCAAGCGGGATACGCGGCTTGCGTGGTGCGGCGGCTGTCATCTTCTCTTTGCTGTCAGCAGAGATGCTGGCCGTTGCTGTGTGCGCGGCTGCCTTGCCAGGCAAAACAGCAGCTTTCTAGAGATGCCGGAATAAAATCGGTGGTTATCGGTACCAGAAAAGCGAGACGTAGGTGGTGGATGGTAGTAATGTGGTTTCAACCAGAAAGCAAGTGATGGTTATCACCAGATACGTTTTGATACCAGACCGACAGCGTTAAGCAGAGACCGTCGCAATGGTCAGTCGATAAGCAAATATACACAATGTTTTTGGGAGAGATGGAATATAGAAATACAAAGTTAGAAAATTGTTTTTCTTTGCAAACATTGACCTGGAAAGACAAGCGTTTCTCTCTGCAAACATCCTTGTTGAGAGGCTCTTAAGCAACTCATGCAAGAGAAGGAGAAGAAAAGCGCAGCAGCAGAGGCAAAAGCTCGCTTCTTCCCCCATTAACAGTGGAAAAGGATCTATTTTCTTTTCTTTGCTAACAACGCTCAGTCTGTCAAAAAATACCGAGGCAAGAAATAGAACAGACAAAAAACAAGGGATTTGGATGTGCAATAGTGGGTATGCAAGGCACAGATTTGGGCAGCAGAGCGTCCGTTGTCATACGTTAGCGGCGCAGACATGCGCATGAGCTGGAAAAAACGGAAGGATTGGCCAAGATGGCCGCTCTTTGCAATAATAATGAGAAATGAGCAAAGGACGGGGGAAGAGGGGAAATAAACGGACGCAAGGTCTTTGAGCCCGATCAACATCTGTGATGCAACAAGAAACTGGCGTTGTGCTTGCAGTCTGGTAGACGCTTCTTTGGTGGGAAGGGGGAGGAAATGTGAGCGAATGGCGCAGCTGGAGGACGTTTTCTTTTCGCCAAGTAGATCGCCCTCAAAAGCCCGCCTCGCCCCTACTCCCTCTCTCTCTCCTTGCCTTGCAAGAAGCAGCACCACGACGGATCAAGGAGCCAGAGACCAACAAAGAGGTTCCGCCGCCAGTCCCCAGCAGGCTGTAGATAGCAGAGTGCATCAATCAGACAAGGAAAGTGGGAGACTAAAATGATCGCGTCCGCCACAGCATGCGCTAGCAGCAGAGTTTCCCGCTGTGTAGCTCAGAAATGCTGTGCGCTACACGTCAGACAAGTCAGGAGGCAGGCAATCTGCACGTACGCGGAGCGATATGCCGCTAACATATGCTTCGTGACATCCCATGCGAATGCGCTAAAGTACTAGCAGCAAAAAGGGGGAAAGGAAAAAACAAGAAACTACATAATGCATTCCCCCCATGTGTTATGCAGTAAGCATTTGGGGCAAAAATCGGGATGTGTGACTTGCATGGCATGAGTGGAAGAAAAGGCAAACTCTGGCTATGCAGCTTGAAAGCTTTGGAACGATAAGCGCAAAACAGCGTCTTATCGCCAAAAACCACCAGCCATCGGGCACAATAATGCAATGACGGTCCCGCCCCAGTCGGTCTGTCTGTGGACCAACCAGTCCGTCAAAAAGGACGGAGGAACCGCTGACGCGCTCGAAAAACGTTACAAAGAACGAACAATCGATGCGAAAGAAAACGTGGGTCAGCCGTGCACAACAATGAGAAGCAGGCGGTGATAAACAAGCCAAGAGAATAGCAGGTGGCGCGTGACAGACACAGCATTGTGCACACTAGGGGGCCAGAAGGAATCGCACTGCTGTGCTGTGTTGGCAAAGATTCAAAACGTATGTTCTGTGGAATACTGATCATAGCAAGCCCAGAAGACAATGGCTCACAAAACCATCACTGTTGCGGAACCTAAAAACGAATGGAGTGTCTGTGCATTCAGAATGCGACCTGTGGGCTTGCGGAGACGCTACTGGTGCACTTGTCTCAGTTCACTGCAGATGCCGAGCTCTTGAATTGTTACCGACACACAGCCAGCGCCAGATAAGGCAATCCCCCGCCCCAGCCTATTGCCTTATCTGGCGCTGGCTGTATCCTGAAAAGAAAGGAAAAAGAGGGAGGAATAAACAGGCAGCGGATCCAGTTTTGGCGAACCTCAAACAGAGCTGTTTGGATATAGCCCCCCAGCCAGTCTGCAAAGAAATGTGGATCAACATTTTTAGAGACTGACTGGCAGATATGCCGGCAGACAGTTCCCACACACGTGCAAATCACAACATTGGATAGAGGCACCGGATTGCCCGAGCGCTCAACACACATCTGAATTTTCGATAGTGGAAAGAGAGCAGGCATGGTCACGCCGATAATAGCATTGAAAAAATTAGACACAAGGAGAGCGGGCATCTGAGCAAGATGCGGCTGTGCTTGTGCTGGACATGCACAGTTTGCCTCTAGTGTAGAGAGCGCTGAAATATGGATATAAATGAATGAGCAAAGTAGCTCCAAATGTGTGGCTTACCTTTGTGTTTAATGTGGATGCGCCGATGCTGGACAGCGCCGACCGGACACGGCTCAATGGCTTTTTCTGGAGCACCTTGTTTGTGGCGGCGCTCATCTGAGCGCCATTTTCGTTGTTCTTGTTAGCCGCGGCGGATCTGTGGTCCACTGCAGTTGAGCGTACTGATGCCTACATGTCAACATTGGCAGCAGAAAGCGGCCGGATTCAGGCACACAACGCATATAATTCAATTAGCACCCGTGCAAAGCTGCAATAAGACATTCACAATAGGGTCTAGTTGCATGGCCCTTCTGCACACATAAAGCAGCAGATAAATTCACATCCATCCACATAGCCACCGCGTTATTTTTCTATTTTGGCATGAATGGACCAGTGCCTGGGGGACATTGTTTACAATAGCACATCCCACCCTTGAAAACCCTACCCCACGCTTCGCCAGAAGAACGCAGATGTAATAACGCACAATATCATCAGCTTGTGGCTGGCTCCGAGCTGTGTCAACTTACCGAACGATTATTAAAAGACATTGGCTTTGATATGTGTCGCAAGGGTGTGTTTAAGTAGTTACTGGTCACAGGAATAAATAGAATAGCGGCAACGCTTTACTAGAGCCCGTCAAATAAACACAGACTATAAAGAAGGCAGGCGGCTGCTTAATCTTCCAATATGTAGCACGAGTAGTTTAGAGTGTTCAGTAAAATCTGCGAGGATAGATTAGCGATGTTTCGGTATGACTGATGGCTGCTGGACAGGATACAGAGCAGATGGAGACGAGAGGAGACTACACCAGTTATATAAGAGGGTTGAATATGGATCTTTTCGATGTGCGATTTAGTAAACAAAACGAGAGGAGCGGGAGAAATAATGTAATGCATAAAGCAAATTCAATGGTTGGGAAAGAACAAAAGAGAAGCCCTGTATAGCAGAAAAACTGTATTTGTTGTCTAAACATCCCCCTTCACATCTCTGTCTATGTTCTTCTTCGTCCCCCACAAGAGGCTATGAATGATGGACGGATCGTGGTGGATGCAGGGGTTCCGAATAACATGGGTCACTGGGTGATATTCTGTGTCCCCGTTTCAGCTCAGAACAACCGGTACCACATAGAAGACAGCTAATAACCTCTTTCAGCGATAACGTACAATATGGAACAATGGTCAAGAGCAGGGTGCGGATATGTGTATGTGTATGAGCTGGCAATAGCGTTAGTGATGCAGATAAGCGACAATAGAGCTGACGAGTACGAGAATAGAAAAAACAATGTAAAAAGAGAGCTGATGTTGAAAAAAGGGAGAGGCAATCAAGCTGTGTTGCAATATGAAGCGTAGGAGTGAGAAATGTACAGACACAAATAGCAAGGGAAAAGAGAAAAAGCAAGAGGGGGAGGAATTGGGCAGGAAACGTGTGCGCTTTTGACGGAAGTAGAATCTGGCAATAAATTGAGATATAATTTTTCTTTCGCAAAAAAACCTAATTTGCAAGGCCGACGCTTTGGATAAACAAACCAAGCGGTGATCTGTCAAAAGCAGACAAAACGTCCTGGTCCAGCCCATGCCATGCGTTGCTCTCGTCTGAAGAGCAAACAAAGAGCAAGCTGTTGGTAGGGAAAAAAAGTCTCTTCCTTTGTAAACCATCCCAGGGCTTGTCCATCATTTCTTTCTCGTAGAAGGATTAACAGACAAGCCCTAGCATGTTTCCTACAAAGAAATTGCAGCATGCATCCCCCTTTCGACTCATGACAGCCCGTCCAGGAGAAAGGCATAGAGCGGAATTACATGCACAACAACACTGTGTTGCCAAGCTTCATCCCTTATTCTTTGGAAAATCCAGTCAGGACATTTGTTGTGGTACTCTAAAGGCCTGTTGGATCTGCCAAAGAGTAAGAAATAAGTCAGGAACAAAAATCCCCTATTTAGAAATGAAGACAACCAGCTCAAGCTCTAACAACATGGCTAAGCTCGGCTGATAAATACTAAAAAAAACTTACCAGTTACGAAATTCGGCTTGCACCAGCTAATGAAGGCTTGTTGAAGCGAATACGAAAATCCGTTGCCCACTTCCAAAGCTCCGGTTATTATCCAAGTGCAAAATTACTTTTGTCTAATGAACTGCAGGTTGGTTGATGTTTTTTCTGGCGTTTTTCTGCTTAAACGGCAAGAAGCTGGCTATAGCTATAACGCAGGTGCAAATCGGAGCCGTTTAGGAATTACGATATTAGATGCAGGAATATTTTAGAAACGTGGTTTTTTGATCATTGAAAGCAAATTGGCGTACAGAAGTCAAAGCTATCGAAGCCCTGTTCACGGAAGAGACAAATTATAAATGGGAAAGAGAGATGAAAGACAGGAAAGCAACAAACTGCGCACTTAGAGAAGTTGCTGCTGCGGATGAAGCTGGTTGACAGACTATGTCAGTGAAAAGCATACAATGGGTGGACTAGGTGGGAATAAGGAGTTAGCCTCTTCGCTTATGTTTTTTGGCGTAAGAAAAGATAAACCGGGATAATATCAGTGTTGCTAGCCGGCAGATTTGTGCGATTACGAAGTGTAGGAAGGGATATAAAGTCTTTGTAATGGCGAATGTATTGTTGGCATAAACAGGAACAGGTATGAGCGGGATTAGTAGAATGTAGAGGAGACAAGAAAGACTTTAACTGCGGTGTAATGATGAAAGAAAAAAGGGTATAAAGCGAAAGAGGCAAGAGACATCCACCTAGAAGAAGAAAAGAAAAGAAAAGAAAATACAAATGAGGGAGCTTGTCATTTGGTTTTAAAGGACACTAATGCTGGGAGCCAGGAACTCGAAATGTTCATACGTAGAATTTTTTTAGGGATTCTGAGCCAAGCAGTACATGAAATAACAAGGGTTTTCTTTTTTTGCTGTCATTACAAAATGCAGTGCCGCTTGGACTGCCTAGCTAACAAGAAGCCGTATCTCCTCGAATGTTATTGTCTGTTTTACGGTTTGATTACAAGGGATATCCCTCTGTCTCCAGTACACGCGGCTCTAGTAAGCAGTGGCCGGCAATAAGAGAAGCTTTCTTAAAGCAAGCGCACAAGCTAACCTGGATTGGAGATGGAGGGGATATCCCTTGTAATCAAACTACAAAACAGACAATAATATTTGACGCTCTAGCAAGCAGTGACCAACAACAAAAAAAGCTTTGTCGAAACAGAAACAAGTGCTAGCGCTAGTCTGGATTGGACCGCCTGTTTGCAAAGGTAGTAAAATGTTTACATATTTTTGTGCTCAATCTGCTCGTTGCCAGAAAACATGACAATAAAGACCAGAAGCGATGCTCCCTCCCTCTTTTTCCCAGCGGTATTAGTCCATATTGTCTTATTTTTTCCTTTTAGCAGATTGGGCACAAAAAGATGTGTGAATTTTACTACCTTTCCAATACATGTCTTTAATAGGCCGGATATGTGCAAACAACAGTGCCTAGAGACTGGATAAACCGGGTATCCTTTACGGTGTTGAATAAAGATGGGGTTGTTGCTTACCTAGCAGTTAAAGGTCGGGGAGGGGGCTCTTGCTGGCGATGCTTGTTGGTTGCAATTGGCCTGTACCGAATCCCTAGTGCTTGTACCAAGGAAAGGGGACGAGGGCAGCGCAAAAGAAGGAATTGGTCTGAATCTGGGTGCAGTTTGAGTTCTAGATGCAGTAACCAAAGACTTCTTTATGATCTACTGATAAAGGTGCAGTCCAATGCTTTGTTGCTTTTCGAAAATTTGTTTGCGTCTGCAATGCTGGTCTACTCCTGCACCAATCGTGCTCACCGCTATCCTAAGCGATCGGCGGGTTGATTCTATATACACGCGATGTGAATAGCGGACACAGTCTTATTTCTTGAGACGGATCTTCCAGATGTTGTCCGTACAGATCTAATTTCCTTGATTTGCTTGATGTGCGGACTGGCAGACTGACTTGCTGGGGGGAGGGGGCGCTGTCAATGGCACAAGTATCTCTGGAAGACAAGACAAAGTGCAATGACGAAGACAAATGTGGCAGCGTGAATGGAGCTCTCCGCCACCAAAACTGGGTTGTTGCGCAAGGGATTGATATAAGCTGTGCGATCGCAGCTAGAGATGCTGATACAACTGAAGTTACTCTAGTGCTGGTGTACGTGGTACTAACCAAGCACAATATCCAGTGGATGTAGTTGATCTGCAAGACCTGCAATATCTTTGCAAATAAACGCTGGGCGTTTGATTAAATATACAACGATAAAAAAAGACCCTCGTATTCGGCCAACTGTGCACAATGATGATGAGCCGAGGCTGATAAAGGAAGATATACACAGGCCGAAGAAACGGGACTTGAAATCTACAGCTTTTTGGAATGCTACTGCGCTCCTTGATTGCAACGTTGCAAGCGGTCCAGATAGGCTTTCCAGTCTTTTTAATCCCTTAAGGGCTATGGAGCAGTGCTGATAACGGCTGACTTGGCACCAATAGCAAACACAGAATAGCGTGTCTAGCTTCTAGCAGATATCCAGGCAAAATGATAAAGACAGTTTAAACCGTCTATGCCTTATTTCAAATCAAGCGCTCACAGAGCAGCCAAGAGAAGATGATGGTGAACAGATGTAGGGCAGTATAGGCAAAGAGGCAAGAGAGTGGATCTAAACGAGTTGCTAGATGTGTCTGCTATCTGAAGGAAGAGAGGAGGAAGAGAAAGGAAAGAGAAAAAGGATCAAAATGATACAAAGCAGGTCCGCCAGGGCTTTTATAATGCTCAGTGCTTTGGAACTGAGGAGGATATTGCTTTTTTTCTTTTCTCCTGTCATGGAACGGTGCAATTGCCTTGAGAATTTGCATCCACGAGTCGACTGCAAAAAAAAATGAACGAGCCTTGCTCTTCCTTTAAGCATGCGGCAAAGGGCCTGAGATAAAGTGGACTGGGGGATTGTGGAGTTACAATTTTTTTTTGACTGAGCTGACTACCAAAAAAGGCCGCCTGCAGAGCTGAATTGTTCACTCCCCCCTTTCTGGCGGCCGTTGGGCAACCGCCGCCGCTGTTGATTCTTGATGCTTCCTCTCCGCTCGACAAAAGGGCGCTTTTCTCGAGCCTACCGACGGTTCCTACAAGCTTTTAGATCATGTATTGGTTAGACATGACAATGCAGTGCAACCAGAACGTGTTACCGGTCTATCGCACAACGGTCACCGTTACACGGTCGAAGCAGATCTTTGCTTGTAGAAGCCACCAGCATGCATAGCCTCACCATGCCTACACAGATCAGCAGCAGCAGCTTGATAAATCGACATGTGTGTTTGCGACACACCACCCCTTGTGGTAGCGCTCGTCTCACATTCAGCATGGTTGAATGCCCAATTGTCCTCGCACAGCACAATAATGCCGCAGCTAACTCGTATAGCGAGTCCAGGAAGCAGATATTATAACTTTTTTTTTTTTTTTACAGCAAACATTGCGAAAAAAAAAGACGACGGTCATGCTCGAGTGACTGGAATGATACTGCTCATTACAACAAGCGGACCCTCTGCTCCGTCCACTTGACCGAGATCTATTGACTTTGTAGCTGTGCTAGTATGCTTTCATTCATCATGTGGCGCCGTCTGGAACACGAACAGACGTTCTTTTTTACCACTGCCAGAGCACCGCCACAGCAAGATTTCTTTCCGATGGTGCTCCTTTCATTATTTCTGCGTGTTTTCATCCGTTCTCAGGCGAGAACAACGGCAGCAGCAATAACAAAAAAGACGGCATGCCAATATTAGACAGTTGTTTGCCGTCACCTACAATCCACAGACTCCCTTTCATTTCATTCCATTCCACTTGCGCACGTTCTCAGGCTCGTTTGTTTAAGCACACAAACAATCAGTAAGCGTCTTTTCCATTTTAGAACATTACTTGTGGCATTAATAATACAATCTCAGCTCCGAGGGCAGGTCTTCCTCAGATATCAAGCGGTCCGCAAAGAAAATAAAACGCAGCCGAGTGCTCGCATGGAACCGAATGCGCCGTGTCTCCGTGTACTGCGTGCCATACACCCGCCTAGTCATCCGGGCCAAATCAAACGTCATGTGGTTCCATCCCTGGTCCAGGCGCAGCGGCAGCACGCTCAAGCGAGGATGGATCTGCGGACTGCTCTCATAATTGGCTATCCAGAACGACCTGGTCTGTCCCCGATCGTCCATCGCCTCCACTTCAAACCCAACTAGCTGGTTTGTGTTTTTTAAGACCAAGACAAGATAGGGAAGCTTGATTGCCAGCGCAGATGTAGGCGACCTAGGACACGCAATGTACGTTTTGCTCAACTCGCTACCCTGAATGCTAAGAACGGGTGTGCCGATTTCGTCGTCATCGACTATTTCAATGGTAGAGGTGCCTGCGGCGTCATCCTGCTGCTTACATCCCCATAGCGCCAGCGGGTCTGTGCTTGCACTGTTTAATACTGTAAGAATCCCCGACTGGTACACGCCGCGCAGCATGGCTGATGGGAGCTCTCTATGGAAATAAAAGGGGGAGGGGTAAACAGGCAAGATGTATATGATATGATATGGTCAAATGGGTAAGTGTCTTCAAAGATCGTTGGTCGTATGGAATGTCCATTGTTGAAGGACCACGGCCATCGGCTGCTTTTTCTATCAGCACATACTGCTCTTGGTCAAGGAGATTTATTATTTAATTATGGTCCACCCCCTTTTTCTCTTCTTCAATTAACGAACCACGTTCAGGGACATTGTGTAGAAAACGGGGCTGTCCTTGTATTGTCCAGGTCCAACTGACAGATAAAATGTGCGTGCGGGTTTTTATTTTCTTACCGCTTTCAGCTTATTTGCATTTTTGATATTGAGACTGGGATTCGAATCACCAACAAAAAAGCATAGATAAAAAAGAAAGACCACATTTTGCCCCACACAGTGCACCCCTTTGCAAGTCGGTCCACTCGTCTGGTAGTCAAACGTGTCCTTTTTCTACTTTATCCCATACGGACAATACCAGCAGCCATCAGCTTGCGCAGATTGCTGGCAACAGCCGGGTTCTTTAGGTGCTCACGGGCGGCACGTGGGTCTGACTGCATCTGCTGGAGGATGTTCTGCATGACAGGGTTGCCCAGAAGGCTGGCAATCTTGGGATTCTCCTGCGCACGTTTCAGCGCCTCCTCAGGCGTGGTACGCGCGTTGCTCTCAGAGATTGCATTGTAGCACTTGGCCTCCAGGCGGCTGATCTCGCCGCTGTTCTTCTTCTCCGTGTCCTGGATCTTTGCCTCGTCCAGGGCATCCAGAGCCTCGGCATAATCGCTCATTACGTACAGCGCATTGGCTTTGCGGATGTACCCCTTGATGAAGGTGGGATCAAGAGCAATGCAGGCATTGCAGTCCTTGAGCGCGTCAGGAAGGGCCCCAAGGTTGGTCAAGCATGCAGCGCGGTTTGAGTATGCGCGCGGATCGTCTGGGTTGCGCTTGATCGCCTCGCTGTACTCCTTCTGTGCCTCGGGGTACGCAGCGGCCTTGAAGAACTCGTTACCACGCTCCCGGGCCTCGTCGGCCTTGGCCTCGTCGCGGTACGCTTCCTCCTCACGCGTCTTGCGGACCTTCTCCAGCGTGCGCAGCTTAGTCAGGATATCAGCCAAACGGTGCTCGGTCAGCGAGCGGTTGTAGTAGTCGATTGCCTTGTCGAGATCGTCCTTCTTGCTGTAGGCCGTCCCAATCCGGCCAAGGGCCTTGGCAATGTGGCTGTATCCAGCACGGTTATCACGGCCAACCTCGATGGCGCGCTCGCACGTCTCTATGCACTCGTCGTACTTGCCCATCTCAAAGTAGACGGCCGCTTTGTTGTTCCAGAAAGTGATATCCGTCGAATCAATCTCAATCGCCTTGGAGTAGTGCTCGAGTGCCTCGTCAAAGCTCCGCGCCTTGTACGCAGCATTGCCCTTGGCCTTGGCCTCTGCCGCCTCGGCCTTCTTGGCAGCAGTCTCCTTGTTCTCTTCCGTCTCCTCAACCTCCATTTTCTCGGGCTCCTTGTTCTCCGTCTTGGGCTGCGGCGGAGGCGTAGACGCAGACTTGGCTTCTGACGAGTCCGCGGCACCGGAGGGAGAGGCGGCGCTCAAGTCCGGCGGCATCTGAGTGAATACGTCGCCCATGCCCATCAGCGTAAAGAGCGTCATTAGGATGCGCTGGTCGTCATAGTGGTCGCCCATGCTGCCTTTGTTGTTCTTGATCTCATTGATCTTCCGAACGTACTCGGGATCCGCCAAAAAGGGCGAAAGCTTTGGGTTCCCAGCAATCTTTGCCAGCACATCACCCTGGAAAACATCGGCCATCTTTGCGCCAACGTCACCAAGACCGCCGCTTCCGCTTCCAGCTTGCCGGTCCATAGCCCTCTCGATATCGCTCACCCCCTGCTTCAGAAGCGCGCTGCTCGGGTCGTGCTTCAGCCCTGCCTCGTATGTCTCGTGTGCATCGGCGAGCCGTCCAAGTCCATAGAGCGCGGCTCCTTTGCGGCTGTAGCCCTTGGGCCAGTCGGGTTTGATCTCGATGGTTTTCTCGGCGTCCTCCAATGCCTCCTCGTACTTTTTCAGCGATGCCAGCGAGGCCGAGCGGTTCGAGTACAGAACATGGTTGGTTGGGTCGGCCTCGATGGCCTGCGTGAACAGCTTGATTGCCTCGTCGTAGTTGCGTGCGGCAAACGCCTCGTTTCCCTTGGCCTTGAGCTCGTTGGCCTACAAGAAAAGGAAGAAATATAAGGTGATTTGGCATTCTTTGGCAGCTTTACTCTATGGAAATGCGCTGGGGGCCTGTTCTGTGCACACACTCCTTCTTTTCTCATACTTACTGTCGACATTTTGAATTCAAAGTACCAGAGCAATGGTAAAGAAAATTGGAACAAATAAAATAAGTAAAAATTGTAGAGCAAGCAGGTGGAAAGAAGTGGAGGGGAGTGTTGAAAAGGCGCAGAGGCGTTTTGTTCAACAGGGACCAGAAAGAAAAAACACCCTTTAGAAACTTGTAGAATCTTTTTTTTTTGCCCAGCAGCAATGCCTGTTCAGTTTTTGGATAGGGGGAAGCTGTTTTTGACATCGAAATGGCCAGGACAGAAAAAGACCTTGCTTTATGCACCAGGGCCAAGCAAAGCTAAAAAGGGGGAGATGAAGATGAGGATTTGGTTCCTCCACACTCTCTCAAAAAAGAGCTGCAGAAAAAAAGGCGGTGATGCTTTCTACTTTATTATTTTTTGCGTTTATGCCCAAAGCCGAAAATAAAACTCCACTGGCTTTGCTTGAGGTCCTTTCTATTTCTCTCTTTCTCTATTTCGTTCATGCTCTTTGGTTTATCTTTCTGTGTGCTGCCAGCATAATATGCTTTCTTCTTTTTCTTTTGTTGCTTCGTTTGGTGCAATCCTTGTTTTATTCACTCCATTCAATCCCTCTTCATTTCACAGTTATTGAGCTAACCGAGCGGATAAGCTGCAATGGCAACAGCAGTGGAACCCACTTCGATGGGTGGACAACAGCCCACACACACAGGAGCAGCCGAAAGCACCCCGGTACACAGCAAACCCAGCAGCAACAGCAACAACCGGACAAGCACAGACAGCAACAGCAGCGTGCATTCGTACTCTGGGGGTGGGACCAAACTCGGAGAAGACGAGATAGAGATTAGCTTTCTGCTGCAAACAAGCGAAAAGGCAAAGAGAGTGCTGAAGCTCACGGACACGGCACTTGTAGCAAAGGAGAGTCTGCTGAAGGACTGGCCAGCGCAGTTTGGTCCGCAACCGTCGTCGGTTCAGGAGCTAAAGTTCCTATATAACGGACGATTCTTTGAGAATAGCCAGACATTGTCGTCGGTTAATCGGTACAATGGTTATCCAACAGTGTTGCATCTAATCGTAAACTACAACAGGTCGTCGCCCAAAGAAGGTATGTTAATGTCTATGTGTGTGTGTTTCTTGCTTTTGCAGGAGGGGGTGGAAAAGGGGACTTTGATGCATATATCTTGTCCAGACAGCCATGCAAACAGCAAGGCTCTTTTTTTCCCTTATTCAGGTTGCATTGCATGCTGAGCATGAAAATAGAGGAAATGGGCATGAAATCAAAGCAACCTGAATAACTAACTGATTATATGCGGTGTGGAATGATAATAATAGTAGTAGGGGCATAATATAGTCTAGTTTTATCATTGCTTGCCTATCTGTTCCCACATCCTCGTCCTCATCCTCATGTTCATCCACCATTCCCATTCCCATTCCCATTCCCATCCACCATTCCCATTCCCAACAAAAAATACAGCTGCATTTTGTACAGAGCAAAGCAAGCAGTTTGGTGACATTATATGCATTAACATTTATTATATCTAATTGCATTTTTATCTCTCTCTGGAGAACTCTTTATTGTATATGTGTAGCTAAAAAGGATATCAGCAAAGCACCCAAATGCACATGTATCATTTTATAAACATACGTCAGGTATATGCGTGTGATCAACGAACGAAAGAATGACAGGAGGGTTTTGTTTTATTTGGGACAGCAGAGATATGTCTTCCATCTACTGGATATCGTAGCTCTGGGCAATTGTGAGCGGGTTGGACTAAATAAATGCTAGTAGCTGTAGGATTCAGCCCGGCTAACAACAAGGCAATTGCGCATGAGGAGCAATCTCTGACTTTGTTGATATGAAGGATTCCACGCTCTCTTTTTCTTTCTTTTCTTTTCTTCTCTTCTCTTTACTTTACTTTTGCGACTATAGTCTTGGATCCGAGGCACTCGTTTTATTCATTTTTATTCATTCTTTCTCTCCCTTGGTTTTGTTTTTTTTGTCTTTATTTTTCGCCTATATATTGTATGCTATTTGTTTAGTGGTTGTTGATTTTTTTCCATTGCAATGAGCAACATTATGTCTAACCGTCCATTCATCCATAGCAGCAGATGATGGCAAGAAAAGAAGAAAGGGAGTCTGGATGCATTTTAATATACAGGAGTTTTCCATCTCATACGTGGTCAGAGCAATAGGATGGTTGTTTTTGTGATAGACGGGATGTGGTGTAAAACTAAAGTCTAGACTTTTTATTTCCATGTCCCCGCCATTTAGAGTTGGTGATTTTGACGATCACTATTAACATGGACAATCAGATGATTATCCGTTCCATTTCAGTTATTTTGAAGAGTGAGGATGCTAGTTAATAAGTTATTATTATCTACTGCAGCTCTTTTGTTTGGAGGAGGGGTGATATTCTGCCCTTCACTTAAACAGAGTTTTTGTATATGTATATATATCCGTGCCGATTGATTGATAGAGGGTGTCGGTTTCACATTTAGACAAAAAAAAGAAATGTGAGTAGCAACATATTACATTGTCAATAGATATTCGGGAGGGAGAGTTCCCTCCAATAGGATCAACTTGTTTGGCCTGAAACAATATCTCCCTTCTATTCTTCATAACGCAGATTTTGGCGATCTGCACAAGTTAGTATGGTTAATGGTGGTGGTAGCGGTTGGTTTGTTGGTGTTCAGTCCAGAGGAGACGCAGATCAATTAATATAGAACCAGGAAAGGAGCACACACACGTTGAGAAGGTGAAAGCAAAGAAGAGGAATGTCATCTCAAAGACAAATTGGGGGATATGAGTAAACCATGCTGGTAAGTAGCGGGTAAGAGGTAGAAGAAGAAGACGTACCAGTGAGGGGTTCAAAGTTAAATAAGAAAGGGGCAGGACATGCACTCGGCATCTTGATGTTGGCAGAGGTTATTTTCCTTTTCTTCTTCCGTTCTAGAGTAAAATAAAAAAGCGTAGGGACTATACGTCTTCATCATTTCACATATATTTAGTAATTAATAGCACTTGTTAGCACGGGATTGTACAAGTAACTTGATCATGCGCCGCTTCTCTGGATACCTTGTTATTGCAGCCGTCGTTGGAATGGCGGCGGTTGGCAAAGCCGGCGACTACAACGGCGGAGGCAGCTACGGCAGCTACGGCAGCAACAACAGCAGCAACGATTATAATGGCGGGAACAACTACGGAAGCAACAACAACGGCTACGGAGGCGGCAACGGGGGCGACTACTACGGCGGAAACGCGTACGGCGACGACACAACGACGGTGGTGGTGGAGGGGTCGTCGCCGTGCGAGCCGGTGGTGACGCCGATGTACCAGACGGTGATCGAGGACGTGGTGAACACGGTGGTGGAGTACAGCACGGTGCTGGTGGAGCAGACGCAGGTGCACTCGATGGTGGCGCAGGTGACAAGCGTGCAGGTGGCAAGCGTGGCGGCCGAGCAGAACGCGGTGTACCAGGTGACGCAGACATACGTGTGTCCGCCGCCGCCAGTCGTGACGGTCAACAACGTCAACACGCTGTGGGTCACCGAGACCGCCACGCCGACGCTGCAGGTGGTGCAGACACGGGTGCAGCCGCAGGTGGTGGTGCAGCAGGTCACGGTGACGCAGGAGGTCGACCAGATCGATGTGCAGACGCAGGTCATCCAGGAACAGGTCACCGCCGTCGTCACCACCAATGTCCATAACATGGTGCAGGTCGTCCAGGAGAACGTCGGCCAGGACCAGCTCACCACCGTCGTTGTTGTTCCCAACGCTGGCGCCGACGCTGGCTACAACCAGCCCCACGCCGCCCCCTACGCCAACGCCAACAACCAGCCCTACGCGACCAAGCCCTACGACACCCAGGCCTATGCCACCAAGCCCTACGCCGCTCAGCCCCAAGCTACCCGCCACGACTACGCGTCGTCCGCCGCCTACGGCAGCTAAGCGCCTTGGCTCCCTCTAGTAACGTGCTTTATCCTACCTCTCCATCTTTATTCTTTCTTTCATTGACAGTTTTGCCCCCACCCACATAATGATGCTATTGCTGCTGCTGGTAAAGATAAGAGGAAAAGGTTGTGCTAAAGCCTCTCTCAGAAACACGTTGCCAGCGGGAACACCTTCCTGGCCTCCGCTGCAAACGCCGACCTCTCGCTCTCAGACGCCCCGCTCTTTGCAAGCAGGTCCCGCGCCGCAACCAGATTCTCAAGCGTGCGCGACTCCCCGAACCTCTCGGCCGCCGCCTGCATGACCATCTCCTTGGCCTGGGCCACGCGTTCCCCGCCGCCAAGACTGACCAGCCCCCGTGCCCCAGCAAGCGCAAACGGCAGCAGCGTGTCGTGGCCGCCGACGGTTGCTGCAATCGACACCTCGCCAAACGCCTTGGCCAGCTGGCCCTTGAGCGCCGCCTTCATGGGCGCCGCAAACGACGCGTCCGCATCCAGCGCCGCATTGATCCGCACTACCATCGGCACCAGCGCCGGGTGGTCGGCTTCGATCGCCCTCAGCAGGTTGATCGACTTGAGCGCCAAAAAGTACTTCTTCATCCGCAGATGCACCTCAAACGCCGTCACGTGGGTCTCGGCCTGCGATCCAACCGACTTTTCAAGCACCTCGACGAACGCAAGTGCACTTTCGAGGTGGCTGGGAGCGTTGACGAACGCTGCGCCGTTCGGGTCGGCGTCCACGGCTGCCGGCTTGGCCTCGCCCACTCCCGCCGCCAGGTTGTGCTGTCCGCTCTTGGACGCGCCGTTGCGCGTAAGCGGCTTCTTTGGCTCCTCTACAGGAACCGGCTCAAACGGAGCCCCAGCCGCCTTGCGGTCATGCAGCTCGACATAGCATCCGATGGCAGACACCGCCGAGTCCACGTACATCGGGTGCTCAAACACCCGGTCCTCCCACTCAAGAATGTCAACGTACGCGCGGGCCGTGAACTTGCGGATCGAGTACGTGTGGAAGTCGTACTGGTCGTTGTGGTACGTCTTGAACGAATCCAACACCTGGTGGAAGTGCTTGAGCGCCCGGCCAATGTCGCCCAGCCGCCGGTACGCGTGGCCCCGTTCGCGCATGTACCAGATCGTCTGCGTCTCGACGATCTCCTGGATCTTGTGGCTTGCATCGTCACGCACAAACAGAACCATGTTCTTCTCCGCCTCGTCCACCTCGTTGTTGTGCAGCATGTACTTGACCGTCTTTGTGTTGATGAACCGGTCGTTCAGATCCTTCTGTCTGCCAAAGTCCATCACATCCCGGGCCCCGCCGATATCGCCCGCATGCTTGAGGATCCGCGCCTTCACCATGTACAGATCAACCGTGTCCGGCGATGCGCTGATTGCCGTCTCCATCAGCTGCAGTGCGCGCTCGTGGTTGCCGTAGTAATCCGCGTGCTGCGCAAGATAGAACGTGCACCACGTCGACACCGACGAGGGCTCGTCTTCGCTGGAGTCGTCAAACCGCTTGGTGTCGCGCAGCTGCGAAGCGTACCCCTCAACGAGTCTTCCCAGCGTCTCGCCCTTCGTCTTGTTTTCATACAGCGTCTTCATACTGGTGAACAGCGACGGGATCCCCTTGCGCAGCGCGTACTTGGCAAGCTTGTCGGCCTCCTTGACAAAGTCATCTCCATCGCAGAACGTGAGCGGCAGGAACTTGAGCGCACTCGATGCGGGGAACTGCTGCTGGAGGCCTCTGACGATCTCAAGAACCGCGTCCCTGTCCTCTGCGCGCCCAATATCCAGTCCGTTGCATGAGAGGTACCCGCAGATATACGTGTTGCTGTCGGGGTTGCGCTCGATCAGCTCCTGGTACGCAGACGCTGCCGCCTCCTTACGATCGAGCTTCAGCAAAAGCTTTGCCTTCTGCTCTTTCCACGCTGTAATGTCTGTAATGCGTGGGCGGATTTCCTTCAGATTGTCCAGTGCCATCTGGTAGTCGCCGGTGAGCTCCATCACCCAGTTCTTGTACATCAGAAGCTCGCTGACATCACACCTGTAGTTCGAGTTGTTTGCCTTGAACGGGCTGCCCTCGTCCAGAACGATGTGCTCGTGGGTCGATATCACATTGAGTGCAAGATCGTTGCGGCCGGTCATTTGGTGCGCCACCGCCAGCCCCAACCAGTATTGGGGCGTATCGGGGTTGATTTTCAAGATGCGTGTCCTCACCTCCACCGCCTTCTGGTACTGTCTGAGCTGGGTGTAGAGCTGCGCAAGTTCCCGGAGAATCGTTGCGTTTTCAGAGTCCGCCTTCAGTGCTTCCTCGTAGCACTTGGCGGCCTCCGCGTAATTCTCGTCAAATCTACACACTATTCCGTACACGTGCCAGCTGATCGAGCTCGCCGGGCTTATATCGATCCCGCGCTTGATCATCTCGTATGCCTCTTCCTTGCGGTCCAGGTGCGCTAGAAACATGCCCTTGACTGCCAGCGTCTCCCCATGGTTCGCTACCTTTTTCAGAATCTGGTCACACGTCTTCAACCCCTTTTTGAACTGTTTGACCTCGTATAATTTCTACGCAAGGAAAAACCAGAGCAGAGCAGAGTAGGAATTACATCCACCAAAAAAAAGATTTTAATTGCTGCGTCTTTTGCCCTTTGAAAAGGAAAATTAAAAATTTGGTGTGTTCTGTTGTTCTATTATTCCACTTACCAATGCTGTGCGGAACAACGCCTGCTCCTTATGCGGGAGTTCTGTAATTGTCAGCGACATTTTTCCTATTCCCTTTTTCTCCTTTTGTAATCGATTGTAGGAATGATTCTAGTTGAATTAAAAATGAAAATGGAGAGAGAAAGAAAAAAAAGGCAAAGAAGCTTTGAAAATATAAAACTTTGAACACCTTTTTCTGCAATCCTTTATAGCTAAACCTAATGGAAATGAAAGAAAAAAAATCCCCTTTTGCCAATAATGAAAAAAAGAAGACTTGAAGGACAGCAATGAGGAAATTCGTTTATATTTCTTACAACTACACTTTGGCGCAAAGAGCATGTAAAAAGCTTCCAAAGGATTTTATATTTGCTGGTGTTTTCCGTTTCGCAATCCTGATGAAGAAAAGGCCGTTTGATTTTTTTTATTTTCCCCTATTGATGTAAGCTTACAGCCCCACAAAAAAAAAAAAAGAAATCTTGATCCACGCTTACAATTGCCAGTTAGCCTAATCGCTAATTCAAATAATTAAACAGCAGAGAGCTGTGATTGGCCCAGACGACCAATGGAAATAAACGCGGCGCAGCAGGCGTAGAATTTCCAAAGGCTGGTAGAATCGCGTTCATTACTTTGTTAGTGTTTTATTTCGTTTGACGCGTCACAGCCAAACGACATTTTCTGTTCCTTTCTCTTTTCTCTCTTTGATCTGGCTTGTGATTCTTGCTTCTTTTTTTTTTTTCTACCAGGCCTATTTGTCAATTGAACACTGTTTATTATTCCCTCCCTGCTGAATTCTCTCCTCTCCTCTCCTCTTTTCTCTTCTATTCTATCTTCTCAGACCAACAGATCCAGCCATGACGCAGGACAGCGAAGCCCACGAGCTGAGTTTTCAGCCAAAGCTATTCACAAACGCAACACAGAAAAAGACTGTCACTATTTCAGAACTTTACAAGCAGCTAAAGGTAAGCAATGCCAGAACCGGCTATTCTTGGTTAGATCCTGTCTATCGCCTGGTCCTCGCACATGAGAATTTTCTTTCTTCTCAGTATTGCGTTAATGTCTGAACCATTTCTTCAAAGTATCTGTAGAAGCTGTCAAAGGAACTCAACAGCCTTGAGCAGGAGACTGTTGATACGCAGACCCTTGACGCAGTGACGCGGCAACTTCTAGCCCCATCTCTACTGAAGCACAAAGAGGCTGGCGTTGTTTCCTATGTATCGTGTTGTATTGCGGATATTTTACGGCTCTATGCGCCAGAGGCTCCGTATAGCGATAGCGAGATAAAGACGATATTCAATGTGTTTATTGACCAGCTGCAGCTGCTGGGCGACCAGAACAACCAGTTCTTCCCGCTCCGCGAGTATCTTCTAACGAGCCTAGCCACCGTTCGCACGCCAGCCCTGGTTGCCATGCTGCCGGATTCGGAGCAGATTGTTTCACGGTTCTTCATCGTGCTATTTGGCGTCGTCAAGCCAGATCAGCCACACAACATACAGATGCAGATCCTCGATGTGCTTCAGCAGCTTTTGGAAGAACCAAAGTCGGTGCCGCAGGATGTAATTGACGTGATCTTGTTGCAGTTTACCAAGAAGCGCCAGCAGGACAATCCCGCCGCTCACCAGCTTGCCAGCGACTTGGCCAATGCGACAGCCGATATTTTGCAAAAGTACATTTACCAGTATTTCAACGACGTCATTGTCAGCGCCTCCCAGCTGCGTGCCGACCAGCTGCGCGGCGAGGGAGAAGCTGCTGGGCAGCACAGAGAGCGTACTGCGGTCATGAGCAGCTCGCTCGACGATTTGCGCTCCGCACACTATCTTATTCTCGAGTTGAACAAGTCAGCACCCGGCACGCTGCTCAATGTTATTCCTCAGCTCGAGGAGGAGCTGTGTGTTGAAGATGTCGAAATCCGCATTCTGGCAACTGGCGTCCTTGGTGAGATGTTTGCGGAGAAAGGGTTTACGCTGGCAAAACGCTACGAAACGACCTGGAAGACGTGGAAGGGCAGAAGGGCAGACACTTCGCCACTGGTGCGTGTTCAGTGGGTGGAGCATGCAGTTTCGCTCTACCAGCACCAGCCGCAACTGTCTCGCGAGCTGAACGACTTTGTGGTGGAAAAGCTCAGTGACGTCGATGAGAAGGTGCGGCAGACAGCGTGCCGCTCTCTGGGAGTTCTTGAAATGACGCAGGCTGTGCAGGGCGCTATCAGCGAGGGCGTGATCGAGGCGCTGAGCGAGCGGTGCAAAGACCGGCGCTCCCACGTGCGGTCAGAGGCGATAGTGTCGCTTGCTGCAATGTACAGCCAGATATACGAGGAGCTTGAGGGCGGAAACATGGCGGCCAGAGCCAAGTGGGGGGACATCCCCTCAAGGATATTTGTGCTCCGCTACATCAACGATCCCGATATTGACTCCAAAGTCGAAAGCATACTTACTGGCGCTATTCTGAACTTCACGAAAATCAAAGACGATCGGTCAAGGTGCCAGCGGCTTCTGTTTGTGTTCAGCAGCTTGACGCCCAAGGCGCGCAACGGATTTTTCAGCTACATGCGGCGGCAGCGTGATGCGATTCGTCTGACTGACATGTATCTTGATCTGTGCGAGAAGCAATGTTCTGGTACGTTGGATGAGGCTGGAGGCGTGGTCGACCAGCAGATCCGTCTTCTGATTGTCAAGGTCAGCTCACTGTTTCCAGATAAATCAAAGGTCGAGAGTGCGCTTACTCAGCTGGCTGGCCTCCATGATGCCGAAGTGTACAAGGGTCTTCGCCAGACTATGGATCCCAGCAACGACGTGAAGTCCGTCCGCAAGCACCAAAAAAGCTCTCTCAAGCGGCTCTCTTCCCTCGCGCCGAATCTTCTGGAGACGACGGCCCCGATCTGGAAGTGTGTTGGACTAACAACGATCAACCGCGGATTGGTTCCTCATCTCATTGAGTACATGTCATCGGGCGTTACTGGTTCTAGCAACGATACCCAGCTGGCCTCTGCTGCAGAGACAGTACTGAGCTACATCACTAACGTGTTCCCAGAGATGCTCTGCTCGAGCTCCAATGCACTCTTTGATGTAGCCGAGCTGAGGGTGGACGAGACTGTTGTCACCGAGGACAGGTTGGCGCTGATGGTCCGCTTTGCAAAGGCGATTCCAAAGTCGGTTCCCAAGTCGTCTGAGCTAGAGTCGCAGTTCTCGACTTTTGTACGGACCGGAAGTCTGCGGCAGGCCAAGTACTCGGCTTATCTGCTTACCCAGATGGAGGGCGCTGGGCCTCAGTGCTCGATCCTGACCGGAGACATGGTGGATAACCTGGACAATCGGCACCTGGAGCGCAGATCGCCATCTTTCGCAGCACTCTCGCGCTTTGCGCGCTACGCACCCACTGCGTTTTCGATGTATGCCGAGAGGGTTGGCCAGTACCTCTTGCAGAGCGTGTTACTGGACTCGCCAAGCGAGCAGGACATGGATGATGACGCAGCAGACGGCGAGGGCATGGACACAGGCGACAGTTCGGAGTGGGTGTCCCGCGATAGTCTGGATGAGAACGGGCTTGTTAAAGTGTACTCGGTCAAGATACTGACAAACTGGCTGGCGGGAATGGAGCGCCAGATGCTTACGCGCGACAATGTGCAGATGGTTCTGGGCACGCTTCGACAGCTTGTGCGCAACGGTGGAAAGATGCAGCAGGACCAGAAAACCAGCGCAGTGCACCGCAACCATCTCCTTCTGACAGCAGGGTCGTGCATACTGAAGCTGGCGTCCTTTATCCACTTTGAAAAGATGCTGAACATCGCCGACATGCTCAGTCTTGCCCTGCTGGTGCAGGCGCCCTGCTATGAGGTGCGGTCTGCGTTTTTGCTGGAAAAGCTTGTGCCAGCGCTTGTGGCTCGGCGGATCCATGTGCGCTATATCCCGGCGGTTTTCCTTGTTGCCTACGATGTGGAGCCGACGCTGCGGGACAATGTCAGGCACGTGGTTGAGCAGCACTTGTCGCAGTTCCGCCCGACCCCCGGATCACCGTCGGTGGTGGAAGACAGTCTGTGCCGCTTCCTGTACATCCTGGCGCACCATCCGGACTGGGACGACGCGCAGCCGGTGGCTACGCTGGAGGTGTTTGCGCCGTACATCGAGTTCTACATCGGCTGCGTGTGCATGGCGCAGAACGTCTCGCTGCTCTTCTGTAACGCTGGCGAGATCAAGGCGTACCGCAACCGGCCAGTTGCCGATGGCATAAACAAGCAGGTATCCAACGAGGCGTTCACCAGGCGCCTGTACGTGTTGAGCGAACTTGCGCAGTACTTGCTGCGCGAAAAGAGCATCTCGTCAAACTGGCCCGTCAATGTGTACCCTGGGAAACTGGCCCTCCCTGGCGATACCTTTGAGCCCCTGACGGAGGCGGATAGGGCCTCGGTGCCGCGCGAACCGTTCCTGGATCCCGAGTTTGTTACCAGACGGGCGAAGGCGCCGGCGGCGGCAAGAGCGGGCGCAAATAAGCGCACTCGGCCTAAAACAGCAGCACCAACAGCACCAGCACCAGTTGCAGCTGTGGTGGCAGCCGGCGATAAGCCTAAGCGCCAGAGATCACTTTCTGGCAGCAGCAGAACTGCCACTAGATCGAAAGGAAAGGAGCCGGCAACAATGGACGATGAGAGCGATGCTGAGGACGTGGACATGTCGAGCGTAGCGGAGACCAGCGATGGAGAATGAATTATGAACTTGGAGCTTGCTTTTCGACATTCTTTTAATCTGTCGTTTTAATTATTACTGTTTGATCAAGTTTGATTTTTATAATTGTCGCATTGCAGCAGCTAACGACGCGTTCGTGTCGCGTATTTTTTATTTACTAGTTCTTCTGTGTGTAGAACAACAGCCTTTTTTATCTTTGCTTTTTATTCTTGAGCTCTACAACAACAGCAATAACAGCGTAGATATACTCTATCCTGGGCCTTATTATCATCCTGCATCTTGGTCTTTTTTTCACGCATTTCTTTTATTTTTCTTTTGAATTCGTTACCCAAATACCTCAAATATTATTATTTTTCCCTTTCAATAACGAAACCCTCGGTTCACTTTAGTACTGGCGGAGGCTTTCACGCGTATCCGCGCAGAAGAAGGAACTAGCCTAGACTAACTCATATACACATATACAATAAATTCCAAGCGTTATGTTGGGAGATAGCCAGCAGCCTACGTTTGGCATTCCGCCGCCAGCCCGCGGCGGCAAGCGTGGGCGTGGGCGTGGGCGTGGCGGCAGAGGCGCGCGTGGTGATGGTGGAAGTGGATACGGAGGGCGCAGACAGCCATTGCCGCTTGGCGGCGGGTCGGAGGCGGACGGCGTAGACGTGGCGATGGCGGAGGCGTATCCCGACAACAACAACCAGCACGACGACGAGCGGCCGACAGCTGAAGACCACGGCGGCGGATTCAACAGCATCGAGTTTCGCAACGACAATGTGCTGGTCAACGACCAGATAGACAGCAAGCTTGGGTTTGAGCGGTACCAGGAGGGTCCGACGCGGCTGGGGTGGCTGGTCAACATGCACGCGACCACCGTTCCCGACGAGGAGCGCAACTCGGCCAAGGCGGCGGTTGATTACTATTTCCTCGAGCAGGACGGCGGGTCGTTCAAGTGCACACTGCTGTACAAGCCGTACTTCTATCTGGTGTGTGCGGTGGGTTGCGAGACCGAGGTGGAGGAGTGGCTGGTGCGTCGGTTCGACCGGTTCGTCGATGGGGTCGAGACCGTCGAGAGAGAGGACCTGCAGATGGCCAACCACCTGACTGGATGCAAGCGCAGGCTGGTGAAGCTTGTGTTCAGGAACGTCCAGGACCTGCTGGCGGTGCGGCGTGAGCTGCAGCCGATCATCCGGCGCAACGAGAAGCGCAGCGATCTTATGAACGCCTACAACGATGGCGGCGGCGACGGCGGCGGCGGCGGGATGCGCGAGATCGAGGACTCGTTGCTGGAGATGCGCGAGTTCGACGTCCCCTACTACCTGCGCGTGGCAATCGACAAGGCCATCCGCGTGGGCGTGTGGTACGATGTCACTGCGGATGCCGGCGAGATAACGTTGGCGCGTCGCGAGGATCTCGTGCAGCGCGCGGACCCCGTTGTCCTTGCCTACGATATCGAGACCACCAAGCTCCCGCTCAAGTTCCCCGACGCCAGCACTGACATGATCATGATGATCTCGTACATGATCGACGGGCAGGGGTACTTGATCACGAACCGCGAGGTTGTGGCCGAGGACATTGACGACTTCGATTACACGCCCACGCGCGAGTTTCCCGGCCCCTTCATCATCTTCAACGAGCCCGACGAGCGCGCGGTGATCCAGCGCTTCTTTGACCACATATGCGACGCAAAGCCAACTGTGCTGGCCACGTATAACGGCGACTCGTTCGATTGGCCGTTTGTGGATGCCCGCGCCAAGCACCACGGCATCGACATGAAGATGGAGACCGGGTGGTACCGCGACGAGGCGGACGAGTACAAGTGCCGGAGCTGCGTGCACATGGACTGCTTCCGCTGGGTCAAGCGCGACAGCTACCTGCCCGTGGGGAGCCACGGTCTGAAGGCGGTGACCACGGCGAAACTCGGGTACAATCCGATGGAAATCGACCCGGAGGACATGACGCGATTTGCGGCCGAGCAGCCGCAGACGCTGGCGCAGTACTCGGTGTCAGATGCGGTGGCCACGTATTACCTGTACATGAAGTACGTGCATCCGTTCATCTTCTCGCTGTGCAACATCATTCCGCTGAATCCAGACGAGGTGCTGCGCAAGGGGTCGGGCACGCTGTGCGAGACGCTTCTGATGGTCGAGGCGTTCAATGCCGGCGTTGCTATTCCGAACAAGCACGCCGATCCGCTGGAGCGCACGTGGGATGGCCATCTCGTCGAGACCGAGACGTATGTCGGCGGCCATGTCGAGGCGCTGGAGGCCGGCGTGTTCCGCAGCGACATCAACATGCATTTCCGCGTAGTTCCCGAGGGGCCGCAGCGTCTGCTCGACGAGCTCGACCGGGCGCTCAAGTTCAGCATCGAGGTCGAGGGCAAGCTCAGTCTGGACGATATCGAGAACTACGACCAGGTGCGCGGCGAGATAGCCGCGAAGCTGGAGGAGCTGCGGGACCGACCCGTGCGCAACGAGACGCCGCTCATCTACCACCTGGACGTTGCTGCGATGTACCCGAACATCATCCTGACAAACCGGCTCCAGCCAGACGCCATTGTCAACGACGCTGTGTGCGCGTCGTGCGACTTCAATGTGCCTGGCAAGGACTGCGACCGCCGGATGCCGTGGCTGTGGCGTGGCGAGTTCTTCCCTCCCAAGCGCGCCGAGGTCAGCATGCTGCGCGGGAAGCTGCAGAGCGAGCTGTTCCCGGCCGACGGGCGCGCAAGGGCCGGCGCCCCGCCACGGACCTTTGACCAGCTGCCGGCCGCCGAGCGCGCGTCGGAACTGAGCAAGCGCGTGAAGGACTACTCGAAGAAGGTGTACCACCGGTTGCGCGAGACCAAGCTCGAGGAGCGCGAGGCCGTCATCTGCCAGCGCGAGAACCCGTTCTACGTCGACACGGTGCGCAACTTCCGCGACCGGCGCTACGTCTACAAGGGCCTGCTGAAGAAGGAGAAGCGCAAGCTGGACAGCGCCGTAGCGGCGGGCGACAATGCGCTGATCGACAGTGGGAAGAAGCTTGTGGTGCTGTACGACTCGCTGCAGCTTGCGCACAAGTGCATCCTCAACTCGTTCTACGGCTACGTGATGCGCAAGGGCGCCCGGTGGCACTCGCTCGAGATGGCGGGCGTTGTGTGTCTGACGGGGTCGCGCATCATCCAGATGGCGCGCCAGCGCGTCGAGCAGCTTGGCCGGCCCCTGGAGCTCGACACCGACGGCATCTGGTGCACGCTTCCGGGGTCGTTTCCCGAGAACTACAGCTTCAGGCTCAAGGACGGCAAGGGCAAGTTCGGCATCTCGTACCCGTGCACGATGCTCAACCACCTTGTGTTTGACAAATTCACCAACCACCAGTACCAGGACCTGGTCGACACCGCAAAGCACCTGTACTCGACGCACTCGGAAAACTCGATCTTCTTTGAAGTCGACGGCCCCTACCGCGCAATGATCCTTCCGTCGAGCAAGGAGGAGGACAAGCTGCTGAAGAAGCGGTATGCCGTGTTCAACGACGACGGATCGCTGGCCGAGCTCAAGGGGTTCGAGGTCAAGCGGCGTGGCGAGCTGAAGCTGATCAAGATCTTCCAGTCGCAGATATTCAAGGTGTTTCTGCAGGGGAGCACGCTGGAGGAGTGCTACGGATCGGTGGCCAAGGTTGCGAACCAGTGGCTGGACATTCTGTTTTCGCGGGCCAAGGACCTGCCGGACGACGAGCTCTTTGATCTGATTACCGAGAACCGGAGTATGAGCAAGGCGCTCGAGTCCTACGGCGCCATGAAGTCCACGTCCATCTGCACCGCCCGCCGCCTGGCCGAGTTCCTCGGCGACGAGATGGTCAAGGACAAAGGGCTTGCGTGTAAGTTTGTCATCTCGCGTCTGCCGCGCGATCTGCCCGTGTCCGAGCGCGCTGTGCCGGTTGCGATATTCTCCGCAGACACGTTGACGAAGCGGCAGTTCCTGCGGCGCTGGCTGCGCGACACGTCGCTGGAGAGCATGGATATCCGGGACATTCTGGACTGGGACTACTACCTCGAGCGGTTTGGAAGCGTCATCCAGAAGCTGATCACCATTCCAGCGGCCATGCAGGGCGTGCCGAACCCGGTGCCCCGGATCCGGCATCCGGATTGGTTGACGAAGCGTGTGAACTCTGCAATGAACAAGCAGAAGCAGCGCCATATCACCGACGTGTTCAAGAAGGTCTCCAAGCAAGAGTACATGGACAAGGCTGCTGAGGAGGATGCTAAGAACAGGGAGAGGGAGGAGGAGGAGGAGGCCAATGCGCTTGGCGGCGATATCGAGGATCTGGGCATCTCTGGCAAAGGCGCTGCTGCTGCTGCGCTGCGGCCGAAGACGGGCGTTGTTCGCAAATCCAAATCCATGCGCCAACACGCCGGGACGCCTGCCACGGCCAGCCAGCTGGCTGCACGCATTTCGGAGCTTGGATCCGCCCCCAGTCCGTCGGACGGATACGCCGCATGGCTTGCACACTCAAAGAAGATCTGGGCGCTGAGCCGCCGTCTTCGGGCGCTGCGGCTGAAGGCGGCCGAGGACGGCGACGAGGTGCTGGATGAAGGCTGGCGAGCCCCCGGTGCGGCGGGAGCGGACGGCATTGGGCAGTATTTTGCGCGCTCCGGCGTGACGCTGTCCCGCGGGGTGTGGAACATTCTGCAGTGGACGGAGACGGACACGCCGGGCGAGCTGAAGGCGTGGGTGCTGCTCGGTGGCCAGCTGCACGCCGTGCGGGTGGCGGTTCCGCGCGTGCTCTACGTGGCCTCGGCTGTGCCGAGACAGGAGATCTCGGGCAGCCGGTTCTTCAGCGAGGCCAAGTCGATGGTGCTGCCGCGCACGTCGCACAACCCACAGGCGATGCACCTGTACAAGTCGGTGATGACGGAGGCCGAGTACATTGCGCACCAAAGCAGCTGGAGCTCCTTTTTCGCGCACCCGAGCATTGGCGGCGTGTACGAGACCGAGATCACGCCGCTGGACCGGGCGCTGATCCGGCTTGGCGCGACGGCGTGGATGGGCGCGGCGGCAAGGAAGGCCCGCGCCGGACGCAGCAGCAGCGACGCTGTCTCGTTGGACGATCTGGACACACGGCGCACGGCGCTGACGATGCCGCATGGGCTGGGCAAGCACATGTGGAGGGCGCGCGATCTGAGCTACGCGCTTCTCTTCCACGCCGGGGCGCCGGACGGGCGCCAATTCTTTGCGCTAGTTATGCCGTATGCGTCGCGCGGCCATGTGTGGGCCATCAACACAAACCAGCAGGCCGTGCAGCTCCAGATCCCCAATCTCGAGCGCCTGTACCGCGAGAGCTATGCTGCCGCACGCGCTGCTGTGGCCAAGGGGGAAGGCGGTGGCGGGTCCCTTGACGACGGCGCCTTTGCGTACCCAGCGTCCATCGAGTTCACATCGCAGGCCTTCTCGACCACCCAGAGCGCCTACCGCTCCATCAACGCGGCGGTTGCAAAGTGCGCGGACGAGAAGCGGGCGTCGACTGTTCTGATCTACCACTCGCCGCAGCCGGTCAAGCGGCTCCGCTCTTCGATCCGGTCGATGTCGGAGTTTCCGACGGTATCGGTCCCCGTCCACCAGGCCGACACCGCGCTTCCGGCAATCGATTGGCAGCGGCACGCGTGCCGCAGGATGGTTGCCAGTCTGCTCAGCTGCTCGCAGTGGGTTGAGGAGCGCATATCCCTGGCGCAGTACGCCGATGTGCCCGTCGGCAACATCCCGGCCGACGCGCCGATGTTCCTGGCCGACGTGTTCTTTGCGCGCAAACTGTCGCTGGCCAAGCATGTTCTGTGGTGGTCGCCGAGCAGCAAGCCCGATCTTGGCGGCAGGCAGAACGACGAGTTCACGGAGCTGGTGGCCGATGGCACCGCCGGCACTGGCGCTGGTACTGGCGCTGGGTTCGCCACGTCCATCGAAACCAACGTGCCTGGAAGCTACACCACTGCGTGTGTGGAGATCGAGCTGAGGGGCCTGGTCATCAACACTATTCTCAAAGCGCCGCTGGTCAACGAGATCGAGGGTGCGTTTGGCGTGTTTGGGTTTGACAGCGTGGCTGGCGGATCCAACGACACCGCGGCACTTCTGGGCGACGACGACGTTGCTGCTGCTTCTGGAGCTGCTGCTATTGCTGGCGGTACAGATGCTCACGACGACGGAGCCACCACTGGGCGCGGCGGGCTTCGGAAGAAGAACAAGAGCAAGGATAGCGAACCGGGCGCCTCTGGCCAGACAAACAGGCAGCAGGCGTGGACAGCGTCTGGGGCCGATGGCAATGTCCCGGTCTCCACGTTCCAGCTCCTGCGGTCGTTGCTGCGCGGGTGGTTCCAGGAGATCAGCGACCACGGCAACCCGTTTGCCGAGATGATGGCCGAGCACTTCTACCGCTGGCTGACCAGACCCAACGCCCACCTATTCGACCCCGCGCTCGCCTACCTTGTGCGCTCGCTGATGCGCAAGGTGTTCTTGCAGATGAAGGCAGAGCTGCAGAAGCTGGGCGCGCGGATTGTCTATGCGAACGTCGACAAGCTGATCGTCACCACCAGCAAGGCGTCTGTTGCCAGCGCACAGGCCGCCGTTGCGTACATTACAAAGGCGATTGTCGAGAAGCCGCTTTTCGAAAGCATAACGCTGGTCCCGCTGCAGTGCTGGAGCCTTTTGCTCTGGATGAACGCGTCGAACTATGGAGGGATCGTTGTCCAGCAGCAGCAGCAGCAGCAGCAGCAGCAGCCGGCTAGTTCTGGTCAGACTGGCGATGCTCCGGCTAGCGAGCCACGCATTGAAATGCTCTGGAGCATGAAGGAGTACCTTCCAGTTGTCGTGCAGAGCCATTTTGAGCTTGCGGTTGCCGAGTTCATCTACAAGCTTGCCGGCTTCCACACCCAGCTCCACGCGAAGAACCCGCATGCCGCTCACGGTGGCGGTGGTGCGAATGGCCAGAGCGAGATCATCGAGGACGACCAATCCGACTCTGAGATGGGGAGCGGTGCGCAGTCGCAGAGAGGCAACGGTAATGGAACGCAGGCTTCTGCAACAGCGGACACTATCGCCGCGGCAAAGGGGGACTTTTACAGACGACTGATCGGGCAGTACTTTACTCGCAAGCTGCTGGACATAGTGGGGCGGATCCGAGACGCGTGCAGCTCAGCGCACCGCAACGACCCAGACACGCAGTTTCCCCGCCTGCCGGGGTCCAAGCTCCATCACCACGGAGCGCGAACCGAGGCGGCCCTGGAGTTCGTCAAGTACGTGTGCACCGTGTTTGCGCTCGATGTCCCGGCCACAAACTTTGTGCGGATCATGCGCCGCAACCTTCTCACCCTGCTCGGCGTCGGCGAGTTCTCCGACGATGCGCAGTTCACAAACCCATGCGAACGCCTCGTGCTCCCGCGCGTCGTCTGCGATTTCTGCAACTTTTGCCGCGACATGGATTTTTGCCGGGATTCGGATCTCCTTCCGGCGCTGACGGTTGCCGAGAATGGGACCACGACGACGACGACGAACCTGCCTGAGTGGCAGTGCTTTGGCTGTGGGAGCGCCTACGACCGCGTGCGCATTGAGGAGCGCCTGATCGAGCAGCTCCATGCTCTTTTACTCTCCTACCAGATGCAGGACCTGGTTTGTTCAAGGTGCCGTCTGATGAAGCAGGACAATTTCTCGCTCCAGTGCACGGGTTGTGCGGGGAAATACAAGCCCGCCGTCTTGTCCGACACCGTTTGCGCGCAGATCGGCGTGTATCGCGATGTTGCGCAGATGAACGGGCTCCAGATGCTTCTGGATCTGGCTAATTGGGCGCACAGCAACACTCGGGTCTCTTCTGGAGGGCCGCGCCATCTCTGACATTGTGCCAGCGACCCACAATACCATACAATTACACCATATCCTGATTGTAATAAGAAAAATAGGGTTAAACACCCATCTCCCCCTCCCCCGCGGATGTCTTTCGGCGACTAGTTTTTTCTCTTTGTTCTTTACTATCGTTGTTTTATTGCAATTCGTTCAGAGGATTATAGAATGCAGAGATGGTTGCCGCTGTCTCCCCCTTTGAAATAAGCTACGATCTAAGCAAGTACGCCCAGCTGGACAGCGAGTGGAAAACGCAGCCCGATCTGTACCTGGACAAGTACTTTACAAAGCACTTTTACGCCAGCACCGCTGCACCAAAGCGAAAGCACGATGAGCTTGATGCGAACCAGACAACAGAGCCACAAGGATCCGCTGCTGCTTCTTCTTCTGCTGACTCCACGCCAGCAAAGGAATGGCAGTACGTGCTAATGTCGCCAAACAAGCTGTGTGTAACCGGGATCTCCAGACACCACCCTCTGCTTTGCCAGCCATCTGAGCAGGGGCCGGATACCGCCGTCACCAAGGTCGTTTATGCAGACAGCGTGAGGAACAGCGTGATCAAGGGCAAGGGGAAGAAGCAGTCCCTGCGCGTGATGCCCGAAACAAAGATCTGTACTGTCCACACGAGCGGCGGCAGGGAGTATGTGGTGCGTGCGGCGGTCAGGGGCGTTCTTATGGAGTGGAACTCGCGGCTGGAGGAAACTCCGCAGCTTATCTTGTCTCACCCGGAGCAGGCGTTCGTTGCTATTGTCAAGCCAGCCACCGATGACGACGCAAAGATCTTGAGCGAGTGCGTGGACACCGTTTTGTAGAGAGAAAGAGAGGGAGGAAATGTACAGTTTTTTAAAACCAGTTTCTTTGTTAATAGCAGAATGAGAGAGAAAGGGGGGGGGGCAATACTTGACGCAGGCTTTAGTCTTCTATTACATAAACAATAGCTTCTACGACCGATACGACGCTTCAAAAGTAGTAGTCGATCAGATGGTGACTAAGGTTGAATCCAAACAAGGACACCAGATAGGCAACGGCAACAAGCGGTATAGTGTACAAGAAGACTTCCTGGTGGTGCAGAAATGGCATAGCCTGGTACCCCAGATACGTGGTGTAGGAGTAAGCAGAGCCAGCAAGCGCAAACACGGTGTTTCCCAGGAACAGCGATATCCACGACGTCTTCATAAGCACGGGGAGGAAGAAAAAGTGCAACACGTAAGCCAGCGTGAAGAACGTGAAGAACGAGTTGCAGTGGACGTCAAACCCGTACATCCACTCGGACTGCTGGTCTGTGGCATGGACGTTCTGGTGGCGGAGAAACCTGTTGGCAACCAGCCAGGTGACCGTGGCCAGCACCAGGCCGGCGCCAACAAAGTTGACCAGCAGAAGCTGCACAAGCGCCTTTGTAAACCCGGGAACTCCGACCCCGTACACCGCCGAGTACGCACCGACCGCCAGCACAATGCCTCCCACCTGCAGGATCAGAAACGCCGGATCATCGCGCGCCCACTGGTTCTTCGTCTGCTTGTGGTAGTATATGTTCCTATACACGCGCTTGGGGCTGACAAGCAGATACAGCATCTGCCACGATGCGAATTCAAAGTCCAGCTGTCGCCAATGGAAGAGCCGTCGCCACAGCGCCGACCGGTGAATCCGTGGAAATCGCCGTCTCAGACGGGGTCGGAAGTTGCCTTGTGGGAGAAGCGACAGCGGCTCGCTCATTTTGTTTTCAAGTTGTGTATTAACAAGAGAAAGAGTAGATTACAAGCGCATTTAGTGAGCTGGAAGAACAGGCTGAGCAATTAGAAAGAATAATAAAGAGAAAAGCGAGGCACGTCGTCGTTTCTGTCTGTCTCTTGTGTGTCCTTTTCTGGAAGCTGACTTCATTTCCTTTTTTCGCCATACGGCTCGACGAGCCATGAACAGAAAGCGATCGAGTCGTTAATTCTGCCCTGCTCGCCTTATGTTTTGCGAACAGTCACATTTTTGCAGATAAAGCTTGAAGCCGTGTAAAAGCGTAAAGGCATTTCTTGCGTCTTTTTCACTTTCTCTCTGTCTTTGCTCCAATTGAACCCCTTTTCCCTACATTTACTTATCTTTGCTTTAGGAAGCGTCCAAAAACATTGTCGCAAGGCACTACATTCGAACATGGCAGTCGAAAGGAATATTCCCAGCGAAGAAATTGTCCAGGACAAGGCAAGTGTCTGAGATTCTTACTTCTCGAATCACCACCACTCCCCAATTTCTTTACTTTGCGCTAATGTTGACTCATTTTCTTCTGTTTCTTTGCAAAAATGTGTGTATGCAAATAGTTTGACCAGGCGACCGCCAACCTGCTTGTGAAAACCGGACTCGGTCTTAGCATTGGCATCGTTGCCTCGGCGCTGCTGTTCAAGCGGCGGATGTGGCCGGTCACATTCTTCACTGGTGCCGGTGTAGGTGCAGCATACGCCGATGCCCAGAGGATCTTTGACTCCTCAAAGACGCTTGGAAAGCCCGCAACCAGCTATGCTGCCGCGTCAGCCGCTATGTCCAAGAACTCGAAAGCTTAGACACGACCCCGCCAAAGAATGTGTTGGTTGTTTTTTTCTCTAGTGTTGTTGTCGCTTGTCTGTCTTTTTTTGTGGACGCTGTTTCCACATTTGTGTTTAATTCCAGTTAGATACCCTCAACCTTGAATGTGTTTATACGCCAGCAAACCGATCAAGGCCATCATTTGAATCTGGCCACTTGACCTATCCAGCAATTCCCATATATGGGATTCCCTTGTGTCGTGGTTTCAAGTTTAGAGCGGAGATCGATTCATGTCTGTATCTTTTGGCTTTAGCAAACTCTGTTAGCTCTTCTTCTACAACACTCTTCTTCCAACTGACTATATTGATACCAATATCAATAAATATACATATACCGTTCAAGGACGATCGATGATAGTAGCACAATGGATCGCATCGAGTTTTTCAAAAGCTTTCCCCTTCTTCCTCCGCAGTCTCTCGATCCACTGGTAGCCAAAGGATGCATAGAGCTGGATGAGAGTGGGGGATGTATCCAGATAGCAGTTGATATTAGCGCCACAAATGGGATCTACTGTGTCGACGCAATCGAGAGCACATCAGAAGTGAACCAATACTTGGCTAGCAAAAAGAACGAGCTGGATATTCGTTTCAAGCAGTGCACATCGGCATTATCGTTTGTAAAGGAAATCCAGTATGCTTTGGTAAGTTGTTTTATGGACATTATGCCAAGAGATTGGATGTTACTACCCTACTGTAAGCTGGTTGTCTATATTCTAATGCCTTTCATGTGCGTTGTCTGTGTGTGTATCATCATAAAGTAGAATGGCGCGCTTGAGCGTTCTGCAAAACACACGTCAAAGTTCTACTCTCGTTTTATTGACGACTGCGAGCAACATGTAGGCTGGGAGAACGTCGATTCGTTTAACAAGGAAACCCAGATACTGACACTCTGGCTCTAGTAAGTGCTTGTATGAGAAATCTTTTTTAAAAGCTCCTATTTCAATGGCAGTGCGACATACAGTATTGGATTTTCCTTTTGGCTGATTGTTAATATGGTAATCTAACAGTATTCTTATTTCACGGGTTATAGCGACGGTTCCAAACGTAAGCACAATGTGTATGCAAACTTTGTAAGCGAGACATTTAGTAGCGATATTGAGGATGAGTCGGTTTCAATGGAATTAGGCATCTGCAGGTATTTAGAGGCACTTGGAAAGGTATGTGACATTTCTTTATATATGCTTTTTAAGATACGGTGATAGGCTTTATACATAGGGGTGTACTTTGATGTGGTAGACATGTAATTATTAAAAATTAATACGTCTTGGTTTTTTTCCCTGCAAGATGTAGAAATGTGAAGAGCTTGATGAATGCTGGAAGCTGTTGGACGATATTGACAATTCGTTTTGCGTTCTACAACCGCAAAGCCCCAAGCGTAGCGAGTTGTGGCGCCGAGTGGCAGTTGGAAGGCTGGCAAGTGCATTGGTTGAGGTATCTTCCGACAGATTCTATCCACGGATTACTGTCTACGGCCCAAGCAGTATAGCAGAGCCGCTGAATGCCAAGGCAAGGGCCACTCCAACCGTGTGGTCAAGCACAAGGATGGCCAGAGAAAACGTGGAAACGATCCTTGGGCTTCAGTTGCCAGAACCCGAATCGTTTGACCAAAGGGATATAAAGCTGGAATGCGGCATCTGCTTTGCTTATAGAATTGAAGGGGAGGACGCTGACCAAGTATGTTCAAGCGATCCTTGTGCTCAGCCGTTCCATCGCAGCTGTCTGATTCAGGTAGAGTAGAGCATCCTTTGGCATTGTTGCGATAGGTAGCCACATTATATATGTCATTATATGTTCGTGAACTACTAATACTCAATGAATGCTGTAAATGATGCAATTATTTCTATATGGCTGTTGCGTTTATTGCTTGCTTGCAATGTAGTGGCTTACGACAAAGGAGGACACGCGCCAGAGTTATAGCACATACTTTGGAAAGTGCCCTTACTGCAATGAGGTAAGCTACGTTGTATGTCGGAATAATATATATTGCATTTATATAACACGGATGTTGAATATTGGCTGCTAAATACCAGAAGCTTGTTGATTGTCGTGTAGAATATTGTTGTGACAAGCAAGTAAGGTTCTTTGTCGTTTTATACAGAGAATATGCTATCAATTTATTATTTCAAGCTCCATTTGTATACTGAAGAAGAGTTATTCAATCAAATAAAGGCGGAGAGCACCTAAAGATATGGAAACTCTTCAACCACATCAAAGAAGCAGCCAACCAGGTCGCCTAAGAATCGTAGCTCATGGTCAGACATTCCCATACTGCGAATCTCAGAGCCAGTCACTCTATTCAAAAAGTGAGAGGTGTCCAGAATCTGGTTAGTTAAAACATCATGCATTACAATGGTGTAATTTGGCGCAATGGAGATATTGCGATATGTTCTGGTAAAGATTATTATTCTTATGCCATAGCGGCTCAGTAGAAAAAGAGTGAAGGCGTGGTCATCAGGTATAGGTATGCAATTGAATATCGTGTATCTCTGCGGGTTGATATATATCCATAAAATGTTGTTGGTAGAAGTTGTGAATCTGACAACCATGGGATAATCCGAGCCATTGAAGACATAAAACATTGTGGTGGTAGAGAGAAGAGAAAATCTTATGAATTGGATGGCAAGAACCTGAGCAAAAAGGTTCCAATGCTTCCAATGGCCTGTCTTGTCTTTGGAACATCTTTTATATGTGCTGGTTTTGCTTATTTACAAACAGCGAGCTTACATATATTACTGAGTAGCCAAGAAGAGGCTTGTAGAGCTGTTGTAACATTCTCTAGCCACCAGGCGTTTGTCCTTTTTATATAGTTCCAGTCGGCATTGCGCGGGTGGATAAATAATCTTTTTTATCCTAGATAAATGCTAGATGTTACATAAAAGCTCATGGAAACCCTAGAAAAAGTAAATGTCAAATTCTAGCTAATAGTCATGTATTAGAACTTGCTCTAAATGTCGGGATCTGACTTCTGGATTCATATTCTGGGTATGATAAAATATTACGTAGCCCCAAAGTTACAGAACAAAAAATCCCCGCATCCTACTATTTTTCGATCAATAGAAAGCGTGGAAGTTATTCACCTTTTCCTTCTTCCTTTCCTTCTTGTATCCGGCAAAAAGGCTTCTTCCAAACCATCAATCAACTCTAATATCAAGGAAACCAACAGCTTCTCTTTCATACTATTTTATTCACCATGGCGCCACCAGCACTTTGCTTCTGGTTCGAGTTTTCGTCGCCATACTCGATGGTCTCGGCGCTCCGTCTGTTCCGCGCCCTTAACGAAGCCCCACCGGTACCAGCACACCAGATCTTGCCCAGCAACGGACAACTCGACATCAGCGAGGTGAGCATCGCGTACAGACCAATACTCCTGGGCCCGGTGTTCAAGGCCATCGGACAGCAACCGCTGCCGGCGATGCAGATCCCGACCAAGGGGAAATACATGTTCCACGACGTCGAGCGGACGCTCAACACCCTCGACTGCCCCGGGTTCCCGGGCACTCCGCTGAGCAACTGGCCGCCAAACCCGATCCTTCCCGCACGCATGGCCTGGCTGCTGTCCCAGGGGTTTGAGTACATCCGTGCGGTCGACAGCGGAACCGAACAGGCACCGCCGGCTCCAACGACCACCGGATCTGGATCTGTCGGGCGGCAGGGCCACGCGCTACTGAAGGTGCTCTCGGAGTTCGTGTGGCGCGTGTACGAGACCGAGTTTATCCACGGCAAAGACATCAGCGACACCGACACGATGGCCGCGCTTTGGGACACGTATGTGGCAGGCAGCATGGCCGGAGAACCCCGGCTGCCGTCTGGGAAGCGTGCGGTGGAGATGACAGGGCTGCAGATTGTCAAGGACGGGCTCAGAGGTGCTACGCAGGAGGCGGTGGATCTCGGGCTGTTTGGCGCACCGTCGTTCACCACGGATGACGGCGACCTGTACTGGGGAAACGATAGGCTGCTTGATGCAATTGCTCACCACAGAATGAAGAAACAGATCAACCAGGCGTCCGGGTTCTGTGTCAGAAACAGGAATCCAAGCCTTTGATTCTTTTTTATTTCAAGCCTCTCCTCCATTGTTGAATATGCAAATGCCCTCTGTGAATCAGTTGAACAAAAATAGGCCATAGAAAGAAAGAAGGAAAAAGAAGTACATTGACATGATGATAAAAAAGATGGAACCATAAAGACGGATAGTTGAAATAGATGAGTGAGAGGGGCTTTTTTTTTACTTTCTTATTTCTGCCGTCACAAAAAAGGCACAGCGAAGAATGGCCACGGGGACCTTAGCTGCGGCACTTGCTCCAGGTCGGGAAGCCGCATGCAGAGGATATGAGCAGGTAGACGAAGATGACAACGGAAAGCACGACCGCCGCCATGAGTTTCTGGTTGCGCCACCAGTACTGGCGCTTAACAGCAGTGCTCCTCTTCCTGAAGGCAAAGGCGGCGTTATTGAGACTGTTGGTCTTATCAACAAGGACATCGATTCGGCCGCCGCGCTCCAGCACGCGCTCGATATTCTGGACCATCACGTCCTTGACCTGCGAGATCTCGCCATGCACCTGTTTGATCGAGTCAACCTGGGCAGGGTTACGGGAGTAGTAATCCATCTGGTGGGCAATGGTGCGCGCGAACGAGTTGAGCCCCATCGCCGACGCCGCGATGATCTCGCCGTCCGTGTACGCCGCCACGAACCGCTCCACCATGTCCTGGAGAAACGCAAACGGGATCCGCCGTCCGAACTTGTCGTCCGCCACACACAGGTACACGATGCCGCCCTCGCTGATGTAGTGGAACAGGAACCGGTCGTACACGTACGTCAGTTTGGAGTCGTTCGGCGGGATCTTGTCCAGAATCGCCTGCGTCACTTGCTGGAAGTTGCCTCCCCCGCCCACGCCTGCTGTTGCCGCATGCTCCGCCAGAATCACCGGCCCGCGGGACACCAGCGCGTATACGATACCCGAGGAGGATGAGGAAGAGGGTTGTGCAAACGATGACGACATCACCACGTTATAAAAAAGTATAAAGTATCAGTAGTTTTAAAAATGCCAAGTAAAAAAGTTTATAGCCTGTGAGCAAGTGTTGTAATTAAATATAAAAAAGAAGCGTTCCAATTTGTTCAATGCATAAGTAAAAAAAGTCCTGATAGCTAATAAACCCTTAAAGGTATGAAAAAAAAAGAAAAGTAAAGAAGGGGGATGAAAAAGGGAGGGGAGCGGAGACAGAAAGAAAAAGGGAGGAAAAGACGGACTTTACAAAAAGCTGGTGAGCATGACCAAAAAAAAATAAACTCGCCCTCACCAGATATGCAAAACGAGAGTTGGAGAAAGGAGGGAAAGAGTGAGTGATGCATAGAAAAAATAAAGGGAAAATGGGAGGAAAGGAGGAGGCGCAAGCAGCAAGAATAAAAAACCAGCGAACTCTGGAGAACAAACGGGGGGGGGGCTGCTGCAGACCATGTTATGCAACTGAGCAACAGAGAAAAAGAGAGAACACGTAAGCGATTCCCCCGTTTACCTTTCCCTCTTCTTCTCTCACACAACATTATCATATTATCCGTCGTTATTATTGCTGATAAATCCCACACACATTCCTGGGTTTGAATTCCAGCAACACAAAAAGTAGAAAACACCCTTATTATTATTATAACAGCGCCGGACAATGATGGACTTTGGCTACGGGGGGGACCCAGTTGCACCGCGGTACGACAGCAGCGAGAGCGAGGACGAGAGTGTGCTGCAACAGCCATCGGCAGAGCCGCCTACCACAAAGTCCGTCGTTGTTGTGCGGCTCAGCCCGTCATTCGCCAGACGCAGCAGCAGCACGGTGGTGATCAGCCTGCTGCCACTGCGCACACAAACCGACACCAAAGGCGGCTTAGCAGCAGCAGCAGCAGCAACAGAAGGACCGGAGGCTGCCGAGTACACGCAGGTGGGTGTGGTCTATGCGCCTGTTGCGCAGACAAGGAGGACGGGGAACAGGAACAGACTGCCAGTAGGCGATGGGAGGTGCATGCAGACGAACAGTGCGCTGGCGCGGATCATCCAGCCAACAACAACAGCGGCCAACAGTGCCGATGACCAGGCACCCGTGGTGTACGTGGTGGCCAGTAGCGCTACGCCGTCAGCGGTGCAGCACGCGTGGATCCGAGCAGTGGCAGGCAAGCTGCAGCCTGCGCGGCTCGTGGTGGTCGATGCGCTGGAGGAAACCGATGGGCCGAGAAACAGCCAGGCCCCAGCAGCAATGGTCGTTGGGCTGGCGGCGGCTGTCCTCAACTACGCTGACACCCACGGTGTTCCGTGTGGCCATGTGCGGCTCAACCACACTGCTGCGCCATCGGGAGCTCCGCTGCTGCAAATAGCAGAGTTAGACGCGCTGTTCGACGGGGCCTCGCCGGCCGTTCATACGGATTCTGCCGGACGGCGCGAGGCACCGGCATTGGCGTCCTTTTACGTCTGAGATGTCCAACTCAACATTGTCTAGCTCTTCCTTCTGTTCCGCCATGTGCCCAGAGCTGAAGATAAAAAGAACCCCAGTTAATATTATAAAGAATAAAAGAAGAATGAAATAAACAAACACCCGCGGTTGAAAAAAAGGCAAGACTGACTTATCCTGAGACACATATCCACCGATTCAACTCGTGTCGCAGAGCTGCGAGATGTCACGGCTCTCTCGCGCAGCACACTCCATGTACTGGTCAAAGGCGGCCTGCAGATCAGAGTGGAGCCGCACCAGCCCATCGAGTCTGTCGCGGTAGCTGTTGCGAAGCGCCTTGAGGCGGGCAACCTCGCCGCCCTTGCCGGCGCCACCGGCGTGCTTCTTGGCGTGCTTCTTGGCGCGCTTGATCTTGGCCACAGCGTCCTCGAACCGCGCGACGGCATCGTCCAGCGCGCCCACGGTCTGGTCGACAAGCTTGTAGGGCAGCCAGAGCTCGCGCGTGGTCTTGGCGACAGGCGCCGAAGCAGCAGCAGCTGAAGACGGTTCAGATACAAGGCGGGCGGTGAGCGCGTTGACATGGGTTAGCAGGAACCCGGCGGCCTCGGTGACGCAGCCGTGGCGGAGACACAGGCGCACAAGGTCGTGCGGACACCGACGCAGCAGCGGCGACGTGAGCCACGGCGCCAGCTCAGCATCGGTGTCGGCAGCCAGCACAACGTCGGCCACAAGCAGACGGTATCGGCAGCCAGACCGCCGCGCTTGGAGCCGGTCACCGTCACCCTCGCCGGGTTCCTCGCGATCCAGGTAGCGCTGCAGCAGCCGCCACGCGCGCTCGCTAGGCGTTCCAACCGCCGAACGCACAGGCGCGTTTTCCCAGAACGCCACGGGCACGTGCTCGTGCTGCACCGCAACGCTGGCCAAACCCCCGCCAACCGACGACAGCTCTAGACACTTGTGCGTCAGGGAGCGGAACACGTAGTCCAGATCCAGGCCGAATGCCGCGGAGAGCGCAATGGCGCTGTCGTAGTTCCCGGTCTTGACGTACAATGCTACAAGATCGTCGGCTTCAAGCAGCAGGTTGCGCGCAAACAGCTCGTGGAACGTGGCGCCCAGCGTGTGCCGTGCAGTGCACATCAAGTACTCGCGCCGAATGTCGGCGAGCTCGATGATGTCAATGTCCTGGACAGCGGAACCACCGGCGGCAGAGGCAGATACCGGTGACTCTGTATCGTTGAAGCGGCCAACGGCGATGCGACGACGCTTGCGCTTGACGTGGGTAGGCAACGGTGGATCGTCGGGGGCGTGGAGCCGACCAACCACAACCCACGCGTACCGCGGATCAACCAGCTCCAGCGCATTAGCGCAGGCCAGCAGCGCCTGCGTCTGATCGCGCAGCAGACGGCGCACATCGCCGGCCGTCCTCATATGCGCAGCCAGACGCCGCGCGTACTGGTACATGGCCGACGCGGCGTTGCGGTAGTTGCCGCGGAACACGTGGAATGCGTACAGGATGCGGTAGTAGTTGGGCGCACGCGTAACGTCGCCGTGTCGTGCCTTGAACAGCAGCGTGCGCTCCACATCCTCCTGCAATCCAGTGAAGCTCAGGCGACACAGCTCGCGCGCACCGTCGCTGCGCTCGCAGAGCACGCCGACCAGATGGCGCAGACAGTCCTGCTGCGTTGTTGCATCC
Source organism: Coemansia sp. RSA 1200 (assembly GCA_027578915.1). NCBI lineage: Eukaryota > Fungi > Kickxellomycota > Kickxellomycetes > Kickxellales > Kickxellaceae > Coemansia > Coemansia sp. RSA 1200. The sequence goes on from JANBTT010000015.1 coordinate 183,447, forward strand.
GGGTTGCTCATCGTCGCCACGTACGCGCGCTCCAGTGAACAGAGCTCAAGCTCCGCGTGGAAGATCCGGAACCACAGACGTCGCCGGTGGTCGCGCGCCAACTCCGGCGTCATGTCGCCATCGGTGGTCTCGGTCTCGTCCTGCAGCGATGCCAGCGCCAGCTCACCAAACCGCCGCACACCGGCGAAGCTGCGCGCCGTCTCCATCAGATCCACAATGTGCTCGTAGTACGCAGACGCATGGCCAGCCTCAAGCACGCGCGACGGCAGCACCAGCTGCAAATCGACGCCGTCGCGCACACCACCGACGGTCTGTGCGTACGCAACGCCAGCGTTGGCAAAGAGATCGCCCGCCGCCACAGAGTCACGCAGCTTTAGCGCAACGAGTCCGCCCACGTAGCATGCGGCAGTGGTCCGCGGCAGCAGCTGCAGCAGCGACTCTGTGAGCTCGCCGGGTGCTGTGCGTTCCATCTTTGCTGCAAACAGAACGAGTCCCGTACGTGTGTCCGATCCACGTTCGGCTCCGACGCCGACGCTTGCGTAGATCTGTGCAACGCCCTCGTTGAGCACATCGCCGAACGCATCCATCCTCTCGTTAATGCGCAGCGGGTAGCAGCGCGCGATGACGCCGTGCAGCAGACTGTAGACGAACCCAGAACCAGATCTATCTCCCGACCCAGGCCTTACAGCATCCGTCCGCATGCCAACGCCGCTGGCCACGCTTCCGGCAGAGTCGCGTCGCTTGTCGATGTTCAGCACCGAAAACTTGCGCAGGAACCCGTCGGCGCCCGAGTCTTCGTCCATAGACGACAGCGACAACAGCGGCTCCTCGCTAGCATCAGATGCGGTGGATGCGGAAACTGACTGGCTAGCGATCCACTGCATGACGCCGAATGTGCCAAACACGCCGAACCCGCGTGCAAGAAGCGGTGCCAGCGGCCCAATATCGACACCGTCTGCGGCCTCTGCACCATAGTACGCAACGCCCGCAAGCAGCACCGCAATATCCCGCGCCAAGGCATACCGCGCACCTGCCGACACTGCAAACGCCGAACACAACAGCCCATCCATGGCGGCACTGGACTTGCGCGGCATATCAGCATCTGGCACACCGTCAACCGATCCTGCCAGTGCATCAAGCACGTTGCGGATAGTCGGCCCTGGCGCGCAACACAGCGCAAGTAGGCGAGCCGCGTGACGCATATGTCGCGGAGTGAACGACGCAGCTGCATGTCGCTCAAACAGCTCTGCCGCACGTGTCTCGTACGAAACCAGAATCTCGCCGCTTGCGTCCAATGCCATTTCGTTCGCCAGCGCAGACAGCACGTCGGCCCCAACCGTCTCCGATACATATGATGTTGCCACCAGCAGTCGCGCTACCTCGGCACGCGCAGTGCCATGTGCCACGCCCGGGTACTGCGCGGCTACGGCAATTGTGGGCGCAGCGAGCAGAACCGATGCTGCCGGGTCATGTCGGGCCAGCGCGTGCATCCACTCAATCTCGCCGGCCGGCTGGACTACCAGCAGACCGTTTGCAGTGACCACACACGCCATGGCCGTTGCATGGCTCAGCGCTAACGCCCTGGGTGCATTCGACATCCGCTGCAATCGCGCACAGAGCGTCGAGTACCGCATCCACTCGGTGAACACCGCGCGGTGGTACTCGCCAACAAGCAGCGAGCCATCGCGACTACTCGTCTCGGCGCGGAGGAACGACCCAACCACGGCCGCCACGCATTGTCTGAGATACGCGCTCGATGCCGTTGCCTGTGAGCCAGCTGCTGCTGGGAAGTCAAACCCACGGTCGCGTGCCGATGTCTCGTAGAGTGCCAGAGCGTGCTCCAGCACACCGCGGTCGAACCGCGTTGGGTGGAACAGGTGGTCCAGGAACGCCTGGCTGATATCCGCGATTTGCACGGTCCGCTCATCGCCCGCATTCTGCTCGTCCTTTGCGCGCGCCAACCGCGCCTCGATCTCCTTGATCTGCGAGCCATCGTTTGTAGGCCGCAATTCGCGTTGCTGTGAAAGAACCGAGTACCAACGCTCGCCGAGCACCGGGTGTCCGTCAAACTGGATCAGCGGCGCATAGTTGTCGTCATTCGCGCGGAGTGAAAAGTGCGTGTGTGTCAGCACTGTCTCCTGTGAACGCTCCCATAGCGCCCACAGCGTCCAGTACGCGCCGACCTCAGTTGCCTCGACTGCCTGGCCATCCGCGTCCTCAACCAACGTCGTCATCAACTCTTCGTGCCGCGAGAGCTGGAAGTCAACCAACTCATCGTCCGCCATCAGCTGGCTAGCTCCGTTCGCAGCCTTGCATACCTTGTACATCACAGTCTGCACGCCAGTGATCTGGCCCCGCGCGTCCACCGATGCCTGGAGCAGTGCAAAGTACGGCGTTGCCTCGTCTGGCACAAAAACCACCACTCCAAACACTCCGCTGCTTCCATGTCCGACTTCCTCGTCCATCGTGGTGCCACCCATCGGCGTGCCAAGCCCCTGCGATACAATGCGGATGCGTCTGCGGATGCTCGGATCAAGCAGAGGTCGGCCCGACGACGAACCGTGCGGATCAGCGGGGATCACGCCGCCCATGACATCCAGCTGCGGGAGCTGCTCTTCATGCTGCCAATGCGACGTCTGGTTGCTGGCCCAGAAGCGCAGTTTTCGGTCGCGACTAAGCGACACCGCGTACCGCACGCTGCCGTCAAGGACCTGTGTCACGGCAAACGAGATTACTCGGCGGCCGTCTGCGCCTTCTTCGCTATTAAAGCTGCTGCTATTGTCTCCGCCATTGCCGCCACCACGTCTAAGGAGCCGTGGAATAAAGCCCCGCATTGACTGGAGAAGTCCCGATGACGATGCCACTTTCTCGGTCACATACCCCTGGAGACTGCCACAAGCCTCGTCGGGAACGCCCTGCCATTCCAGCCATACGAGCGCCGACCCCTCGCAGCACACGGACAATAGCTGCGCATCCACCGCGTCAAGCAGAACCGGTGCACGACCAGGCATCGCCCGACCACTCTTCGTTGATGCTGCTGTGTCCCGGCACCACTCGATCTGGTACCAGCTGGTGCACGCGTTGACGTTGGTTGCTGGGCTCGATATCTCCCAAACGGACGCAAAAGCCAATCTGTAGACAACCCCGTCTACCGCGCACACGGTGACAGATACGCATAGACGTCCGTCGGCATCAGTGTGGTCAAAGACGATTACGCTGCTGCTGAGGATCGGGGTTTCAAAGCACCACGACGACGTGACGCTAGCCGATGCCTCGCCACCGGCTTCCTCGAGCGCCATCGCATCAAAGACTTGTTGTTGATTCTGAAATTGATCCGCATGGTTTTCTGATACGTCGTTATCGTCGCCGTCGGATCCAGCAACCCATCGAAGTGGACGCAGCTCCAATGTCCTGCGGTCGGAAAGAAGCCGCCACTGGACACAGGTGTCTGGCTGCGACGTCAGTGTGTACACAGAGGAAGCGATATTCCCTTCTAGATGTGCAGCTAGTTGGATCCCGCTGCTGCCTCCGCCACGTCGTGCCGCGTGAATACGTCTTTCGGTCACCCCCATTGTGTTAGTCGGGGACGGAACCCGGTGTACCGCTTGCGCATGCGTGTAAGGAAATAAGTTGTCTATGTGCAGCGGAACCGTCTGGTATATCTTCAGCTGCGCCTCGGTCGCCCTACCAGTATCGCTGCCACCTTCGACGGCCGCTGCCACATCCGATGCAATAACGCCGCTGCTGTCCATCGCGGGGCGTCTTTGTTTTGTTTTGGTTTCTGTATGGATTTAGAAAGATAAAGCCCACCAATTGCTTGCCATCCAATTAATGCGTGTTGCCTCACAATCCTCCTGTCAACAACAATAACAACAAATAACAGCCAGAATGAATGAAAAAAGGGAACCGCGTGTTTGGATTCCACTCGTATGGTTGTTGTTGCTTCTACCCTACTCTGGCACGTATGATTTGCAATTCTAAAAAAGCGCGACACGAAGACCAAAAGTAAATAATGGAAAAAGGAACAGCTTTCCCCGATGGTGTTTTTGGCCAAGTAAGCGTAGAAATCCAACGCTTCCTTGCTGTAGTAAACAAAATAACAAATGAAGAAAAGAAAGGAACTACTGAAGGAAATAGAAAACAATAAAAGCGAGGTCAGTAACAACAGCAATACCAACGCCCAGACGAAAAAAGTATGCTGGAAAAATCGAGAAAAGGATAATAAAAAAATGGTGAACGCGTACTTTTGACAATCGTCGCTTCAGATCAGATTTGTGATCTATCTAGCTGTTGAGCCCTTTTTCCCTATCTTTTCTCTCTTTTCTCTCTTGTCAACATTCTATGTATTATCGCTGATACCACTACCGCTTCTTCTTCTACCTGCACTATTGTTGTTCTGGTCTATAGCTAGTACTAGCTAACACACATAGGTCTGTATCGACAAAGGCGAGAATATGGTTGATTTTCGGGAGCCCAGAAGACCGGTGCTCTTTCTGGATATCGACAACTGCCTGTACCCGCCCAACCTGGGCATCGATCGACTGATGAAGGACCGCATCCACGCATACGGACGCGAGCTGGGGCTTGACAGCGCCAGTGTCGAGGAAACATGCACTACATATTTGCGGGACTATGGATTGACAGTCCGCGGCCTGATGAAGCACCACGACATCGATCCTGCCGGATTCAACGAGAAGGTCGATGGCAGCATTCCGATTGAAGACATAATCCATCCCAACCCCTTGCTGCGCACAATGATTGAGACCACAACCGCCCGCGTGTGGGGATTCACCAACGCCGGCCACGACCACGCCTGGCGCGTGCTCAAGTGTCTGGATGTTGCCGATCTGTTTGAGGGCGTGACATTCTGCGATTACCTGGAACCCGATTTCCCTTGCAAGCCCGAGCCTCGGTCGTATGCGAAAGCCATGAATGAGGCTAGCGTGGACGATCCCAGCCTGTGCTTCTTTGCCGACGACTCACTAATGAACGTGCAGGTAGCGCTGGGGCTTGGCTGGACATCGGTGCATGTGTCTGCGCTGCGTGCGGGCTGCGACGCAGGAATCGATGTCCCTGGCAAAGGCATCGTGGAGTGCTGTCATATCTCGACAATCCTCGAACTCCCCCAGGCCTTACCTCTCTTGTTTAGACAGCCATCGTAGGCCGGTGAGATCATTTTCACACTAGCTAATCAGTTTCAACACAGCGCTTGTAACTCTGAGCTTTTTGGAGGCTTTTGATTGCAGACCCGGTCGAGATAATAGAAATAAACTACATAAAAGACGAGTGCTTGTTATTCTTTACTAAAAGAGTCCCGTCTTGCGCATCATTCGCATAAAGTCAGTAAAGTCAACGCTACCACTGCCGCTGTCGTCGGCAACATTGATCATCTCTCTCAGCTCGTCGACCGGAATAGTCTCGCCAAGCCGGGCAGAAACTCTCTGCAGATCATCAAGCGTGATCCTGGCATCTTCCAGATTAGCGGCTTCGGGCTTGAACAGTCTGAACGCGTTGAGCATCTGCTCCCGCTGGTCCATTTCGTCGTACAGCAGGGCCACGAGCTCCTCGAGTCTCTTGTATGTGAATTTGCCAGTGTTCTTTGGATCTATTTGCTTCCTCCATCTTTGGAGATCGCTACCACTGCCGTCTCCTATGTTCATGTCAAGTGTCCGGATTATATCCCCCAGCTGCGATACCGAGACCGTACCACGTCCGCGCGTGTCAATGCTGTCAAACACTTCGCGAATCTCTGCGCACTGCTCCTGCGTTAGGTTTCCTACTCTATCCCCCGTATACGCCAATGAATCATCCTCTTCTACTGCTGCTGCGGCTGCTGCCGATGCCTTTCTTGTTGACATGGGAGGCCCACGACGAGCTGATTGCGGTGTTACTCGTTTCGTGCCACTTGTTGGGAGTGGCGGGTGTCTTGTTCCAGAGCTTCCTCCTCCTTGTGCAAGACGTTGGTGGGCCTCTGAGCGCGTGTAGTATCCTTCCCTATTCATGTCTGATGGCGTCTGCGTTTTAAAGAGACTAAAGCTGAAGGTGAGAAATAATATATTGTGAAAAAGTACAAAATAAACAAATAAACAAAAATAGATTACGAAAAGATTGGAATTGTTGGAACTGCCAGTGCAAATCAAACAGTTATGGTTGGCTTCCACTTGCCAACTCGTTGCCAGTAGATTTGATTGATTTTGGAATCTATCACATGTTTTACACAACCTTATAACAAGAGAATCAAAGATCTTGAACTTTTCAATGTCTGGTGATGTGTGCAGCGATGCAGGATTTGATACCAGTGAAATAAAGCATGATACTAAAAAAATCAAAACGCTTTCTTATATAACCAAATACATTACATTATAACTATAAAAGGCGTAACTTTACACGCATTCAAATGCAAACTCAATGTCATCAACAAAACTTACAATAACGTCAACTCTTCTAAAATATTCTAATTATACTTAGCTTTATCCTAACCATTGTCCGCTCTGTCTTTGTACTTTTTACTGCATAGGAACTAGTTCAAGCAACTAAGCTTCTTGTTAGCGGTATCAGTTGTTAATGCGTTTTCTGAACCAACACAAGCAGCCAATATTGCAGATGCTGTTGCTCTAGAGTCTTTCTAAGGTGCTATGGAGGATGTGGCAGTTTAAGCGTTCCCTTTGCTAGTAGTTTTACCAGTGTGCTGAGCACTAGTAATGTTCTGTCCCAGATAATAATTTCTATGGAATTATTTAAATAAATTCAGTTATATTGTAAATGTAACTTCCTCTGTCATCGTGTAATTTAGACAATGTATTGTTCGCGGATATATAAAGTACTGCGATTTACAGGGTTCAGCGGGGATTCCTGGCTAGCCTCACCTAGTTACTTTACCTAACAGCATGGTAAATGCTATTCACTTTTTGCCATGTTCCATCAAAGCCCTCTTTATAATAACGCATGTGGTCTCGATTTTCAGCTCCTGGTTTGGTGGCTTTTACAGGACCTACTAGGTTTAGCAGTAAATGTACTTTAGCCCAGCAGCCCGTTCTTTTATGTTTTTTTTTTTTTTCAAACAATTCTGGATTTTGCAACGTGAGCCAATCATCCAGCGGCATCTTGCCAACACTTTTTTTTTAAAGTCACAGTAAAAATTGCTGCTGATGTAGGCGACCAAACGCGTTTTTGGGGTGTCTTCGCTCTTCTTTCTATTTTATCTTTCGTAAAAACCTTAATTCACTTTTGCTCTTTTTTATTTCTATCTGCAATTCTCATTTTCTTTTCTTGGTTCACATAACACACACGATGGTAAGTGCGTCAGTTGAGGGGTGTCCATAGCACCGTCTGGTTTTCATAACAGCTCTTTCCCATACTCTGGCCTCTATACTGATCAAAGATTAAGACACGTTTCTTGGAGAAAGTGTGGTAGAAAACCCCTGTCTTTCATTAATATTGGCAAGGGAAGGAGGGAGACCGGCCCGTGCTTTTCATTTTGTCCATTAAAAGCTTTCCTCTCCCCAAATATGGGCAGGCAAGGCAGTGTTCATATAGCTAAACACAAACAAGAAGCAGCGTTCAAATGGCATGTTTACCTTTTTCAATGTAGCCTGCAAAAAGCGTGTCGGGACCAGCATCGTCTGGCGGAAAGTACAAAACCGGGGCACCACAGAAGCGCATGCAGTCACGGTCATCGAAAGCAGGACTTCAGTTTCCGGTCGGACGCGTTCACAGATACCTGAAGCGGCAGACACAGAACACCAGACGCGTTGGCGCCAAGGCAGCCGTGTACACAGCGGCTGTGCTCGAGTACCTTGTTGCTGAGGTGCTGGAGCTGGCGGGAAACGCAGCACGCGACCTCAAGTCGAAGAGAATATCACCAAGACACTTGCAGCTTGCCATACGCGGGGACGACGAGTTGGACATGCTTGTCAAGGCGACAATTGCGGGCGGTGGTGTGATTCCGCATATCCACAAACAGTTGCTGGAGAAGGGCAAGAAAGTCCAGCAAAAGTAAATAGCCCCGCCAGGACCACCTTTTTATTTTTTTTTCTTGTTCAAATAAAATTATCCTTTTTGTTGTTGTTGTCTCGTATCTGGCAAACTCCGTTGAAAGACGGATGTTGTGTGCAGGTGAATCGCAAAGACGTAAACTGCGAGACCTTAGGACGATGTTTACTGCTGTGTTTTTGGCCAACTGCACCACATTGCATATCACTTTGCTTTGTTGATATGCGGGAAAAGCGAAGAATTAGAACTCATTGCCGCAAACTGACAAACTTTCTCCATACTTTCAGCTTTTTATTTGCAAAACAGTCCTGACTTTTACTGCGTTCTTGTCTTGTATTCTATTATCCAGAATTATCTATATAAAGCGCTGTTCTTTCTTTATTTTCCTTAAATTTCTCCTTGGCTTTCTTTCTCCAAATCGTTCTTCCCGCCAACCAAGCCCAGCTTTTTGCATTTTTCTATTTGCATGTAGTAGGAAACCCAGCACCGCCGGTTCCATACATTATCTATTCGACCAGCCTTCTAATTCAATCCATATAGAGCAGAGACTGGTCTTCTTTTGGATCCACTCGACTCACACACGCTCATCCTCAGTATATCTATTCGGGCCATGGGTAAACAAGGTGTCATGGCTCGCACACGGCGGTTTATAGCATTAGCACTCTGCGTGATGCTAGTTGTCAGCACATTCTGTGCGGCCGTTCCGAAAGCACTAGCAGCAACAGAAACAACAGCACAAGCACCGACAGATACTACTACTATTACATCAGCAGGCGACAACTTGTTTGGACGTTGCCCTCTGTTTGACCGGGTGGTTGGCGAGCAAATGCTTTCAGGGGAGATAAGCGCGAACGAGGCGTTTTCAATGCTCGACTCGCGCAACTGTCCAATCATCCGCGGAGCCGGAATCATCAGCCCGCAGCAGCTCCAGAAAGCGGTGGATGAGAACGTTGGTAAACAGCAGCAGCTAATGAGCGGGAATGCATCACAGAACGGAAGCGCTGCTGACGAGCACAGCACTTGCCGGGACACCTTCGATTGCCAGCGGCTTGGCGAATTGACGGAACTCATGTGGAGCGGTAAAGGTAGTGGGTCGCCAAAGGAGGTCATGGACGAGCTAGTAGCCAACAGATGCCGACTACTGACATCGTGCGCGCAGTTCAATGAGGTCAAGGAAAAGTACACCAGCGGCCAGTTCCCACCATCAAAGGCACTGGAGCTGCTGATGCAAGAGTGTCCGGTGTTTTCGCCCACCGTTCCAAAGCCAATGCGTCGGCGTACTCCCGCGCAACCCAGAAACGCACAGCACCCACCGCCCGGGCAGTCGATGGCCGACGAATGCATACGACTGTCGGACATGCTTTACAAGGTTGACGAGTCCGACCCCGGAGTCCCAACGGGAGAAAAACAGAGGACGGCCGAGCAGACCATGGAGCAGCTCTGTAACACAAAGGTCCCATTGATAAATAACTGTCCGCTGTACCAGGGAGTCAAGGCCAGGTACAGGAGCGGCGAGATCACGGCACGGATGGCGGTTGCTGAGATGAAGGCAAACTGCCCGATTCTCTCCAGAGAGCTGAATCCGGCCATGATATTCAACTTCGAAGAGTACGGGGCGCATCGCGATCCGTTCTACGATATGGGCCATGCGAGCCACAGCCACAACGATCCCACGCAGCGCAACTCCCAGTCCGGTTGCTGCGGGTGTGGCTGCAATGCCGGCCATGCCAAGGAGAAGACCGACACTTGCCCCGAACAGAGCGGAAGGGCGTCGGTTAAGCATCTGTATAAACGGCATGAGGAAGCAGAGGATTCCGGCCTGTGTCTTTCGCACGATGGCGACGAAGCTACATGCAGCCACAAGTTGGGTTTTGCCAAACGCAGTGAGCAGCATAAGAAAGCCTCTGGGCTTGAGCGGCTTCTGGGCGGCATGTTTCCGAAAGGTAATCCAGCGCTATCGTCGCTGCTTGGTACACTCTACATATCGCTATTTCCTAACCTCATTCTTTTTGCCACACCGTCGTCGATTCCAAGCAAGGTGCTGCGGATCATGGTTGCCTTTGCTGTTGGCGGGCTTCTCGGCGACGTGTTTTTGCATCTGATGCCGCACATGTTTGTTGCCGAAGACGACCACCATGGCCATAGCCATAGCCACGACAGCGACCACGCTTCGCATGGCCACACAGAGGCCGTAGATGTGCACACCCGCAACACGGTCTACGGATGCACCGTGTTCCTGGGACTGATGGTCTTCTTTTTGGTTGACAAGTTTATGCGCCTGCTAGGCGGTGGCGAGCACAGTCACAGCCACGGCCATAGCCACAGCCACGGCCATGGCAACCACGTGCACAAACATTTGAAATCCAGCAGCAGCTCAAGCGATGGCAGCGATCCCGAATCCAAAACCCGACTCCGCAAACGCCACAACGGCGCCAGAAAGTCCAGACGCATGGTCAGTGACGCAAACGAGGCCGATGACGAGAAGGACATGCTGGCTGACATTAGTGCAGCAGTGGCCAAGGGAGGCGCGAAGAAGCCGATCAAGATGTCTGCGTATTTGAATCTTGTTGCCGATGCAACGCACAACTTCACAGATGGCCTGGCAATGTCGGCGTCCTTCTACTTGAGCCATGCAGCTGGATTGTCCACGTTTGTAGCGGTGTTTTTCCACGAGATCCCCCACGAGCTCGGCGACTTTGCGATTCTGGTGCAATCTGGGTTCTCCAGGACGTCGGCGCTTGCTTCACAGTTCTTCACTGCTCTGGGCGCAATTGCAGGGACTTGTGCGGGCATTCTGATAGAGGAGGCCGGGAGGGGCAACTCGATCAACATTAGAGGTCTGTTTACCGCCGGGGTTCCGGTTTTCGCTCCAGCCAAGGCTTCTACAATGGAATCGGGCGTCAGCAGCGGCTTGCTCGCCTCCATGCTTGGCGGCATTCTCGGCCTGCTTCCCTCGTCCGTCGCTGGCGTGCCCTGGGGAAAGCTGGTCATCCCATTCACTGCTGGTGGATTCATATACGTTGGCACCGTGTCTGTCCTCCCCGACCTTTTGCAGCCCGATGAAGAGGATCTGACGACTGCAATACCATCCGGAAAGAGTCGTGCGGAGGCACGGCTGGCCGAGAAGCTGAGAGCCAAGCGTGGAGTCTACATGGCGCTTGTTGAGATTGCAGCCATGCTGGTTGGTCTGGGTATCATGGCTGTCATTGCGCTTGGCGAAGAGTAAGAAACCCGTCACGGATCTTGATATGGAGTGGTGGTGGGTATGTGTCTTTTTCTTTAGTTCCTTCGTTATAGAGCCCTATCCACTATTATTAGGACATGTTATATATGACATAGAGAAAAAAGACAAAAAGGAAATGATAATGCTATGGTGTTCAACCAGATTCAGTTTACTTTGAGGATTCCAACCGTAATCTCTCCCGCTTTTCGGATTGTTATGACTACGGATTCTGCTTCTATTTGCACAACAGGTGTTGACCGTACTGGCGTGTTGATATCTGGAAGAACGCTGTCCGCACGGTTAACAATTGATACAACAAGCCCTGCTGTCGCCTCTGTCATAAGCCCATCCATGGCCAAACATAACCCGCCCTCGTCGACTACGACGACGCCAGCTACATCTGGATCCTTCTCATACACAGATTTGATCACCTCGTCAATCCTTTCCTCCATCGTCGCCATTGTGGTTTGTCTTGTGTTGCTATCTAGTACAGTGTGGGTGTGGACAGTAAAAAGGACGAGCGGCTTAATATAACGGAATAGGCCTTCTTTGAAAGGGAGTGTGGAAGATTATATGCGAAAATAAAGTATGCAGGAAATCGCCCATGTCGAAAGTGTACATGCGCTGATATAAAATAAATGAGCAACAGCGCTTGGTTGTGGGCGGGCGGCACGCATATCACCGTACTCCATGGCTTGAGCTCACATTATCACCACCATCATCATCTTTCGTGCTCTTCTAGATGTAGTAGGCTTTTTTCAAGACTTTCTTTTCGGATCCAACCGTTCGTGTGGCAGAAGCGATATCAAATGAATCCAGGTTCAGAAAAAAGTCAAGCCCCATTTTGATCAATCCAAAAATTCAGTAGAGCGGGGTTTTCTTTATGGATTTCATCACACAACATTGCAAAGAGATCAGAAGACGATGCATTATCGAAATCATCACAGTAACAATTCTTCTTTAACTCTCCATCGGTTTTTTATCAATTTTTTTACTTTTTTTTCTAGTTTTGTCATTTCCTTTAGAATGAGCAGTGCCTCGTACGATATTGTGCTTTTGGATATTGAGGGCACCACCACGCCCATATCCTTCGTGCACGATGTGCTGTTTCCGTATGTCACCAACAACGTCAAGGAGTTTTTTGAGCAACGCTGGGACGACCCTGAAGTTCAGACACACGTGCGCGCTATCGCAGAGCAGGCAAACAAGGATGTGGATGCTGGAATTGCCTCTGCGGTTCCTATTGATCTTGGGGCTTTAGAGTCAGGCCAGCAGAGCGTTGCTGATGTGCGCCAGGGAGTTCTTGCAAACATCGAGTGGCAAATGAAGGCAGACCGCAAAATCGGGGCCTTAAAGGGGCTGCAAGGATACATGTGGCGCTTTGGTTACGAGGACGGACAGCTCAAGGGTGTCATCTACGACGATGCGGTGGAGGCAATCCAGCGGTGGACCAAGAATAGCCGCAAAGTGTACATATACTCATCGGGCAGTGTTGAGGCGCAGAAGCTTATATTTGGATACACTAACCATGGTGATATGCTTCCGTACATATCTGGTCATTACGACACCAAGATTGGATCGAAAGTCATGGCTTCGAGCTACAGCGCCATTGCAAACGACATTGGACAGGCGCCAGAGCGCATCCTGTTTGTCAGTGATAACATCAATGAGATCCATGCTGCTAGCAGCGCGGGGATGCAGACTATGGTGTCGATTAGACCCGGAAACGCTCCGATTGACGACATGGCTCAGTTCAAATCGACCGAGAACTTTATGGACATTTCTCTATAGCAAAGTTTTCCATCTTGAACACATCAAATAAAGTGCAATATTGATCAATCTCAACGTCACCCACGTCACTCCTTATTGATTGATTGTGTGCTGTAAGGGCATTTATCATTCGCAGTCAATAGCCAATATATACGACAACAGTGGTTAGTATCGCTTCTCTTCTCTTTCATCTTCAACTTTGTTTTCCTAATAGTTTATTCTAAATTCAAAGTGCTTTATTTTCTTCCTTTACATTTTCACTTTAAACTCCATAGTAGCAGCAAGAAATGGGCGTGAGCAAGCACAGCTTCAGCAAAGATGGCACCATAGACGAGTACGAGCTGACAAACATCGCTGGCATCGCCATATCGGTAACAACGTGGGGTGCACGGCTGACCCGTTTCGTTGTGGACGACAAGAATGGCAAGCGACGCGATATTGTCGCTGGGTTTGACAGCTACGAGAGCTGGCAAGAGTCGCTGGCCATCGATGACCCATATTTCGGAGCCACCGTTGGACGTGTGGGCGGACGCATCTGGCCCTGCGACTCCGTCCAGATTGGCAACACCACCTGCACACTGCCCGAGAACCAGCCTGGCAAGGTGTGTTTGCACGGCGGGCGCGTTGGTTTTGACAAACGGATATTCAGCGCGCAGGTGATATCGGAGTCACAGCCAGCCAGCATCCGGTTCACATACGTATCTCCCGATGGCGAGGAGGGATTTCCAGGCGAAGTTGAACTGCACGTCACATACTCGCTGCATGACGACAACTCCATGCACATTGATTACTCAGGTCGCCTGAACAGTGGGACGGAGACCATCTTCAACCCGACCAACCACACGTACTGGAACTTGACGGGGTTTGAAGAGCCCACGATACTCAACCACATCTGTCGCCTTGCAGCCGACAAATACATGGCTACGCGCCAGGATAACGTGATGGTACCGACTGGTGAGCTTCTGCCAGTTTCAGACAACAAGGCGCTCGACTTCTTCTCGCAGCCCCGCAGGTTTGGCGACGACATCCACAGCTTCGACAAGAATACTGTTCGCGGATACGACCATGTATTTGCTGTTGGTGACCAGCCTGCCGACGACATTCGCTTTGTGGCAAAGGTATGGAGCCCACAGAGCGGACTCGCGCTAACCGTACTGTCGGACCAGCCGGCGCTTATTCTGTACACGGGCAACTGGATCTCGCCCGATCTGGTCGGGAAGCACGGTATCCGGTATGAGAACTATGCGGCGGTTGCGCTTGAGACCCAGCGGTTTCCAAATGCTGTCAACATCCCGCGGTTCCGCAGCCAAGTGCTGCTGCATCCAGACGAGACATTCACCCACCACACTGTGTACAGGATTGGGAGCATTTAGCCTCGGAGGTCGAAATGTGCATTTTTCTATTCTCTTTTCTTCTTGGTTTGCTGTTTTGCGAGTTGTGAAGAGCTGGATCGAATCGTCTCAAGCAGTAACGCTGCTACTACGATTACGTTCTTTCTTAAACTGTTTGCATGCGTCTCTCTACTGCGAGCTGACGTAGTAGACAAAGAATATGGAACAAGAATAATGATATTTTGGTGTGGCTGGAGGAGATAACTGAATAGATGATATTTCGGTACTCTCTATCGTCTCAAATAGAGATTTGGCTGGTTGTGTAGACTATATAAAGCGAAATAAGACAACAACTAAAGGGAGTTGTGTATCGAAATAAAAGAATAGTTATTAAATATAGGGAGAGAGGGAATGTAAATGAAAATAAAACGTCAGAGGTTCGGCAAGAGTGGTAATACGGTACCAGTTTTTTTTTGTATTCCTTCAGATAGCTGATCTTGAAATACCAAATACTAGTTTTTCTAAATAGCCTTTTGTGTACAAAACCTGTTTATTCTTGCAATTAATATTTTCCTTGCTAGAAGCTCCTTTGTTTATTTTCCTTCAACGCAACACCATCCTGTAACCTTCAGTTTATAGAAACATACGGATTGCTCAGTGCTTGGTTATTGTCATGAAACCAGTACCATTCCACATACTCCTAGCACATCTTGCCATGTCTTGCTGCATTGCTGCCAGCAGCAACGGTGACAGTCTAGGTCTCGGTGCCCTTCTTGGAAAAGTTGGTGATCTGTTTCACAAAGACAACAACGATGCTTTGCAGAGCACCAGCAGCGCAGCACCGGCAGCAGCAGCGGCAGAACTGCCCGTGCCAGAGCCAGCAGCATTTGCGGAAAATACTGCTGGAAGCATAGACGTCGACGATCCACAAAGGGAGAATGCACAAGACGACAACAACAACAACAACAACAACAACAACAACAACAACAAAGACGCTGCTGCAACAACTCCTTCAAATTCTGTTGCCTCTGCGCCTGCAGCTGCTACTGCAGATACAGAGATGCTCGACAGACTTGGAGTGCTGGGGAGCGACAATGCTGCAGACTCTTCTGATATGGAGCGGTCTCTTGATCAGCCAAGGAGCGTCGAGACCGTCGTGCATACTCAGATTCTCGTTGTTGCGCCTGACAGAATGCAGGAGGTTGTTGTTTCCGAGCTGCAGTCATTCGACGAAATGGAAAGCAACTCTGCTGCAGACCATTTGTTTACATTGCCAATGTTGCTGCTGCTCTTGCTACCGCCGATTGCACTTTCATTGCATATTGCTAATGTTTGAGACATTGGAAACTAGCGGGTATACACATTATATTTCTGCTAGTTGGTTAATTTCGATTCCTCCCCTCCCCTCCCCAATCTTTTTGTTTGGATGACATTATATGCCTGGTCGGAAATTATAAACAAATATTGGGTTAAAAATAGATCACATGCATGTGCCAAGAAATTGGAATATGGCAATCTTATAACATACATATACAAACATGGCAATAATCGACGGAATTTGATTGCAAAGGAAAAGGTAAATATTGGGAAGCATATAGTTGCAGTAAAAAAAGATATCCGTACATTTTACAAAAAGAAAAAAGAAATAATAATA
Source organism: Coemansia sp. RSA 1200 (assembly GCA_027578915.1). Lineage (NCBI taxonomy): Eukaryota > Fungi > Kickxellomycota > Kickxellomycetes > Kickxellales > Kickxellaceae > Coemansia > Coemansia sp. RSA 1200. The sequence goes on from JANBTT010000015.1 coordinate 199,417, forward strand.
ATAAGCGGACCTAAAAAAATAAACGATACACACGCATGCACGCATTCACGGTGTTGCATCTACACACAACAACCCTGCGAAAAAAAACAGCTCTGCCTTCTCCTCTGCCAGAAAATCGGTTAGGACGCTTGGGAGGTGCTGATTCCGTCAACGCCTACGCCTGAGTATGCCAGGCCCACTCCTGTTGACGAAGATACAGCTGTCATCGCGCCGGACAGACCTACTGGGTGCGGGTTTTGGCCTTGATGGTACGAGTTGGGGCCATGGAAGCCCTGTGCCCGCTGAATCTGCTGCTGTGGTGGCGGTGGCTGAAGCAGCAGTGGAGGAGCTGCGGCACTGACATTCATATTGACGCCCTGGTTCACGGAAGCCGCGGCAGCAACGGCGGCGGCCATTGCAGAGGACGGTGACGGCTGCACCTGCTGCTGCTGAGGATGAAGCTGCATTGGCTGCTGTGCGTGGGCCGAGAGCGGAAACCCGGAGGCAGCCACGGCAGCAGATACAGCATGGGCAACCGACGGGCCAGTCGCTGGTGCACCGCACTCGTTCTGGAGATACTGCTGGACTGTGGTGCATCCACAGTTGTGATGAGTCAGAAGCTGGTTCTTCAGGATAAGCACCTCCTCCTTGAGCTGGGCAACAGCAATATGAAGCGATCTGTTCTGCATAGTCGCGTCCTCCGCACGCCGCTCCAGCTCCTGCACCCACATCTTTTTCTTCTGGCGACACTTCGATGCGGCGATCCTGTTTCTCTCGAGGAACTTGCGCCTGCGCTCGCGGTCGTTTCCTGATTTCCCGCTCTTCAAAACTCCGTTGCTGTCTTTTCCGCCTTCGTCAAAGGTGTCGTTGTCTTCATCGTCAATGCTGCTGTCACCATTGGACGATCCTACGCTGTCCATACGCCGGTGTGAGCTGGCTTCGTTAGCTGTGGGGCTTCTGCTGTTGCTGGCTGTGGTTGCTTTTTGTTTTCTTACGCCGCCATTCTTCACAGAGTCCTTTTGGCCAGTGCCATCGTTGGCACTGTTCGTGTTGCCGTTGGCACCAGAAGCAGCGCCTTTGCGTCTTTTACTTCCGCCGCCAGTCGTGCTTTTGGACTCGGACGCCGCTGTTGTTGTCATGTTTAGTGTGGAGGGCGAGGACAGAGAGCTGCTGTTGGTGTTGCTGAATAAAATAGCCTGAAGGTGGTCACTTTCTGGCTTTACAGAATACGACGCTGCCGACGAGTTGAACTCGGGCATAGCTGATGGCTGCAATGACGCGGTGGACGAAAAACAGGCTGGCTGGTCAATGGCTGGGGCTGCAGTTGATAGTGGAAAGGATGTGGCGATGCTCCGCGAAAGCATGCCTGTGGAAGCAATGTGCTTGTAAAAGGCGTCACTGTTGACGTGGCTGCCACTGTTGCTACTATCTACTAGACCTTGAGAAAAGGCAGTGCCGCAAGCAAAGACGGAATCGTTTGGAGAGTCAAATAGAAATGGTCGAGGGTAGAATCCGAGTGTTCCTACTACAAAAAGTGTGGTTTAAAATCTGGTAATTTAGAAGCTGGTACTAACAATGTATGACCAATTTCAAAGAAAAAAAAGCGAGGTGATGATAATACAAGAGATAAAAAAGGTGCGGAAAAAATGTATGGGCTATGGCGTGGTAGTATTATGCACACTGGAAAAATATACTAATCTGGCTGAACAAAGAACAGGGAAGAACTGTAGAAACAAGGAAGAAAAAAACAAGTTTTCTTTTTATCAGAAAGATAGACTAATAAAAAAAGTCGTATGGGCAAGACGGGATTTATGAGAAAACTCTGCTATCCGAATTATAAGGGAAGAAAAGAAGGAATTGTGGTAACACCAGTAGCAGCAGAGCAGATCGAAAGAGGAAAAAAAAGTGTGTGGTCTTGTTTTTTTCCAGGCATGTCTGACACCAGAATGTTTTGAATGTAAATAGAAGTCAAAAGATATTGCATAACAACAATACAATATACGAGAGGATCGTTGTTGTGTTACTCTTCCTTTTGCTACCCAGCCTGGATAAGACAGGACAAGGTACAAAACAAACGCACACACAGAACTCACTGTCGCGATTGCTGTGTACAGCCTATATGAAAAGCGAGCAGCATACAAACGCCTCTTTTGGAGGATGGATGCAAAAGGCAGCAGACAAACAACGGTGCTCTCTCACTACACAGGCAAATTGCCCTGGAAATTGGGGGGAAGGAGAGAAAGAGAAATGCGCGATGACGCAATTGGGCCAGCCTAAAATGGAAGATGTCTTCGGAAAAGCGGTTGCGTTGCCTGCAGCGCCAAGACCTGCGTGCTGGGTTAAAAATGGTCCGCCTGTTTACTTTTTGCCTCCCCTGTTTGTGCTAGAGAGAAAGAGGGAGCAGCTCTAGACAGAGAAACAGTGCCTTGGGGCTCCACGCTAGCGGAGTGGGTTTTGTTGCTTCGCTGTGCTGTTTTCTCCTTGTTGTGTCAGGGAGATCAGAAGGCGCAGCAGCTCTCTGGAACTTTGGATGGATCTGATCGCCAAGAAACAGGTGCGTGTGACACACAATGTGTTCTAGTAAACAGAAGCGCAGAGAATGACTATGCTATGGTTTTGTTATACATGTGGCGTCTTACCTTTGTCAAAGCACTGAATCATCATGGCGTAAAAAGTGCTTGTTTTAAATATGGGTGTAGAAAACTAAAGGCTCTGTCTAGTGTCAATAGGCTTTTTTTTATCAACAATGTTACAGTTGAACGCAATAGAGAGGCAGATTGGTTGTGCCTTTATCGTCAATATACAAGAATAGAACCACAAAAAGCAGATGATACAGGTTGGAGCTGATATCGGAGAAGAATACGCTATTGTTATTGTTGGTTTTTGATTGTGGTGAACAACAAACTTCCTTTAAAAATAGAGTAAGGGGTGTATCAAAAGAAAAAAGAAAAGCAAAATGGACAAGAATCCACCCTATTTATATACTGTTGCCAAGACGACCAAAAGTATCGTGGGAGATATTTCCTACAAACCTACACGCACACTCAAACACTGACGGTGCCAGAAACATTGCCAACAACCGCCGGCATTTCCCTATCAGAGAAACAAGGAATGCCAGGGAGGTGCGTGGGTGTTTCCTTGCCTTTTGCACAATTGCAAATAAAGAAGGCGTTTGGCTTGTGTGGCCTGGATCAGTAGAAGCGGACAGACACGTAGACATACAGGCAAGTGTTGCGAGGCGCGGCGAGGCGCATGCACTGGGTGTACGCCATGGATGACTACCCTCTCTGTCGCCCGTAGTAACCTTTTCTTTTGTCTCATAATCTATTTAAAAAAAAAAAGAAGCCCCCTATTTTATTTGCACTGCTGCACATTCATCAACACACGCATCCTAGAGACGTACGTCATTATGCAGATTAGTAGAATGCTTCGTCATCGCCAATGATGTCATGGTCTACTGCGAAGACACAACCGCACCGGCGGCCATCGCTTTGGTAGACAGGATCGCCGCATAAGGCCTGCAAGTGTGCACTCGCATATGATTACTCACGTCCACTAGGAGGGCTTTGCAGAAAGTAAACAAAACTGGACTTCCATACATTTCAGTCGCATTCTGAGTGCATGGCCACATCTTCCGGATTATTAGGAATGTCTTTCCATCTCCCAGAACGGTTTTCACTCTCCGCTGAAAGGGAAAATATGCGACTAATGCAAAATATATTTCTTGGCGCAATAGTAAAATCTCATACTCACAGCAACTTTATGCTTCTTTCTCATACTCGGGCAGCTCAGCACGTTGTCATCGTCGTCTATCAAGCAGGGTGGAGCATGTTCCAGTGATGTGACGATATGATTTTTAGCTCTATTATTCTTTTGAAACCAAGTAACACAACTTGTATTTCAAATGCCAAAGATTGCTGTTTTGCAGCAAAACAGTCTTTCCAATTTATGCGTCGTCCACTTTCATCCAAGCTGCTTCCTTTAACCATGAAAAACTTCCATTTCCAGAACTCTTGATAAACACAAAGCATAATCGAGGTGAACATGAGATTGAATTTAGACTGCACAATGATGTCACAGCCATTTTCTATCAAAATGAACAACCAGCGGATCAAAAAAAACCAAAACTAGATTCTCATTTCAATCACGCCATACAGGCCAGCTCCACGTGTTGGCGAGATGCGATAGCAATCTCCCGAACGGAGGCACGGGAGGAGTTGGCAGGGTTATTGTGTCGTCATCGTCGCCTTCGTCACAACCGAGCCCGGCAGCAACAAGGTTGCGCGAGATCGTCGTTGTGTTCGAGTCTGGCGGCAGGTTTGCCAGCTTTGCAATGCATATGCGGGCTGCATAGTTGCGCTGCCACAGAGTGTACTGCAACGTGCCGCGAATGGTCAGATCGTATGGGCCCTTGAGCAGTCGGCGCCATTTGGACGCATCGTCCCCCTCGTTACCATCGTCTCCGCTGCCCAGCGATGCGCCTGGGTGGTGGATGCTGATCTGCGTTGTCTTGAGATCAGTCGTCGTCTTTTGCAGCGACCCCGGCGCAAACCGCATCGGGTCGCTCAGCTCGTACACATTTCCTAACAGAATCGCCGGCTCCGTCTCGTTTGCCGCAGCCAGACGACTTACGCTACCGCTACTGTTGTCGGTGCCATCCCCACTGCTGCTGCCGCCATTGTTGTCCACTGCAGCCGCAGCAAACACCCCAATCTCCGCACGCTCGACCAGAACCTCGCGAATGTTGGGGTTGGTCGCCTGCACATGAAGAATGAAAAGAAGCTCCTTTTCCGTGGCAAGAATGTTGGTGACCTTTACAGCCTCAACGTCAACTAGCGGAGCCGACGTGTAGTTGAAGAGCGCAACAAGGACAAACAGCGATCCGAGTACCAGTACGGAGGCAAGTGCACCGCGCATGATCTGTGTGGTCACGCTCTTGCGCTTGCGCTGGTTGTTGTAGTGTCTGCGGAAGAGCGGCGTTGTTTCGGGCATCTCCTCCGACGACCCGTAGTACACATTGGAGTGGAACCGTCTACTGTTGCGACGCGAGTACATATTGCTGTTGTTGTTGGTGAACGTCGATCGAAGCCCAGCAGGCTCGTCTTCAACGTCGCTTTCCTCGCTCGACATCCCATAGTCGTTGTTGATGTGCGTCAGAATGCTGAAGCGGTGGCTATGTTGGTTTCCGCCGTTGTTGATGCTTGCGCCGGTGTTGCCCCCATTGTTTGCTGTTATAGAAGTACCGGCGTAGCCATATCCGCTAAAGCTGTTTGTGTTCCCTGCACTGCCTGTGTTAACGCTGCCACCACCACCACCGCGCATCATCCGACCTTGCAGACGACGGCTGGGTCTGCCAGAGCCTGCTCCATTTGGGTTTCCCGCACCGTATGCCGTGCTGCTCGAGGCGTACGCATGACTGTAGCTTCCGGTTGACATTGCCCCGCTTGCGCCGCCAGCACTACCCATGCGTCCCAGTCCTGCACTATCTCGCCTCTCGCCGCCTATGCTGCCAGCGCTTCCCATGTGCGTTGACAGACGATGGCGGTTGAGACGGCGCTTACCGCCAGCACCAGCTCCTGCAACACCCTCGCGGTCGTCGTAATATTCCTCTGGAATTGAGCTAACATGCAGACTGCTCCGTGAGTTGTGGTATATAAACTGCTCCTCTTCGTCCGAGTTGTTCTCGTCGTCGCTTCCACGACTCGATGGGTTGTTTGCACGGCGCGAAAACAACCGCCCACCACGGCTCTGTGGCCCGCGACCATCAGAGCTGCTTGCGCCAACAATGCGTCTGGACGGCCGTTTTGTGCTCGGTTTACTGGACCGACTGATTTCGGCGCCGGGTTGCCGGTCGCCCTCATCGGCGGGGGTCTCTGCCGGCGTCCCCGAGCGAAGAATGTGCTGTGCGGACGGAGGCATCGGCGGTGTGTCTGCGCCCGCCTGGATACCCGTGGTGGTAGCCGCGCCGTCGCGTCTAGGTAGCTCACTACCACTGCCCTGTCTGCCAACGGCACTATCCTGTTGTTCGTCAGCCACCCGCGTAAGCGAGACGCTTCTCAGTCCCGTCCGTCCCCTCTGGCCGTTGATGTTGTTGTTGGACGATGAGTTGGGCATGCTTGTCGTGCTTTCTGACGCCTTGCCACCACTGCCGCCCTCACCAACGATACTGCTGCGAACAGCCTGAAGCGCCAAGCCTTGCGGATACTGTGCCAGCAGCGAGTCCGGCTGGGCGTCTTGCGGGTATCCTGTTCCCGGCCCCTGTGTACTAGCAGTCAGCGGCTTTGCAGCGGTGCTCGGAGTGTCGGTATTTGACTGTTGCTGGAGTTGAGACTGCGTATCCCCAACATCCCTCGGCAGCGGCGGGTTCTGGTCTCTTTGCTCCTGCCGCTCAACCATCGCGCTGACGTTGAGGACATCGGGGAAAACCTGCTGGGGCTGGAAAAACGGCTGAGAAAGCGGACGCGGCGTTGTCTCGGACCGAAGTGACTTGCGTCGCGGATGCATGAACAGCCCGGCCTGTTCGTCCAGCACATTGTCGTCCAGGTCTGTCAGTTGCTTTATCATCGTTTTGTGCTGGTTTTCCTCATTATCGCTCATTTTTAAAGAAGAAAAGCCTGGAAAAAAGGCGTGTGTGTCCTGATTAAATGGCACGCTTCTGCGTGTGACTGTTAGGAAGCAATGTTCCCTGTATGCGTGCACGCTAAGTAAGCCAGCGTGTGTAATTTAGAGCTGGAGGGAAAATAGTGCTAGAGTATGCGAATTATTTTTTTAAAAATAAAATACAAAATTGTGCAGTAAAAAGAAAGAAAAAATAAAAAACAGAGGGGGTGAATTCCTCAAGCCAAAGAACAATATCAAAAAGAGATACAGTTGTAGAGTAAGGGGTGCATCAAAATCGAAACAAGAAATTAGAGGGAAAAAAGTCTCCCCAAAGCTGGCTACAGTTAAACTCCTATAAGGTTATAGGGTTGTGCATGCGTGTTTCTTGTGCATTCATAGAATTATGCCAGTAAGGAATAATGCCAGATTTGTCATGGCGAGGGTGCGCAGAAGGCAGAACGCGATTCGATTATCGTTGACATACACAGGAACAGAAAAAACAGAGCAAAAACAAATCTAGTATTCATAATAGAACATCAATCGCATATTTTCACATAACATAATAAACATTATACAACCACTTACCTCTTGGAGGAAGTTAACGTCGTCCGTATCCCATATAGGGGATGTATTCTGTCGCAGAATCGTTAAAGACTGCGGAATAATGACAGCTAATGCTTAGTCTGTGCGTCGATGTTGAGCGGGGAACCATCAGGAGGCACCTCGCTATTGTCTGGCACAGCTGCATTGTCCCTGACACGATTGCCGCGTTGGAAACGCTCAGGAACTGCACCGTTTTTCTGGAGACCGTTTGCAATGTGCCGGAAGTTCATTGCTGCTGCTAGGTCACGATTCAAACAGCGCGGATGCATCAAATCAGACTGTCCGTCAGCCACACGTCCAATACAGGTGATGTTTTCACAACGCAGGACAGCGTGGCTCGTAATCACTGGCTGAACACTTCGACGGTGCGGCCGCGGATTACCCACTTGAAGAAACTTCTTTAGTTTGCCCGTTTCACAGTACGGGCACATCGTTGGAGTAAGATACTCATCGATGTGGAGGAGACGGAAACCGAGCTTAACAAGCATGCGTCTCATGCAAACATCAGGAATCGGGGCATGCCAGCGAACATTCCTTGCAGACTAGTCGCCAAGCACAAGCGTAGGATTCGCACCAAATTTCTGATGTAGATTTTTTGCTAGCTGTGACCACATTCGTTTTGTGTTAATAAACGCTGATTGTTGCAACTTGCGATGTAGTGGCTGCTGCGGTGGATTCTCCTTGCGCTCCATTCTGTAAGCAACGCGCTCAGCTTGATGTCTTTGTCTGTGTCTCTGGCGCTGCCGCTGGCGACGGTAGCGAACCTCACCCTGTCCCTCTGGATCGGGGCCGCGGGTATCTCTCAGCAGCTGAAGCTGGCGCATCTCGTTTTGCACCTGGCGCTGAAAACCTAACACGCGTTTGGTTTCTATTTCTTCATGCCGCATGCCTCGCTGCTGGCGCCGATCTCGCCGGTACTGCCGCTGCTGCTGCTGCCAGTATCTGTGCTGTTGCCAGCGCCGAAATTCCTGCTTGCGCTGCTGATACGCACGACGCTGTCTCTCAATTTCGGGATTCTGTTGCAGCCGTTCGGTTTCCTGCTGCTCGTACTCAGCAATATGCTCATAATACAAATTATTAGTTTCAATAAACTCCCGATTAAATTGCTGTTGCATCGCAAGATTCTGATACTGTCCCAGCTGAAGCAAATCCTGAAAATGATGATCCTGCAGAAGCTGCTCGTTACCAATTAACTGTGACTCATGATGCTGCTGTAATGCCAGCTGCTCATATTCTTGCTGAAAATCATTCAGTTGACGCTGGTGCTGACGCTGATACCGTGCAAGCTGCTGATCACACTGTAGTTGCCGGCAGTGCATCTCTTGCTTCATTTGTTGAGAAATGCGATTGTCGTTTTGCTTTGCCTGGTTTTGACGCTGATGATCAAGTTGCTGCAATGGCTGATTATTGCGATCTCTCCACCATTCACTTTGCTGCGCCTTTTTCTGTGTGCGCTGCAGCTGTTTGCTTCTCTGGTGCAGCTCGTTAGGTGAATTGGTCTCCGTATTTGCATAAAAG